>CABFOW010000008.1:127339-177872 GCA_902141385.1 Timema californicum | reverse complement strand
CCGGGGTTCAATCCTCGGTCCCGGCACAGATTTATCTGATTACCAAACCCTTCCTTCACCTCTGACAAGACATCTTGTGAATGTGGGGAATGCCAGGCCTCCACCGTGGTTCGGATTCCACGTTAAACTGTAGGTCCTCCATTTCATCTCACAATCACCCTACCATTACACACTAGCGTAAGTGCGTATAGCCCGAACGGGCAGTAAGACGCGGTGCTAATAATAATAATAATTTAGGGGAGAGATATGTGTTTAGAGAAAGTTATGCTTAGAGGGAGATGTGTGTGTGAGAGAGAAATATATGTTTAGAGAGGGATTGTGTTGGTGGCAGTACTATGATACACTCCACTCAGCTAGGTGGAAGACGACACGTAGTCTGGAAACCTTGACGGACATGTTATCAGAGGGGTGCACAAGTCTATTGGAGACCCAGAACTTTCACTATGCGGTAAGAAGCATTGAGTTTAATTTCAACACTCATCGCTGGCTACATGTGGGTATGTGGTGTTTAAACAACGCTATCGATAAATGTTATGTCCTATTCTACCTTTAGATCAATCTCCACTGTTAACTTGACCGAGACCTCGATCCTGGATCTTTTCTGGTGAGTTGGCGCTTGCAATGAATGTTCAATTCTACTGGTAGAACCTTCCACCCTCTTTGAAGATAGGAGGAACATCTAATAGTAAAACAGAAGACTCACAGAAGAGATGTTCTGTTTACACTTATATTATTGTATACAATTATGAAAGGAAAGTATATTATTATCTTTTGTTCCCACGATGAGTTTATAAAGTCGGTTTGACTATAATAGACCTGGGTGTTTCATTGTAAAATTTTTTTCGCTAAATTCAATCTAAAAACCAAATCTATTGACCGTGACAATTTTTATTTACCGTGCACCAAGAGTTAGTAGCCATTTGGGATATCTGCATATTTACATTGGGGTATAAATCAAATAAATTGTACCCGTATCTGCGTGTAGTGTGTAGGGAAAACATTTAAACAATAAACTTATAAAATCTGGCTGGGATTCGAGCCCCAACGTCACCGTATAATGGGACGGCCAGACTGGGTGAGCGAGCGACTAAAATATAAAATAGAACACATTGGTTGTAATGAGAGGTGGCCACACTGGCGCGTGTGAGCGACTGAGCGCGCGCGCTTGAAAGATAGAACTGGTTCTATTTTCCAAGCGCGCGCGCTCGACCCGGTACAGTCTAGTCTACAGGCGCTAAGCAATATTATTGTATGTTGGTTCATTGAGTGCTAGGAAAACTTCTTATTTTGACATTTTTATTACTATCGATAGGTTTAACACACTTGTTACTTACGGCTTAATTTAATTGGTAAGATCATAATATATATATATATATATAAAACTGATATGTTAAAATACTTCAATATTATCAAAGTAGGCCTTTACAAACAAGAATCACCATTAGCGCGGAGAAAGGATGAGAAACCCACAACAATAAATCACTTGTCAAAAACCACCCTCAGTTCAGTGAGCCAAGATTCGGAGCCTCCTCGTCAACAACTATCTATAACTATCTGATAATCACGTGCTCGTCAGTTTGGCCACCCAGTCGCTTGAGCGCTCGCTCGCACGCTTTTCAATCTGGCCGAACCCTAACCCAGACCAAATTAATAGGCCTATACAAAGAATCGCTCATTAATTTCGATTAACGTTAAAAATTATAGATTCAGGAGAAAATAAATAAGAGTTTTGGTTCCGTTTTCATACGTAGCTATTTAGTAAGTGAAATTAAGTGTATTTACATATTTCCAAAATAAAGCAACAGTCCAAAGCTTCAAAGTTTATTCTTTTCATAGTTTCCACCATGATCTTTGATGACAGTAGCATAGGCCTACACACAAGACATTCTTTTAGTTAATTTCCAAAGTGTTTTTGGTTTAACCAGCTTTCACTCGTCTTGTGTAATTTTCCATAGATTATTTTGATTAACTATTTTAACTTGTCGAACGCGATGATCCACATTATCCCACAATAGTTCGATTTGATTACATTCGGTATTCTGATGGAGCCAGACATTTTGTTGAAAATATTTATTTTATTTTTGTACATAATGATATTCCTAATAAAAATACCTAAATTATTTTAATATACTCCAATGATATCACAAATCAATATTTTAACTAAACTTCTTTAGTAATTTACTGTATATATATATATATATATATATAACCACTTTTTACCACCTGTTCAGCTTGTACTCCTAAGTATTAAACTCTGATGAGTTAGATGAAGTGTACCTGCATTTGCGGGAATGGAGAGTAGAAAACAACCTAGGAAAACCTCCCTCATTACACGTGACCGAGATTAGAACCACTATCTTTCTGTCATTGGTAGTATAGTCTAGTGTGAGAATGGCACCTTAGACCATGCAGTCACCGGAGTGGGTATGTAAATGTAAAATAAAACTGAGTAAAATTCTGTACTTAATAGTTTGGACAACCCCTCTGGAAATAACAAAACCCAAAAAAACACGTTGTTCCTGTATTCATGACGTCTATTCCTCGTGTCAGATGTTAAACTGGCTCTCATGCACTCGCCTCTTTGAGCAGGGATTATGCCTTTTAACAAACCACGTGACGTTGAGACGGACACGTGCACGCAGGTAGTTCCACGTGCACGCAGAGTGCTCATGCGCTCGATGTCACTGTCGCACCCTTCAATAAAACTTGAGCATGTTTCTTTAAACAAGGAATAGTTGGACTCTTGAGCGCGCGTTTCCCACGATCGCATCCAACAAGTCAAAATGTATCGTGTTTTGGGTGAGATCGTCAACACGTTATATTTTGACGGTGCATTTCAGAGGATACATTTTATTTACACATTTGATTTTGATTAAAAGCTAATTCTAGACTGGTTTTAAAAACTGGCAACACACATTAGTGAGAATTTATTTTTGTAATTGACGTTTAAAGTTTCCAAACTATTTATTGACCTAAGATTTTACAGATATCAAATATTTTCTCAGAAAACTCAATTTTTAGTATTTTATTTTAGTAAAAATACCTTGTTTCTTTGCTTTTTATAGCCTTATAATCATGAATAACACTAATATAAAAAGTCAACGTAGTCAATATATCCCATTCTATTATAAATTACAGGTTTAGTTTAGTTTAGTTTATAGTTATTGCAAGATCAAATACATACATTTTTATAGACAAAAGAATAACACAAACTACCAATTATAGAGTTTTAAAATGCAAAATTATGACAAATAGCACCGAGAAAATTTAACAACTAAAAAAAATGCGAGAAAAAATGTGGAAAAAAACAAAAGAAACAACAACCGCCGCACATGAGAATAAATGACAAGTAGTTTCAAGAAACATTTTATGAGTGTCACACACACGCATTTGTGATATAGAGTCTTAGTGTGGCAGTCATAAATGATTTACACAATATAAACTGTCACGAAAGAAACCAGCCCCGTGGTATAGTGGTCAGTGCATCTGGTACCATGGGTATATTTCCCGAAAGGGGAATTAACCCAATTGTCACCAGGGTTAGGTTATTTACAATTGACCTATGCTATGTTTAAGATCATTATCGGCTCTGCATCTCTATATTCACTATCATAACATCATCTCATTGCGGGTACGGCGTGTAGACAACCTCCATTAGTGTTTCATAGACTACATACAGGCGACCAAACTATATAATATCTCTCTCTCGGTCAACGTCGCCATACGATAAAAAAACCACACTAACAAGTGGATTTTATTAAAATAAATCAGCATTCTATTTAAGAGAGAAAGAGTAAACAGACTGATAAAGTGGGTCTGCAACTGGATCAATCTCAGCCTCGTGTGAACAAATGAAAACACTACTTGAATAAATAAGTAGCAGCTCCAGTTTAGAAAACTAAGATGAACAGCCAGAGGGCTTGTTAGGCTGATTACACGGCACCCCCAAGCCACCGCAAATGTTGGATTTATCTTTGCAAACAGTGGCGGCGGCGGCTGCTCGGTCGGTATAGCTCACTTGTGGGCTGACGTCATGGAGTTTTTTTTAAAGTAGATAATACAGATCGAAACAGAAGTCGCATCATGGTGCAGTTTTCTGTATTATACTTGTAAAAAACTAGAATTAAGACCACTGAACTACCCGCTTCGGTGGCCGCATGGTATAACGCGCTACTCTCGCAGTAAACTGAACTGCTGATGGCGAGAAGCTGGAGGTTCAAATCTCAGTCGACTATACTGAGGGTGGTTTTTACAAAATGGGTTTCTCCTCTTTCTCTACACGAAAATGCTGATACAATTTATATAAATATGACCTTCCTAATCCCTAATGCCATTAGCATATAAAGTTTACCAAACGGATCCAAATCTCCCTGTTATCAAGGGAGAAATCTAGAAAAATGCACTTCGATAGGTTTTCTGGCTCGACCGTAATCTTTTATCTACTTTCCCCGTTAATCGGTTGAGATATGGACTTAAAATACAGTTGGGTATGGTTGGACACCCTAACTCCCGGGTAAGAGTCAAGCGGTTACTGCCCATTTAACTTTGTGTGATGTGTATCAAAGAATGTTTCTGTTAAAGTGTATATCATTTCACTTAAGCTCTTTGGTGGAGTGTTTCTGTAACACTATATATTATTTCGTTTCACAAATATTACTATAATTTTGTACAGTCCTTATATTAAGACAAAAGAGAAATTAAGTCTTTGTGCTGCACCGTACCATTTAATAATAAAGGATGAAAATATTAAATAATATCATCAATAATGTTAATTAGAAGTTTACTAGTCAAGAGTGCAAATAGTTCCCCAACAAAAAAACACATTAAATACCAAAACTATTTCAAGTCTCACTTGAACATCCTTAATATAAATTAGACCTAGGTAGTATGAGCTAAGAGGAGTCGAACCGGTGGAGTTATATTGGAGGATAAGAAATAATGCTGAAAAATACATTTAAGTGCGGCTTGTTATGATCAAACCCTTAACTTTCTGATCAGAGTCAGGCACATTATAAGTAAGACCTGTCTGAAATCATGCTACTAGTGTTTAGAGCAGAATTATGTGACCTTGATGATTTGGAGTCGTTAAGTAACCTAATGTTTCAGTGGTAAAATGGCGAGGAGGGATAAGACATATTTTTGAGTTGGTGTCCGTAGTATTTTAGTTATATACTTTCTACTGTGCAAAGGTATACTAATAGGAGCTTGGAGTTTAATCGCCAAAATTCATAAATACCCCAGCAACAATTTAGTTTTTTCATTGGTGAGATTCCCTGGGTTTTTCTATTCTTTCGAGACATAAAAAATGCACAGTGTTTTCCTTATTCTCCGGGTGCGTGACAACAATGAATATATTTGGACAGTTATCTTCTTGATTAAACTTGTGAAGATATTTGGGACCAACTAAACTTTCAATCCACCCAGTACATTAAAAATAAAAATAAATTTCCTAAATTAATCCTAACACTTAAGTAGCACATGGTTGAGAGAATCTGTCACTGACAAATGACTCAATTAGCTTGTTAAAATGTTCAACAATTTTTCTTTTCACCTCACTCCCCCCACACACAAAAAACGTATTTTTTTTGTTAATGATGGTATATTTAAATGAATAGAAGAAACACAGACAAAACATCTCTTTGCCCGTATAACATATGAGGGACAATGTTCAGTTTGTGTTAATGAATCACTCAGGTTTGAAGGGGGGAAAAAAAGATAATTTTTAGAAACTATTTATCTTGGGGAATATATTTGAACTGAAACTTAGACTGAACCGTCTCTTTGGAGGGGAAAAAAAATCAAGCTAAGCCAAAATTCAGTTGTGCACTTTTTTTTATAACACCGCAACTCCCATTCTGGTTATACGCTTGTGTATTAATTATGCTAATTGTTTTAGAGCTTATGAGGGTTATATTTAAAGGAAGTGTATCTGCATTTGCGTGAAGGGAGAGTGGAAACAATTTTTTGGAAGAAAAAACCTCAGTATACCTGACCGAGATTCTAATCTCGATATCCCCGTCACTGGCAGTCCAGCCTACTAGGAGATTAGCGTCTTAGACCATGCGGCCACGCAATTGGGTGGTTGTGAATTTATAATAAATTTAAGTAGTATAATTCATAAGCGTCCACATTTTAAATAAATAGGTAAAAAGCCGTAATCTAACTACATAAATATAAACCAACTCAAAACAATAAACCTTAATGGGTAAAAGGGATATATTTATACGCAGACAAAGGCCTCACGTTGTCAAAGAGATATAACTTATCATGTGAATTATTGTAGTTTTGTTTAAAGTATTTGTTTATATCTGACATTTTTTGAATCTTTGATACCACACATAATCCAAGATTCATCCCCACCGAAAATTGAGCAGATGAAACTAAACCGTGATTTATTAATCTAATTACAGACTATATTTAAAGATTTAGACCAAGTTGCGTGTTTACGCGATACGAATAATTTACTTGTCTGATCCAATTTTAAATATTTGATTTTTCTCAGGATTAGGACATTAGAGTTGGACCCCAAAGAAAAGGGCAGGTCCAGACCCCCTTCCTCTTCTAAACTCCCAGCAAATGTTTGAACAACGGAGGACTCTCTAGTAGCGATTATTTAGAATGGTCCTTGTCTAGACTTTTTTTTTAGGAAAATAGGCTTCCTTACCAGCTATTTAGAGTGACGTTACATTCATTTTTTTAAATTGAGATGTTCCTAGAAGATATTTAGAATGGTTATCAACAGGATTTTTTTTAAAAAGTTTGAATTCATTGGAAACTATTTGGAGGCACCTACCCAATAAACATTTTGAAATTTGGATTCTGCTTTAAGTTATTTGGAATAGTCTTCCTCCAGTGAATTTTTGGGAATTAAATTCCTATAAAATCTATATGAAGTGTATCTAACATTAGATTTTTGGGAATTAGAATCCTTAGAATATATTTGGAGTGACTCTTACACCAGATTTTATTTTTTAATTGGCCTTTTTTTAGACGCTATTTGATGTGGTTTTCCCCCTGAATGTTTGAAATTTGGATGTTTCTAGACGTTATAATGTGGTACTACTATGAATATGTTTTAAATTTTGTATGCCTCTATAAGCTATCCGGATTTTTTTAAAATTAGGATGCTTCTATAAAATATTTAGATTGGTCCTGGACTAGATAATTTTTGAAAATGAGATGCCTTTAGGGGCTATTTAAAGTTTTCCTCTCTGGGGCTTTTTTTTTAAATTGTACATCTCTAGAAGATTCGCCTGGAAACTTTAAAATAAATAATTATTAAATAATATATAAATAATTCCTGAACCTACTAGGTAAAGTCATTCTCTGGTAATATTTTAAAATTAGATGGCTATAGAAGCTTGACACAAAGCTATATTTCACATATATATTAGACAAAAAAAGTCAGGGGGTCACAAATTTAGATGAAGGAAAATGTATCCTATAGGTAGGGGTGTATCCAGGGAGGATCAATGACACCCCTAACTCCTCCTGTTCCGTGGCCACTAATCACTTTAACAACACTATTTAAACATATTTTTTTATCACTCTAGGATGATGTGCAAGCAACTCTGTTGATATTACTTAAACATATTTATTTCAGAATCGAATAGCCGAAGCTATTATTTATGCTTTTTAGTGAGGAATTCTCCATCAAGATATATTCTGAAAATTGAAAAATGACACGTGGACACGTAAATCGAGCCCGTGTCCAGGTGTAATTTTTCAACTTTCAGAATATCATATTTATTTCAGTTTTAATAAGGAGTATAAACAACTGTGCCAATGCTAATTTAAAGTATTTATTTTCCCTCTTAAAGGGTGTGCAAGTATGGAAATGAACGAGATTATTTGCAAGAGCTCCTACATTCTCACAAAACCACTGTTCACATCGCTTAGTTTTTGCAATTTATTTTAATGATGAATAGCAGTTGGTTGTATTTTTAATTGGCTTTGAGTAATGAGACCATGTATACCGTTTCTTGTTAGCAATTATGAGGTTTATTCTGGACAGACAAGATGTTTTGTGAATTTTGTGAATAGAACGGGCAAAATATTATAAAACCACCAAACAAATATTGTATTATAATCTATAGTTATTACCCAAGTAGTTTTATTAAAATTTGCTTTTATATTTTACTGTTAGAATTTTTTCGAAGGGGTAGGGAAAATACTAATAGGACTTTGGGTCTTAGTATGCCTACCAGCCTACCTTATAGCTTTTGAACTAATGTATAGGTTTTAACGAAATGTTGTACACACATTGATACTTTTTAGACATCTTTGACTCATAACTATAGGATCAGGGAGGTCCATCGTTTAGAAATGAATACCTCAAGCCAATTTTTTGTTGTTGTTAGCACCGCATTTTACTATCCGTTCGAGTTATACGCCTTTGTACTATTGTGTTAGGGATTAGTAAGGTTTAATTTAGAGGAAGCTCACACACATTTGCGTGAAGAGGAGTGGAAAACCATTGCACCCGACTGGGATCAAACACAATCTCCTCGCTTTCAGCAGTCTATTCGATTGTGAGAGGGGTGACTTAAACCATGTGGCCACCGAGACGGGTTTGAGCCCGTTCAATGATTTAGAGTGATTAATACCACGTTAAGCTTTGATTGAACAGTTGGAAACTTTTACATTAAAATAAAGATAAAGGCAAAGGAGCTAGATGAGGCTATAAGTAAGATTACATTTTGATATATTTTAAGTATGTATTAAACAGGTGTGCCAGAGAGGTGTTTTAATATGGGGACAAAATTACGTTATGTTCATGCTAAGTTAGATTGAGTAGAATAAAAAAAGTACTATAACATAGCTTAGCCCTACTACCATTGAGCCACTATTTTATAGGCTCTGAGTGTATATGTGGTATATTTAGTAAATAAAGTTTCGTAGTCCCAGAATGGGAAAATTGATATTTAATAACCAATAAGATTCAAATTTCATGAACATAATAATTGTACAGTCATAACTATATCATTCTGATACTTATTGTTTCTTTTTAATTCATTGTTTCAATAGAGCCATAATTTGATTGATAAAAATCGAGAAACTAGTTTATTTAATCGAACATTAAAACAACACACATTGTTTGAACAAGTTTATTCAAAACATTTACACTTTGACTATTCAGTTTCAACTGCCTCAGACGCAAATGATGAAAATGGTTAAAATTGAAAATTTAAGACAATTTAATGCGAAATTTGACAATCCTTTTGTATGAAAAGTTGCATAAATATTGGATTATTATCTGAATTCAATGCGCATGAGAAATTCTTCCAATTATACGCAGGAAATGTCAATCTACAACCAACACGTGCCTTCAAGAAAAGGTTTAGTTAACTTTGAAAGCTGTAAAACTCAATTTCGCCACAAGTTTTACACGTTTGGATGATTGGTTGATTGTATTTATCAATGTTTGATTTTCAAATTGAATATGTTCATTCAGTAAATTTTTAATTTGTAATACGGCTGTTTGGATGCGAATGTTTTTTGTAATGTTCAATATCTTTGGAAGAAAATGTGTAGTAATTTCATACATTTGTTGATGGGTGTAAGTTGATCTACAGAGCTTTTTTTTATTCCCTAAGCAAATTTATATTTGTTTTTATTGCAGTTAAGATCAAAAGTACGCATTATGACAAATATTCATAGATATTCCAGTTCACCAACGAATCGTTATAATCGCAGGATATCCGGCAAGTTTCACTTTTGATAAATTGATTGAAAAATAGTAAGGTTAGAATTGTTGACAAGTTTTTTTAATATTGTTATTTGTTCCAAAAGCGCTGTTAATACTGTTTGTTTTCATTATTTAAACGATTCGGTTGTTTTCTTGGTTTGTGTAATGTATGTAAAGTAACATGTATATTATATTTGTTGATATTTTTAAATTCCTTGATATTGTTATCTAGAAGACAAGTCATCACCGTTGTACTATTGTATCACAATTATCGGCTTACCTTATCGAACTTTATTTATAGCTTTGCATATTAATAAATAGCACATAGCACATTACTATACAGGAAAAATAATAGTTATTTTTCTTTATTTTGATGTAAAAGTCTCAGAGTGTTCATTCGCATTTAAATTTAAATTTAATTTTTTTAATGTCTAAGAATAAACCACCTCATACACGCGCCTTGGATTCAAGCTCCAATCTCCTCTTTACCGACAAACCAGACCAGACAAGACTGACTCCTTTGTTCGCATCTCCAACGGTATGGGTTGTTTGGGTAAAACAATACCCAGATGATAACAATACTACTTTGGCTCATTTAACTCAAACGCCAAACTCTAATATCCAAAAAAATAAAACATTTGAAAGTAAATAATTAAGCTCGACGTAACACGAGTCCGAACCAAGGAGCCCCAACTTCTTTACGAGCCGCTCCACCAATAGTATTGCAACATCCAACGGGTGAGGTAGAGAAACAAACGCTACTCGCCGGTTGCTAGGGGCAACGCGCCCGTTACTATGACTACCAGAAATAATGCGACGTCTCCAGTGTTCAAGACCTTGTCACGTTGGTAGCCCTGGCCGCGGCTCTCCAAGTACTTGAATGTCGGCGGTGCGCTCGGTGGTGACAGTGCTTGGTCAGCCTCAGAGAGAGGCGGTGTTAAAAGAGTTGGTTAGGTGGTAGCGTGTGGTTCATCCGATGCATGGACGCACGTGCTATGTGACGTGTGTGGGCTCAGACAGTTATCATGTTGGGTAGTGGTAGGTCATTTGCTATAAGCTGTGAGTACGAAAATGACACAATAAACTAAAGTGGGGCAACAATTTTATCAGTAGTAAAAAAACACATTCATTTTATGGTTCTAATACGGGTGAGAAAAAATTCATTTAATGGGAATACAAACTTATAAATTTTATTTTCAACCATTCGTTAGTGACACTATATTTGACAATATTTAATTGATTTAAATCACCACAGATAATTTCTACTCGATACTCAACATTTTCAAGAATTTTACCTCAACTAATTAATATAATTAAAAGATGGCGTTGCAATGTTTTCGCGTGTGATGAATAATATCTGTTGTGAACTTACAATAGGACATACAGTCAATGTTAGCGCGGTACCGACCACGTGGCTAGCATAACGAAACTTCCTCGCGTGACAGCCCCGACGTTTTGTGTCTCCTGCGCGGCGAGACACTAATTACTCCAGGCAAACGACCTTTAGAAGAGGACAACAGTGATTCTGACAGAACTTGGTGAACATTCTGTTTAAATTCATAAGTAGCCTGTTCAAAATAAAAGCCCAACTCTTAATTATCTTGTTTTTTTAAATAGTTCATCTCATAAAATAGGATTTACATTTGTTTTTAAAGTGCAAAACTTGATTTAGAACGTTTGCATTTAAGCTACGAACAGATTATAAAAAAACACGTCTGTCCTGAAGACTTGAAGATAACAAGCGCTCCATTCCAGTATTCTGGCTTGAATGAGGATGTGTTACATGTGGACGTCCTTCTGAGTGTTGACATAAGGTAAGTGGAGAAATATGTTTGTTTTGTTGAATTGTTAACTGGAGTGCGTTTTCCCTAGGATGTGTCAAAGGTGCTAAAGGGGGCTAGACTTACGCGTAAGACTAGGAACGTATTTATATTAGGAGTGGGGAAACGTTTATTTCTCGGGAACAACACAATCGTATATAATTTTCAAATACTATTTTATATTTTGAAGTAATTTTTTTGTAAAAATAGCTGTCACTAAACAACTTTAAATGATTTCTCCGATAGACAAATATGCATTTATATTTATAATGTTAAACACTCCCCAGACAACCATTTCAAACAAAATCATTAAAGTCATTTTAGAACAATTTAAAATTTTCAAAAATCATTATTTAGTAAACCACCCTTAAATGAATTTCTCTAAAAATAAAACATGATCACAGAGCTTTATCCGATAAATAACGCTTCCCAGATGCCAATTTCAAACCCAAATTTAAGAAAACCATTTTAGAAAAATATAAAGTGTGAAAAAATATATGTTTATTAAACTACCCCTAATTTAAAAGCAAGAAATAAAATCATAAGTTCCTCTCAAGGCTGGAATTTATAACATTTATATTAAAAGTTTGAACTAAATTAGTTATAAAACAGGCTGTAGTCCCAGTTAAAGACATACAAAGTTGAAGCAAAAAAAATGGAGTTTTCTGCCATATAAAGTCAAGCTTCATCAATCTCGAAGGAAAACATTTTCATAATTACAATACTTTCTCTTGATATGATAAAGTAAATAGCTTAGTTAATTTTATTTTGAAATAAGAAAATAGGTTGCTTATCCACTAACAACGTATTACCGTTCTCCCGCTTAGTTCATTTTAATTATGCTATTGTGGTAAGGGTGAAGAAATTTCAATTGAGAACAAATGTACCCGCAATTTGTTAGGAGATAGAAGGGGGAATTTTTAGAGAAAAAACATCATCTATATACCCGGCTAAGATTCAAAGTCTGACATCCCCGTCACCGGCAAAACAGACTAGATGAGCAAGACATTTAGTCCGCGTGCTCGCCGATATGGGTAAGAAAATGGTCTAATAAAAAATAATAAAAATCAAAACATGACTGGCGTTAGGATTAACTTCGTAGGATATACTGTAAAATTAATATTTATTTCGAGAGTATTTGATTAGAATATAGGCTACACGTGTCTACTTTATGTTTAAATTCATGTGGGAATTATTTTATTAAATAAATTTGAGTTTTTTATTTCAAAAATTTAGATTGATAACAAACTATGAGAAATTTGTTATTTATGAACACAAATAACAACATAATAAATTTCGCAAACCATCATCATAAAGTTGTAGTTACTCGTAGTAAGGCTTAAGACTTTTTTCTAAAAAAAAAAAAGCCATTGGTTACTGGTTCTATTATATCGGTGTGTACGCTTAGGTGAAATTGGGGACTATAAACATAAAAAATTACTGTGGGGTAAAATAACACTTTGATGAATAGCACAACAGTAATAATAACAATTATTATCGAGTCCAGGTCAATATATCTTCTTCACAGATTAAAACGTTTGTGGTAGTTGCTTCTCACAGGTTATATAATTCAGGGAGTGGTAACTTTAATCCACGGGACAGGTATGGCCTACGAGAAGGGGTTTTATGGCTCACCGGTATTCTACCAATTACCATTATTATTATTACTATTAGTACCATTAAGTAGAAAACTGGTAACGGAAGAATAATTTTCACAAAAATTAAAGATAGATTATGTGTTTTCAGAAATGTTATCAATTTTTTTTATTAGTGAGAGTTGATGTTTGATGAACCCAGCCGTTGACAAACTTTCGTTAAATCAGAAATTATGAATACAAAGTACATGATACAGGCGAACACTTGTCTCAATAAGTTTCGGTGGCCATCACTAGTTGACGATTTATTGGAATCTTCAGTAAAGCTCTCATACATTTTGACTAATTAATTTCTCATGTAGAGAAAATATTGATATCATGACAATTTTAGACGTCAAGATTATGATGAATCTATACGTTTTAAGTGCGTCTGAAAAAAAAATATTTACATCTCTGTCCCCATGCCCGATGTTTGTTTGTATGTCCCGGGTACAAGACCCGAAACGGTTAGATGGATTTTATTAAAACTTGATATTATGATGTAATATCTTTATACCTTGGGACATTTTTTACTTTTCTCCTAGCCCACAGACAAGGACTTGTCTATGTCCTAGCCCTAAAATTAGAGGTAGTTTCTGATTAGTGATTTTTTTGAATTACAAATATTTCGTAAACGTATCTAACGATTTTGTTTAAAATGCATATTTATGGGGTTTATGGCATGGCAAATAAAACCATGCACTTCCTTTTCGATGAAACATTCGTTTAAGTGTTAAGGTTGATTTACTAATGAGTGGTTTTTGAACAATTTTAAATATTTAAAAAAATGACTTAAGCCATTTGGTTTAAAATGGCTTTCTGAGGAGTGTTTGGCTTGACGAATAAAACTATATACTTGCTTTTTTGGGGAAATTTGTTTAGGGTAGTTTATATAAGAGGGATTTTTTTTAATTTTAAATATTTAGAAAATAGTTCTAGCGATTTGGTTCAAAAAGGAAATATAGTAAGTTCTTTATATTATAAGCCTTCACCTCTGACAATACATCTTGAGAATGTGAGGAATGCCAGGCCTCCACCGTGGTTCGGATTCCACGTTAAACTGTAGGTCCTTCATTTCATCTCACAATCACCCTATCATTGCACATTAGCGTAAGTGCGTATAACCCGAACGGGTAGTGAGACGCGGTGCTAATAATAATAATAATAATAATAATAATAATAATAATAATAATTATTATTATTATTATATTATAAATAGTTGTGTGAATACACATTTTTTGTTTAAAACCCACAATTAAATAGGAGTTTAATAAGAACTGATTTTTAAAATCATATCATAATAAATATTATTATAATTTAATTATTCGAGTTTAGTTTAAAAATACTGTAAATTTGAAAATGTTTAGCTTTATTTCTAAGAAATTAACTAAAGGGTAATTCACTGAAAACCTAATTTTGAACATTTTATGCTAATCTATAATGCACCATATAAGAAAGTTAGTACGATTGTGTAATACACCTTATTTTTTATAAAATCAAATGCTACTTTGTATCATTTTTTTTATCAGACATAAAGTTGGACAATTTTCTGGCAATGTACGTAAATACCAAAGTTTATATTACAATATACATACATATACCAATAAAATGATACAATGCTCCACGAACACCTGTGTTGGGACTGAACTTGTATATTGAAGGTAGGTTATTTATCGTTATCTTCAGCCACTCCAGTTAATAAGAAGATGCCTAGATGGAATGCTATTCATACAAACCTTTAAGGACACTAATAATTTGAAATAGTATTTAACAAAATTCCCACTGATCCAACAACATGGCTTAAACATTTTTCCTCTTAAATTTTATGTCGTTGGGTATACACTACTGGTGGTCCATGCTGTCAGTTATGCAATAGCTACAACTGAGATCATCTAAGGGGACTTGAGTCTAGACAGAAGTTACTATGTAAATTAAATTCTAATTTAGTTTTTCAAACATCCATTAGCTTTTAAACTATCGACATCTTTTCTTTCCGGATGACCCGATGAGGAGTTGGACATTACCACACCTGTGAGATCTAAACTTCTAAAAATAAATAACGACGTTCCTAATTTATTTTTAACCACTGGTATCATACTTGCTTTAAAAATTATTAATACCTACACTTTGGGTCACGTGGACAAAGATGCCAGTCCCATTTTGTCTGGTTTGCCGGTGAGGTCAAAAGGTTGGGGTTAGAATTCCGGTCGTGTGCACTAGGGTGTATTTTTCATAAATGGTTGTCCAAAATCCCTCTACACAAATGGGGATACATTTCCTATAAATTATACCTCAACCCTATCCAGCTATTGTAGCTTTGATTTTTTTTTGTATCTCAGCGTCTTACTACCCGTTCGCGCTATACACTACTACTATGCACTAATTACGCATTTGAGTGTAGAGTGTATGAAACCATTTTGGAAAAAACCACTCTGAATATACTCAAGCGGGATAAAAATCCAATCTCCCTGTTATCGGCAGTCTAGTCCTAGTTTATTACAAGAGTGGCACCTTACAACATGCGGCCACCAAAGTGGGTTGGATTTGCAGTTGACACGGACGGGTAGTAAGCCGTTATACACGGGAAAATGAGCAAGTACTAGTTCGAGGGTCCACAATTTAGAGGAAGTTTTGAAACATTCGTACCCCGACCCTCTTTAGTCCCACGTGAGTAGCGCACCACCACACTGAGATACGAACCAAAGTCTCTCGGAAGGAGATGGTTATCATATGAATCATACAACTTTAACCATCTTGGCCACGGCTGAGTCAATGTTCTTTATTAACTAATGTAGACCTGTTTACGTGAACGTCACTGAAATACTTCTAGTTAAAAATATTATTTGGATTATATTAATTTTCAAAGATTAGCTTATTGTAATTTCAAATTTGGGTAAAAATTCCTAGTGAAGTGGTTTTACAATTTAAGTATCACAGTTAAATATTGATCTTAAAACAGTATTTGTAATTACAGAGTTATAATGCTATTGCTTCAAATTTAAATAGAAAATGATTTATCAAAATTTTAAAAATTGAGAAAGTGTATATTTGGGCTATACAAAATACTTTTGAAAAATGCAGCTAGAAATTTAATCCTAATATGACCAAATCTTTTACCACAAACCCCACTGCCCTTTCTCCCCACAAGTCTTTGTTTATATTTATATTTATTGATATAAAAACATTTTCAAGTAAGAAACACAGTGTACTCTGTCTTCCAAGTCAAAGACAATGGTTTAAATAATACATCTTTGTTGTTATGTTAATAAAATAGGAATAGGCCATACGATTATATTTCTATAATATCGTAGCATACAAAAAATACTCCAACAATATATTTAGGTTATAACTTAAGTCTATACATTATTTTAGCATAAACTTTCATCAGTGGTTTTATGTATGCTCCAACGCGTCAATCTCATGTTAGATTTCTAGTGACAGATCAGGGCACTAATCTCAACTTGGTTTCCCATGCTCCCTCCAAGCAAACTCGGGTACACACTAATATTCTACCTTCATCATCCCTATTATATTAGGGCAGTTAATGTATTCGTATAAACTGAACGGAAACTAAGAAGCAGCGGATTTTGTTTCCAACATAAGTGATTAAATGTGTTTCATTCAAAACAATGATTATAAGAAGAAACTTTCCTAAGTAATTTCAAAGAACTCAATATTTTTTGATAAAACGCGGTCTTTCGAAATATGTTTTAAATGCATCAAAATGGTTTTAGCATAATTCTGTGTTTTTTTTGTAACACAGCTCAATTAAGATGAAAGTGTATGGGACGCGAGAAAAGTGCAGAGTTTTTGAAATTTTTATATCAACACATTTTTTTATGAACAAAAGAAATCAAATATTTCTCCAGTAGAATCATAGAGTTTAATTTGCTTCACATTTTGATATCAATATTTGTTTAACATCTTTCAAGGGTGTCCTGAAATGTAATGACAACTTTTTCTCTTAATTTAAATGTTTATAATGTATTGCCGCTATTCTCATGGTAGATATTCAACAACTCTTGATATAAACAGGTGAAGAAGATTAAATTCTAGGTTTCTACTGAAACAATATTTTATTTTATTTCACAAATTAAAAGTTTTACTATAAGAGCTGCAAAAACACTTACCTTTTCTCGCGTACCCTACACTCCCACCTTAACAAGAAAGAAGCAAACTTTTACCATCTCCCCCTGCCCCATCCCCAAACAAAGTTTTAAGTTTTTAAATGTCTAGAAAGCACAAGCTAAATACTCTATGTGAAAGCTCGTGTCATCTCAATGTAGCCACAGTATTAGATCCGGGAATCTACCCACGTACCAATGAAAGGAAAAGTTATGTTGTTAATCCAGCGGTAAAAAAAACACAAAAAAACAAATAAGCACAACATTTTCCCTTTCATCAGGGTATAATTTTAACTTTTACACAACCTATCCTTATAGGTTTTATTTTTCATGATTATAATAAAAGACATACCGATGTTATTGTTCTTGAAGATACTTTTAAAACTAATCAAGGTTAAGGTATCACAATCTTAAATGAAAAACTGAGCAAGCAAATTTAACTTGGTATGAAGGCCCTACTTATTCAACTAATGAACATTTTTTTTCTCCATCAGAAGAAGATTGCTCAAGGCAATAAACGGCTACTTTCTGGTAGAGACAAGGTTGACGGTGCAACGGTCTTTAGCTTCATACGAACATAATGACAAGGTACTGTTTGCCCCCCACGAGCCGGCACTTGCAGTGTTCTACTTAGTCAGATCACCATAAAGATCTAATGTTTTTTTTATTTGTTCTCCCCCCCCCACCACGTTATAATACCCGTTTAGGTTATAATTATAATTACTACTAGGTGTTCTGTCTTATGACAGGTCCATTCCTTTTGACAGGTAGCTTAGTCCTCCAAAGTACCTTGTCCTCTGTCTCCTCCTTCACTTCCCAGAATTTTCTTCTTCCTTCAAGTGATATAATATTTGATTTCTCTTTCTTCCTAAGCTCTTCTTTCCCTCAACCTTTCCTTCTATGACGTCATGCAGAAGACAGCTGAGCTCCTCCTAAGGATGTGACCAATCCAGTTTGCTTTGTACCGAAGAATCACATCTAAAATTGTTCCCTACTCACCCACTCTTTTTATGACTTCTTCATTGGGTCATACACCTGCACTAATTACGCTAATGGAATAGGGATGAGGAAGGTAGAGTTTTCAAGTAAATGTACCTGAATTTGCGTAAAGAGAGAGTGGGTAGCTTTTAGGACAAAACAATATCAGTGCACCCAACCGGGATTCGAACCCTGATCTCCCCATCAGTGGCAACCCAGTCTACTAAGAGTGTGACGCGTTAGTCCATGCAACCACCTATGCGGGAAAGTTTACGTTGACACTTCAAGAGGTTAATGGATGTATTTTAGTGATGAACCCAATTTTTGTTTTGTTTTAAGGAGGATACAATGTATCAAAGCTATTATTTCGATACCTTATGTTGTCATTTAGCAACGTATTTACTGTATGTAGTGAGGTAGTTTTTGAATATAAAGTCGTAAGCTTGGTTTAAGTTTTAAGATATTATTAAAATTAATGTGCTCTTTAAGGGAACTGGGTAAAATTAATCACTTCCCTCCCCTACTCAGTCATCATCATCTGGGTATGCTATGATTACTTTCGTGTGTTCAAACGCTAATAAATGTTTTCACGACAGTCACTTTAGACAAATGCTATTAATTTTGATGACAATAAAATAAATAATTTTCTAAAGTGACATCTTATAAGGTTGCTTGTTAATTTGTAGATGCTCTAAATGGTTTTTCAATGGCTATTCGCCCATATTTACATATTGTAGAACGATAATTGCTTATTAAAACCTCTCTTTACGCCTACTTGATGAGCTATTTTTTCCTTTTTGAATACCCCTGGAATCCTAAACCCTTGGACTTGGGCGTCAACCTTATCTAGTTTGATTTACCGGTGACGGGTAGTTTGTGATTTGAATCTTAGCCGGGTGTACTGAGATGTTTTTATCCTAATTAATTTCCCACTCTTTCTTTACACATATTTAGGTATATTTACTCTCAATTATACCTTACTCAGCACTACCTAATAGTATAGATATGCGTATCACCTGGACGGGTAGTCAAAGACAAAACACGAAATAAAACCATATCTTTGTGGTTATTAGCATTTAGACTGGTAGAGTAAGATATGCGGTAGCGTGCTCGACTATGATTAGGAACACTGAGGCTTTATATTATCCCTAATAAGTTGCGCCATGTATTAAAATACAAAGAGGCTCCCCATCCTATTTAAAAAAAACCGTCTGATTTACTTGAAATTCTTCTCGGGAACGTGCTGAAATGGTCGTTGGTTGTTTTAAGCACATTGACAACCATGAGTTGGGACCTTTAAAAGTTTTTTCTGGATAATTTTATCCTAGTCGCCGGTGGCTGTGATCAATTATTGTTCTTAGTAGCAGATGACATCCATACGTCCATCACAGACTCTACCTTAAAATATATGAGTGAATAATTACTGGGCACGAGACTATCCCTGGATAGCTCGTTGGTAGAGCATTGGCACGTCAATCTAAAGGTCCCAAGTCCGATTCCCGTGTCCAGGTGTAATTTTTCAATTATATCGAATTTGATTCAGATACAGATGATTTCCTTTATTATATTCATTCACCTCCCAATATTCACCTATAATTTAATTTTATAAAATTGCCTTATTCCATTTTCATACATTTATATCTTAAGGTCCACTTTACAAACACAGGATTAAATAAGCACAGGATATGCACACCAACTTTTTAAAAATGCCAGTAAATGTAACAGTGCTATTTGGGTAATAGGACGAACTTATACACAAATATTTACAATTTTTAAGCCCTATCTGATACATAGCCACTGTCCAGACATTTTGTCAACCTTCTAGCCAGTCAACCAAGCAGACTAGCTACATTCTCATACATTCTAAGATTAATGAATACATTATATAATATATCATTCTTTTTGTTTGATTAGTTGCTCATAAATCAAGAAAATTTAGAGCCGCATTGGTGGGCATGTGGACTAAACGGCTAAGCTCAAAGCCTGGTTTGACAGTGACGGTGAGGTTGGTGTTCGAATCTCGACTGGGTGTACTGAGGGTGGTATTTCCTAGATTTGTTCCCACTCTATTTCTCCCCCCACAAATACCGGAAATTTCCTATAAACTCTGCCTTCCATATCCCTACGCCTTTAATTTAATTTAAAGAGCGGGTATCCTGGCAGGGGTGGTAGGTAAAACATCGTGAAAAAATCTAAAACCCTGTTCTATACGTTTAAAATTCACCAACTCAGTTTTGTGTGTGTACACTTGATGTTATTTACGAGCATTACTACCCATCCGCATTTTTATACTTTAGGGATAAGAATGATAACAGTAGAATTAGAGGAAGTGCAGCCTCATTTGTGTGTAAGAAGAGGGATACACTATTTAAGGGGGGGTGGGGTGAGGTGAAGGACTCAGTACGCACGGCCTGGAGTCTCACGCTTTCAGACCTTACTCGTTTTAAACGAACCACACTGCAATATATTTCAAGGTGAAAAAACACTATAGACATACCACCGGGTAAGTTTCAAGATCATGTAACCACAAACAAAACGCGCAAATTACTGGTAGCACCAAACCTCCTGTAAGGCGGGTGGAAGTAGTTTCTCTAACTCGTATCTCCGGTGTGGTGGCTGACGATCCTTTTCAACAATAAACTTGCTACTCCTAGACTGTGCCTCTACGCCAGGCGCGTCCACCATTTCTCTATATCTGTGACGTCCCATGAACTACTGCACTCGCGCAGACTTACTACTCCTAGACTGGGCCTCTGCACCAGGCGCGTCCACCATTTCTCTGTAGCTGTGACGTCACATGAACTACTGCACTCGCGCAGACTTACTACTCCTAGACGGTGCCTCTGCGCCAGGCGCGTCCACCATTTCTCTATATCTGTGACGTTACATATAGTACTGCATTCGCGCAGACTTGCTACTCCTAGACTGTGCCTCTGCGCCAGGCGCGTCCACCATTTCTCTGTAGCTGTGACGTTACATGAACTACTGCACTCGCGCAGACTTACTACTCCTAGACTGGGCCTCTGCACCAGGCGCGTCCACCATTTCTCTATATCTGTGACGTTACATATAGTACTGCATTCGCGCAGACTTACTACTCCTAGACTGGGCCTCTGCACCAGGCGCGTCCACCATTTCTCTGTAGCTGTGACGTTACATGAACTACTGCACTCGCGCAGACTTTGAAGAGGGATACACTATTTAAGGGGGGGTGGGGTGAGGTGAAGGACTCAGTACGCACGGCCTGGAGTCTCACGCTTTCAGACCTTACTCGTTTTAAACGAACCACACTGCAATATATTTCAAGGTGAAAAAACACTATAGACATACCACCGGGTAAGTTTCAAGATCATGTAACCACAAACAAAACGCGCAAATTACTGGTAGCACCAAACCTCCTGTAAGGCGGGTGGAAGTAGTTTCTCTAACTCGTATCTCCGGTGTGGTGGCTGACGATCCTTTTCAACAATAAACTTGCTACTCCTAGACTGTGCCTCTACGCCAGGCGCGTCCACCATTTCTCTATATCTGTGACGTCCCATGAACTACTGCACTCGCGCAGACTTACTACTCCTAGACTGGGCCTCTGCACCAGGCGCGTCCACCATTTCTCTGTAGCTGTGACGTCACATGAACTACTGCACTCGCGCAGACTTACTACTCCTAGACGGTGCCTCTGCGCCAGGCGCGTCCACCATTTCTCTATATCTGTGACGTTACATATAGTACTGCATTCGCGCAGACTTGCTACTCCTAGACTGTGCCTCTGCGCCAGGCGCGTCCACCATTTCTCTGTAGCTGTGACGTTACATGAACTACTGCACTCGCGCAGACTTACTACTCCTAGACTGGGCCTCTGCACCAGGCGCGTCCACCATTTCTCTATATCTGTGACGTTACATATAGTACTGCATTCGCGCAGACTTACTACTCCTAGACTGGGCCTCTGCACCAGGCGCGTCCACCATTTCTCTGTAGCTGTGACGTTACATGAACTACTGCACTCGCGCAGACTTACTACTCCTAGACTGCGCCTCTGCGGCAGGCGCGTCCACCATTTCTCTGTAGCTGTGACGTCACATGAACTACTGCACTCGCGCAGACTTGCTACTCCTAGGCTGTGCCTCTGCGCCAGGCGCGTCCACCATTTCTCTATAGCTGTGACGTCACATGAACTACTGCACTCGCGCAGATTTGCTACTCCTAGACTGTGTTTGCTAGAACATTTGCCCTGCACCTAACGTGTCAAACCTTTCTTTGTAACTGTGGTGTCACTTGAACAACTACACCTGCACATACTTATTACTCCTCGACTGTGCCTTTACTCGGACGAGTAAGATATTTATGTGACTGTGACGTCGCTTCAACCAATGCACCAACCACTCACATATATACCCTGCCCCTGCACCGGGAGTGACCAACATTTGTATGTGAGTGTGACGTCATATGAGACAATGCGTCTGCGCATATTTAATACTGCTTGACAGATAGTAACTATGACTGCACCGAATGCACAATATTTGAATGTCCATGACGTCATTTGAAAACCGTACGTTGCAGATAGTGGTACATATTAGTTTATTGGATGTAGATTTGATGTAGTTCCTAGTATAGAATATATATTTGAGCCGGAAATGCTCCTGCTTAAAAAATTAATGTCCATACACGCTCCATACTTTTCCCAACCGCAAGAGCCAAGTCCCTGCTGAGTGTATTCCGACAAAACTGGTCTCTCTTCAAAACATGAAACATGAAATTAGTCGTCTGATTATCATACTTGAAGCCACCTGTGGATAATCTGTTTACACACGATGCGCTGGGTTGTACAATGTAATAGAAGACTGTTTTTATTCTTTTAATTCAAATTATGGACATTATACAGACTCCCCACAACATTTAAAAACCATTTTAGTTCAAGACAACTTACTAAATATAAAATATAATTTAGATAGTCTCATTGGTTGAGGTTCTATATAGTTCGAGGTATAGATAGACGCCCGGTGCACGTCCTTTGACTTGGGATGAGCAATGCGTGGCTACGAGTAAAAACAACGAATAGAAGAAGAAATAAATGGCACGGTCCACCAATACTTTACCTAAAAATAAAAATGTTTGCTTAAAATTTGCGTGGAAAACCATTTAGGAAGACCACCCTCAGTACACTCAACTGAGATTAAAATCTTTTCAGCTGAAAAGTTTATTCTTAATGGTTAATACGTGATATAAACAAGAGGACAAACAGCAGTGATGGTCATGCAGTTGAAGGCATCAGACACGCGATATACTGGGTCACCGTGGTAATCGAGGTTCAAATATCGGTCGGGCGCACTCAGGAGAGGTTGTTCAAATGTGGTTTACTCAGGAGTTTTTCCATCTTTTCCAATCTAATGCAGTTGCAATTCTTTTAAAAACAACCTTACTCATACTGCCCCCTTAAATTAGGTCCTTGTGTTAAACGTAGGAGTTTAAAAAAAATCGGGGCCACTTTAGTGCGTCACACTAGGTTTCACTATTTATACAAAACAGTTTAATAAAACGTTTTTCTTCAATAGTGCAATAAAAAAAGGGTCATAACCAAACGTAACAGTCCCTTCCCTTCCTCACGACCTTCACTACGCACGTACTATAAGGCTATTATATTGAACGTTCCAATGTCAACTTTCTCCTCCGTTGCCAACAGTTCTTTAAAATATGTTAGATTTTTTTATCTTTGAGATTTGGTCATATCATTTCTTTTATTTGGTTTATTTTTATACATTCTTCACTAGGGTAAATATCTTGGCCATAAAACAATTCTTGTTTTAGTTGTAAGACTAGCACAACGATTTGAACTAAGAGATATGGATTAAGAGGACTTATTAATAAACGCACCAGCATCAGCGAGGAGATGGAAAATCCACACTGGTATCAATAAGCTAAGAACCATTCTCAATAGTCTGGCCCCGGCTGGGATTCTAACACCGATCCCACAGTCGACGATAATCAAGCGTAATTCGAGTTAGATTCGACCAATGGTGTTTAAAATGGTTATTAATCTTTCTTCTATCTTTACACCTCACCCAAAATTACAAAATAAAATACATTAAACTCCATGATATGTATATAATATCTTTAAGTCCGTCTTATTGGCCGAGAGTGGCTAGAGGGAGCTAAAAATATCGCGTCCATTTCCTGCCATTTTCCAATCAGACAAATATAGAGCCATATCCACTCTATTTGAGGTATTAAAGTGCACTTTCTAAACTAACTAATTATATCAGCACGTGGTTTATAAACTAACTTAACCCTATAACAGAAACAACATCCACAACCCCGGTCGTCATCACTGTGAAGGGGGAAATCTAAATGTCACCAATGATACAATTTTCAGCCATGCTAGGAATCAAGCCCAAGATCTTTAGCTCAAAAAGCAGACACGCTACCGACTGAGCTAAAGTGAGTGACGTGAAAATTGTAGAACAACTTGATAAATATATTTAGTTTTTGGTCGATAACAATGATGATCATTTTAAAAGATATTTTGTGTTTTTAATATTAATATTCGATCAGCGTGCACAAACACACACACACACACACACACATATGATGTTTCGCTGATGTGATATTTCAAGAGATCATGTGTATGATACATAGACACGTACTTAAAGTTGATTGACAATGAAATGAACAGATGTATCGAGTTATAACGTGATGGAATGCTGGTTTCAGCACTCTCTATTATGTGTTTTTTTTCAACATGAATTTTTTGTATTACTTGTCAATTTTTTTATAAGAGCACCGCTTCTAAAGACGGCACACATGATTGCAGCATTGTGTGCCTTAAAAGGACTTGTTATAGCATACATTTTTATCAATACATTGTGTCTAGTCTGATGCACATGTGAACTTAAGATTCGCGAATCATAGTTTGGATTTTATATAACTAGTATATCGTTGCAACTATGGCTGCAGATCATTACGCTCAAATTTATTTAAAACTTTTTATTGAGAGAAGTACCATAAAATGAGGCCTCACTCGACTTACAGTTATAGGTTTACTCATCAAAGACTATAAACTTTCCATGTGTTTTTTATTCTTCGGTGTTTAATTTTAAGCAATACGTGTATTTTTCCACTTCACACCACGCTAATAACTTTAAAAAGCCCCATTTATATATCTTTATTTCTTACATCATACCCCTCCAGTAAGGTTATTATTTTAAACCATAAAGCAATATTTTAATTTCCGATGTACAATCATATATAAATCAGGGTTTCCATGGTGAAGTAAACAAAGAATGATGTTTACAAATGGTACATTGCGCACATAGCGACAAATCTGGAAATTCTCCGGTTTTAGTTTGAAGCTAATATTTTTGGCGACATCCTGGACCCCTAGCTTTTAGAATGAACGCACATTTGTAATTATTGTAATTTCAACCACCGGAAATGGGCTTATTAAATTATATAACACACATTCAATCAGTGCAAAATATCACTAGCCCAATAACGTGTCAAGCGATCAAATATTTTAACACTTATAAACCATACCTAAAGGATTTTTTTAAAACAAATTTGTCTCACCTAATTTACCCCCACAGATAGAAAAAAATATCAAAATTTTCATATTTTTTATCTCTAGTAGTTTATAAGCTACGACCCTTTAAAATCTAAAAAGGTCACGATTTTCCGCTGACACACAATTACAAAATAAATTATTATTGAAACTATAAATGAGAGAGAAGGCTGGGAAATAATGTTTTTATCTTATTTTATAAGCTCTCATATCACGATTAACTTACGAGTTTTGGACAAATTTTAATTTCAAGCTCGTGAAATGAATTTTTTGACCTTACATTTCTAAAAAAACAACTAGTTTTTAAATTTTGTTTAAAAAAAATCACAGATTAACGTATATATTTTAGAATAATTGATGGAAAGTTTCATCATTGGATTATATTGGATTTTTAATTTGCTCACTTGACACGGAATGATCCGAGTGTGTCATAACTCATAATCAACAGATATAAAAAGCCCTTCTGTCTCCTTACAAAGTGAGACATAAAAGGATTTAGTGTTTGTGATAAATAATTTGGTATTTTATTCACCTACATTTTCCGGTGCAAATATTGGGTGATTAGTATTTTACAGTCCAATTTTGATAGTAAGAGTCATAGTGAGTGAAACGCAAGGGTTAAAACAACTGGTTTTAATTCAATTAAGTGAAAAATGACAACCTAGACACGGTAATCTAACCCTTGATCTTTGGCTTTGTATGTGCCAATGCTCTACTATTGAATTATCCTGGTTCATCTTGTATCCAGGGCTATCTTTAACTAGTTTTTAGTGTATTGAGTCTATGCGTGGTAGCTGGTGAAAGTATCGATCATTCAGAGCTATGCTATTTTTCACTTGATTGATTGTGATTCAGCTATCAGGACTGATCCTGTGGATAATCCTGACATATCAGTTTTTTATACAAATGAATTAATATTAACTTGTTTTAAGTGCGTTATTTTTTTTAAGTGTGTGTTTACGCTCTTCATTAATGTCCACATCGCTATAAACACAAAAAACAGGTTTCTTTGTTTATATTTTAAAGGCATTTGTCACGAAAAGGAGAGAGAGAAAATTGAAAAAACTCAAAACTCTACCCTCAGCGCTATAGTCCCAAATCGAATCCCAACCTCATGATTAAAACACCCTAGAGCACATTGTCTTAACTTACTTGATCGTGCTACTCTTGAGTGATCTTCTATAACAATGAGAGTTTTTTTTAAATCTGTAGAAATCCTTGAACTGTGTAAAACTCAGGCTGAAGCCTGATGTTATCGCATGGAGCGCTGGTTGAAGAATGGCAAACCAATTGAACTAGTTATGTTTAGCTTAGGCGGTGAAGTAAACAACACGTAAATTGGCATAATCTTAAAAAAATAAAAAATCTACAGGGACGTTATTAAAATGGTTTACAAGCATTCATTTTAAACCAGTAAATTGAACGCCTAAAAGGGTGTCCACGTGATCTAATACGTCAGAGTCTCATAGCATTTTGATTCCGTTGACGGGAATGTTAGGGTTTCAAACTCCAGCCGGTTTCACAAAGGATGGTTTTACAAAGTGTGATTTTTCCCTCTGGTTTTACAAAGCTCTCCCGTTCTCAGAAAGGATGCATTTACTCTCAGATACCAATTAAATAAATTCATCACTAGCCCTTACTTTGCACTATAACTTAAAAACAAAATATTTCAAGACAGTATACGTATTACTTCCATATATATGCTTCAGACCTTAGTTTAGTCCCAACTAGCTTCGTTGTTTGCGTAGTCTAAGCCGTCACACTTGCAATAGACTAGACTGCCGATAATAGGAAGATTGGGGCTTAAGAAAGTGGTGATTCTAAATGGTTTAACACTTTGCTTTCATGTTGCCTTCCTCACTCCTATTACATTAGTGCAAATATATGGATAGCCCGAACGGGTGGTGAGACGCAATGCACCAAAAATAAAAGACTTTGTCAGAGGCATTTCAACATTTATTTTATGTGCCATGTCTACAACTTGCCCGCGTTATTGGAATAATTACCTTAACATTTTATTTGTTTTGTAGCACCACGTCTTACTACGTATAGCTTTGTGTGGATGTAATAACTGCACGAATGTGTTAAGGATAAGGTAGGTTGAATTTATAAGAAGTATACCCGTATTTTCTTGGAGGGAAAGTGGAAAATCATTTAGGGAAAAGTACCCTCTGCACATCCGAGTAATTCTAAACCCGATCTCTCAGTCATCGGCAGTCAGTATATTGCGAGTGTGACGCCCTATACCATTTGACAATCCAAGTGGGTAATTAAACTAATAAAATAGGGATGAAAAGGTAGAATTTGAGAGGAAATGTACTAGTATATGCTTAGGAGATTGGAAAACTGTCAAATAAAAAAAAAACTTTAGGGGCATTTGGCCAGGATCCGAACCCAACCTACCGTAACCAGTATTTTATTCCATTTCAACCCTAATGCCTCAAAACATGTTACTTCCTGTGCTGTTAAGTTAATCACAGTAGTCCCATCTACTGTCTCTATAACATTGGTCCTGTCTCATCTCACTCCGGTTGTCATTGGTACAGTCTCATCTCATGTCAGTCGCAACAAAGAGCAAGCAGGACACAAAGTATTTTTCCCACACTCCTACCCTCGAGAACACGCACAGATATCTGGTTTGGTAAGTTGACACGTAACTCTCTAATTTACTACCATCTGGACATCCTCAAGTGACTCAGGACGCTGGAGACACTCAAAACGCGCCGTCTATAACAACTGTTCAATTAGATTGTTTTCTAACCAAAACGCCCACCGACATTGTCGTTGGGAGGTTTCCTCTTTATGTCTGCCTGGTCGCTCATGTGTGGGATGTCCGTGTGTGGTCTCGTATGAAGATGAGAACTCGCTCACATCATCACGTCCAGATTCTAGTTTGTGTGACCTATCTGAGGTGAACTTTCTTAACACTGGACTGGATAGTCTTCTTGTTTAGTCAGAGTGACAAACACCATGGTTAGTAACGACTTAACCACATGCAAAGTAAATGGTAAGGCCATCTAGTCCGTAGGTCGGGGTTGAAATCCATTCCGGGTGTACTGAGGGTGGTTTTGTATAGATAATTTCCCAATTTCCTTCCATGCGAATGCGAGTACATTTTTCTAAATTTCACTGTCCTCATTCCTTTCCTATTAATGTAATTAAATGCGAATATCACTAGCTCCGGTGGCCACGTGGTCTAAGGCGTTACTCTAGCAGTACACTAGACAATATTTGGCGGGGAGATCGAGATTCAAATCTCAATCGGGTGCACTGAGGGTGTTTTTTCCAAAATGGGTTTAAACTCTTTCTCTTTCAACACAAATGTAGGTACACTTTCTTTAAATATAATCTTCCCAGTCCCTAAAACCATTAGCGTAATTAGTAGGCTACATAAGCATACGACCCGAACGGGTAGTAAAACTCTGCGATTAAAAAAAAATGCTGATATCACAGACGGGTAGTAAGAGGAGGCGTGGAAAAAACCCCACCAAAGCATACAACACAAAATAAACACACCTTTTTTATTATTGTTATTCTATCCAAACGCTCATATGCTAACAACTGGCCAAAACCAATTTAAAGAAATCCAAGCTAAACAAGTTGATAAAGGGGAATTTCAAGGAAGAGAATCAAAATATAGAATTTGTAAAATATATCCCTATTGATGAAAGTAGCACATTTATTCCTTGCGCACCAAATTTTATTACTCTACCGGGCAAGCTGAATATTTACACTAATGAAATAGGGACAAGGGAGGTAGAATTTATGGAAAAAAGTAGCAGTATTTGTATGTAAGGGGAGTGCGAAGCAATTTAAGAAAAAAAATGTCAACATACCCAACCGGGATTCAAACATAATGTCCACTTCACCAACAAACCCAAACGAGGTTGATTCTACCTTAGTCCATTTGTCCACTGATACAGATCAGTCGTAATCAATCCCATACATATCACATATAGGTCGGGCGTATTAACTTCTAATACACCTCTGCAGGGCTTACACACACACAATCACACACACACAAACAGTTTTATGGGATTTTATATTATAAAAAGTTCATATTCAGGCAGAAGTTTCGCACCAATAAAACATAGTTTCTTTACGATGTAAGTGTTTCAGCGAATAGCTCTTAAAAGTTGGTTGTAATGGCAACATAAATTACTACCTAATCACTCTTCCATCCTAAACACTAGACACACAATTGCATGATAGCCTTTACCTCGTATTATAGTTTTTATATAAAGCACTTTTAACGCATGTGAGGTCATTAGCGTACGGGAGCACTTTATACTGGACTCCATAAAAACCATCTTCACTCTTGAGTTACTCGAATGCTAAAATAACTCGCAGAGAGGCCCTAGCCTCGCATCGCACTAGGATACCAATGGTGAATGAGATCAAGACGTTTGAATTCAGATTGGCTTCAATTGTGATGGGTTTTAAAATCCTCTCCCTATGTGAATGAGTATGCATTTCCTCTAAGTAGATCTTCCCTACTCTTTAAAATAAGTCGTGTTTAAAGCTAAGATACCCAAAATAGGTTCGAATTAAAATTACATATTATAGTATAAGTTGGTTATTATTTATTTACTTCCTTTTTTCGTGTTTTGTTAGGAGTAAATAGCGGTACAATATTATTTATATATGGTTGAAAGCCATATAGATATATAAAAATAGATATATATATAACATACACTAGCAAACTTCTTTGATGGCCTTATGCTCTAAAGCGTTCCTCCCCTGTTAGATTAGGCTGCTGATGACAGGGAGATCGGGGTTCGAATCCTGGTCGGCTGTACTGAAGATTTTCCAAAATGGGTTTCCACTCTCCCTCCATGCAAATGCAGGTACAGTTCCTATAAATATAACCTTCCTCATCCCTAGAACTATTGGCGTAATTAGTACATAAGCGTATAACCCGAACGAGATAGCAAGACGTGGTGCCTAAAAAAAAGTAAAGGGGATCACAAAACTTCACAGGGATTAATTTTTGAGCTTGTTTTCCCTAATCAAACAGAGGTTATCTTATGTACCGTGGTTCGATAAAGGTAAACAAAGTCAAAAAGTCATCATTGAAGTGTTATTTGGTACTTATCACTGAATAGTAAAATAAGCTCTTGGGTTCAAGTTTTGTTGTGTTGCTTTAAAATTAATTAATATTAGATTTTTTATTTCCCAGGTGGGTATTGAGATACGGTTAAAATACCTATTCACTATAGCTCGTTAATAACCATAGTACTAGCATTAAAGTGTGCTTACAAGTTAGCAAAAAAAGAAATTGGGGATTAAAAAAATTACTCTGAAGCTTTTTGAAGAAAGTGGTAACGGAAAACGTATACACAAATTACTTTTCTTGCAACTTCAGCAAGGGGTATATAAAGAAAATTTGAGTATTATTATCATATTATTAATTACATTTTAATATTCTAAAAACAGTGTTTAATTGCCCAAAAATACTAATAAAAATTAGATTTCAGATTCTTTAAAACTGAGATCTCCAACAAGAAAGTCATCTAGTCTGATTTTTCTTATTTTCTTACTTTTCAATAACGAAATAGTAAAATATTTGAACATACATGAATATTTATAAAAATATATCAAGAATATTATTATGACTAATATGTGAACCTTGACTCACAATATTCATGGCCATAAAACTTAGTTTATGAAATTTTCACAAAATTCATGATCAAGATTGCATTTCATGACCTGAAGACGGCCTGAATAAGGATGCACATAGTCGTTTAACAACATTATATAATGATTATTGTATAATTTATGTTCGATTATATAAATTAAAAATATAGAATAAAGATTCCAATACATTTTTACGGTTGGTGTACTTAATTCAAACATAAATTATTCTTCTATAGAAAATTTTACTATAAAACATTCAATTAAATCAAATGTATTGTAAAGTTTTTTGTAATTAGCTTGCATTAAGTACTAAATCATAGTAAGACTATAATCAGGAATCATAATAATAATATATGCTAGTTATAAAAGCCGAGTAGCTAGATTAAGACAGCATCTAGTTCCAAGATTACACGAGTAAGAACGGAATACCCGGATGAAAACCAGAACTCGGGTAATAAATTCGCAGTCGTATAATTATTGTCAATCCCTGATAGATTCCAATCTCAGAATGCCACTTAAGTATCTGATATACTGCCCACGAAGTCTAAAGTTATAGCTTTGCAAATTTTCTCGCAATAAAAAACGTACAGGTCTGATGTCTTCACTTTTATTGACACGGTACCTGATTGGGACAATCTTTTGTCGGCGCGTGTCCAGAGTTCCTACGTACTTAAGTTGAAATGAAATAAAACTGGTGACACCCCTACGAGGCTCAATAATAAGGTATATTGTTTAAGTTGTGTAAGGTCACCGGGAATAGACGCGCACTGACACACTAGTCAAGAAAAAGAAACTGGCTTCGAGCCAGTCGACCACTCTGGAAATATTAGCAAATGATGTTTGTAGAAATCTCGGTTTCATTTTCTACACTCGATCGATATAAGGCAACAGTGGACTATGTTACAAATCTAACGGAAACTTTTTTTTCTATCCATAAACCGAGTCCAAAGACACGTTTCCTTCTCTTAAGTTACTTAACGTGAGTTTTGTCTGACACTCTTTATCGTGCGTGTCAAGGGTCACCGGGTTCGATTCCCAACACCCACGGAAGAAATATCACTGGTAGAAGTGGGACTCCTTTTCTTAGAGTAAGACTGGATGTTTAGTTTGTTCTAAGGTTAAGCTAGTTTGTAAGTCATGTACTAATATGAGTTAGTTTAAAAAAGAAAGAGTCCTAATAAAAACTCATAACTATAAAGATTAACATAGAGCAGCTTACTTAATTATAAGCATCTAACCATAGTAGCAAAATAAATTTATATTGTAGCTTCAGCATAATAAGGTGAATTTTTTTTAGACACCACCTAGGATTGAACTAGATACCTCATTTTCTCTCTGGATTAAGGTTTCAGTCTCATATCATCTAGCTTAAGGTTGACGAAGAGGTCAGTGGGCGTGTTTACTAAAGTGGATTTCGTACATGGTCTTCCGCTCACCATTCACGTGAATGCGGGCACATTTACTCTGAAATTACACCTTTCTCGTCGCTATCCTATTAGCATAAATAAGCGTATTGTGTGGATTGGTAGAAGTAAGACGTGGAGCATGTAAAAATAAATGCGAAAGATAAAGAGTCCCCCTTAACGGATAGTCAACCTCTAACCCAGGCCTCTTAACCGTTTTACTACGAGTTACAGAATCCCAATGGATCGCCCAATATGTTCCTATACCCCCTTCGTCAGAATGTGAAAATAATAATCATCACTAGCCCTATTAGGTACCAGTATGACTTCAAAAGATGTCAAAAAAGCTTGGTTTTAATCTACATTTGAAAAGCTAGGAACAGAACAGCTGGAACAAAATCACAAGAATTTTATCATATATATTTATAAAAAAAGGAAAATCTCAAATACATAATTTGTACCGATAACGGTGATAGTTTATTATAAGCTAAAAAAAATAATTAAAAAACTTTTTAGAGATCAGGTTCCATACTTCCATTATTTGGTTGTAATATCCCTAAGGGAATGCATACCCTCGTTTAAGAATCCCTGCCTGCTCTACCAATGATTAAGGAAGCTGGGCAAACACAATAATATAATTGGTCCCATACAATTAAAAATGGATGAAAACAGTGAGTTAAAAGTTCTGCATTTATAATTACCAAAAATGATGATAATCTATTAAAACAGAAATCTGGTCTATCGGAATATGCAAAGTTATTTTAATTTTTTAGCACAGCGTCTTACAACTCATTCGGGATAAACGCTTATGTACTAATTACGCCAATCATTTTAGGTTATATTTAGAGGAAGTGTCCCCGCATTTGCGCTGAGGAAGAGTGGAAACCCCTTTTGTAAAAAACTAGGTATACCTGACAGATTCAGCCTCGATCTCCTCATCATTGGAAGTATAGTCTACTGCGATAGTAGCACCCTAAACCATGCAGCCTCCGAAGCGTGTGCAATGTAATTAACGGCTTGGTTTAAAGGAAATGATTATGGCAGTAGGTGAAAGTAAAATTGCACATGTGATTCCTAGAGTCAGGATCTAAAACTCATTATAAGAAGAATAAATAATTCTCATTGAAGTTAGATCAATGTCAGGCATACTAGTAATACTTCCAGCTCTGACAGCGAAAATATTTTAGAAACTTAAGTTTGTAATCAAATAATTCCAATTGATTAAGTTCCATGGTCACGCTATAAAAATAACATTTTAACAATGAAAACAAGTTATAAAAAGCAAATACTTTTTTTTCTTCCGAAAAATCATCAATGTAAAGAATAAAGTCTCGGAAGTATGTTGTTACGGTGAACACGCCACGTATATCGATTCAATTCACTAAAGGGTAGAGGGGTTGGGGGGGAGGGGGGACTAGTAAAACCAACGACGCGTTTAGAAACTCTTGTTTAACCGTTCAATTGTCACGTAGCTTATTACAAGGCCAAAGGTGAGGAAATTTCCCTTATCAAAAATTGGTATAAACTCCTGAAATACCATATGGTCAGATGTGAAGGCTAGGCGACCACGGCACGTGTTGCATTATGGGGTATTTGTCCAAGAAATTAGATATCAACGAGGTAAATTCTTGCGAAATAGTGCACGATTATCTTCGTTTGTTTACCGATACCCTGAAAAAGTGTTTGAATGTAATCATGGAGAATGTTTCTAGAATGATTTGTTCAATGTTCCGTGACAAGAATTAAAAAAACCGTTTACCATCAAGGTTTTGAAAGGATTTATTTTTTAGGTGTAGGAATAGAGAAGGCTATTTAGAGGAAATACACCCGCATTGTCATGAAGAGGAGATGGAAGAGAACCAAAGTAATAAATCGCATGTGCACCCGGCCTCAACATTTACGTCACCAGGGATACATACTATGGGAGGGCAGACACCTTATACCATGTGACCACCAGAACGAGTTTTGAGAGAGCACAGATTGTCATTTATATTTACTTGAATTTATTACTAGACACAGAATTTGAATGTCACAGTTGGCACGTATACTACATAGAACTTTAGAAACATTCCCTTTAGAACATATAGTTTTATAATATTTTTATAGGAGGCATAACGTGTATTTTACAACCACAGGATCGTTAGTAGCATACGACTCGCTAACTAGCTTAGCCGAGAAAACAACTTTTAATCGGATTGTCATTTGAATAATATTTTAATTCATAACAAATAGAAATTAGCAAAAATAAATAAAAGGTAACAAATATTATGTTTCAACTGTCAAAATGGAAAAAATCTGTAAAATTCTGCAAATGTAGAGTCAGCGAGAAAATAGCAATCGCTTTCAGGCCACACGCACGTTTCTATAACTACATCACTAGTCTATCTAAGCGTATACTTCCTTTCACCCTTCATCTACAACCCCCTTTGCCATGTCAATAAAACAGAAGGAAATGAAAACTTCGAAACTTTTTATCTCAAGGTAAAGAGGAAAGTTCACTGCTAGTTCTCAAACATCATAAAATGTTATGTTGAGAGACTATAAAATAATTACTGTATTTGTTAGAGAAAAGCTATATATATAAAACCCATTTTCATCAAACCTTGTCTCATAGTTCCGGAAATATAATGTAAATGAGTTAATGCTACATTTTAAAATAAAAGATTGTAAAATTAAATATGGCGTCTCCACGGCAATTTATCGCTTACCTAGTTGGTCCCGTGAAGTACATTTAACTGTCATATAAAATTCTTCTGGGTTATTCTGACTATAATATCTTGTTCACATCTTGGGTCTAGCTGGATATTTTAATTATATGAGATGTCTATAAGGTTAATCCATATATTTTAGTTCATTACAAGATTGTCTTAATATAAATTGAAGGGTAAGCTTGGTTGCTCAAACATAAAGCTATAATAAATGATTTTATGTTTGTGTTGTTGTATGGCAGCTTGGGCAATTTGTAACAGTTTAAAAATTAATAAAACAACTGTTCAATATTCATCCAACTCACAAATATATCTTGTCACGTGATTATCTCCCTTCAACGATTGAATAGTCTTAAGCCCTAAATTAAGGCAAGTCACTCTCGCAATAGACTGGACTGCCAAAAACGGGGAGATTGGGGTTCGAAAAACCAGTTGGTTGTACTAAGTGTGGTTTTCCTCAATGGTTTTCCATTTTTCCTCTACGTAAATGTGGCTACACTTACTCTGAATTAAAAACTCTTAATAAATCATATTTAACAAATTAGTGTAATTATTTTATACGCGTATATCCCAATAAGGTTGTTAGAAGTGTGACAACATTTAAAAAAAATGTAAACTCGACTTTACAATTCAAATTGTAAAAAGAATAGGTGAAAGCATAATAAAATCGAAAAATACCTCATCAGTATTTTTATTATAGCCAACATTTCCAGTACATATATTTAGGGAATTTTTTTTCATCAATCAATAATTAATTTTACATCAATGACGTAGAGGGAAAATTTCCCAGAGATACGTGTTCAAAATGTTAGTCAACTGAACTGTAGGCCTAATGGTAGTGGTGTATTTATTTACGTGCTAAATCAAAGCTAATTTTTGGGTAAAAAATTCGCAAACAAAGAGAGCCTTCACACAGTGATAATAAAAAAACAGAAAGTTGCCAGCGTTTTGAGTGACAGCCCATCTAGAATATCATGTGGCATTTTTTTTAAAAAAGTTATGATATCATTACCCTTAAATCTTTGTAATTTGGGTGCTGTCCCCAACGAAATAAAAATGTTCCACAGTTCACGAATTTCAAAACCAAACGCCAGTGCACAACGACTCGCTCTTTAATAATGTCGTCTAGTTGCTTCATCACGCACGCGAAAAAGGCCGAACTTTTCGCCACTCACCAGCTGATTAATTCGCTAACATCCTCACACGACGTTTTATAGCAAAATGATCGTATAGTCAGCCAACTTTTCGCTTTGTAACAACGAATTAGTTGAGCAAGTCTCTTTAGTTATCAGCTCGCAAGAATTATTGCGAATAAAAGAAGCTGCTGGTTTTGAAAGTTTGCAAACGAAAACAAAGCCAAATAAAAAATATCTTTGTCAAAAGAGAGTAAAACCGGCACCGTGTGAGGCACCTTTAAGGCATCCTTCTCGGCCGGATTAAAGTATTTATTACTTAGCAAGTCGCTATGTTGTTTCGAAGTGGGGGGATAAATTATTTACAATGCAAATTAAATTAAATGTAACTTGAAACATCGAAGAATGTGTAAGTCATATTCCGCCTCTTAAGTATAGGCCTGCAGGTTTATCATTCAACAGAGGGGAAATCCCATTATGTTTAGCAGATAAAAGAGCTACTTTATTTTTTATATATACATATATATATATATTATATATTGTTAAAGTAGCGCTATACATATCGCAAAAAGGGTCGTCTAGTTATTTATATATATATATATATATATATGTATGTAAGTCGGTTATATATTTGAGGGTTCACGGACTTAATTTATTATATGATATTTTATATCTTTATTACATAATTATATATAAGGTAATTCCTCTTAAGAGGGTGATTAATTCTAGCATAAGTAAAAAAAAAAGTAACGCAACGAACGTCGTCTGATGATTAATTTGCGAAATAGGTGATACCAGCAATTCCACGATGCTTGTAAAAATATCAATGCAAGCATGTTGCGGCATGTACGGGATATAATATATCCTCTTCAGATTCCAATCCGGAAATGTGACAAAATATATTTCAATAAGTTCCTAAATTGGATTCTGAATATATTTATAAATTAATTTATTATCTTCAGAATCTGTATTAAAATATTTTGGAATTCAAACCATTGATTCAATTACTTTAATTTTCTCAGTCAATACATTATTAATGATTCGTTTTTGCACTTTAAAATACTGAAAAATATATAAAAATATATAATTATATATATATTTGAATGTATATAATAAAAAGTTTAATAAAACGTAAGATTTTTAAAAAGACTAATTTTTTGAGGTAGCCATTACCTCTTTGTCCAGTGGAAGCAGTGTAGTGTGTGAACTGTGTCTCTCTTTAAATGCAGATTCATATTGTGTTAGATAATTTTTAGGTATTTCCATCTCTCTGTCTTGTACCTTTTTCCTTGTATAGTATGTTATTTCTAAAATATTGAAAATATTATTTCCTTATAGAGTTATTTAAAAATACTTTTCTAAACTTCGTATAAAAGAATCAATTAAGTCTAAATTCAATATTAAGAGGTGGTGTCAATTTTTTAGTTTTTAAGTAGGCCTATCTCCTTTGAATAGATTAGTGATCTATTAATTAAGCTTCCCTCTTTAGAATTATTATTCTTAGAAATTTTTTTTATGAGTTGACAATTTCTAGTTCCTTCTAAAATAAAAATAATTATTGTTTAGTAGCTCACTATATGTTCGTCGTTAACCTGGCTGCCATTATTTTATTAATACAAAATTCTTTGTTTTTCTAGTTTTTCCAGAAGAAATTCACATTTTTCCATTTACTTTAAAGAGTAGTTTAGAGTAATGAAATTTTATTTTTCATTAAATTGATAATTGCGAAGACATGACATTGGTGTTTATAACAGAATGATTTGACCTTGATAAGGAAATGTATGCAGGTGCTATGTGACCTCATATTTCATGGTGAAAAAAAGGGGGAAGGGGGAGGCGGAGGTAAGAATGTGTTCGAATCAGCATGCTTATTCTTAATTTCACTTTTTCTTATACGCAAAGCTTGCGGTTTAATGTCGTGAAGTCAGACATATTTAAGTTTTTTTTGTTTTTTGGGTGAAATTATCTGTGTTTTCCATGCATAAAAACACCCTGTGTAATCTTGGTTCTCCAGGTGCATAGCGGCCCGGGCTTTAGACGAGATGTTACAACACTAGCTACTGCCTGAACATGACGATATTAAACCCTTGAAGGATTGGCAAAGAGACCCACTTTCCCATCGCACGTGGGTGTAGGTTAAGTTGTCTTGCGCTGTGTATTTTGATGGGCTTGGTACAGGAAGTAGTCGACTTTTACAACACATGCCACAAGGTCTGTGTCCAGAGGCCTACACGCGTTTCCTAGATTTGGCAAGTTCTGACAGTAATTGTATTATTTTGCTATATGGCCATAGGGTTTGGAATCCTAGTGCTCCTCCGCCTCTTTCCGCCTTGCTGTGACGACCCTTTGGGATTATTTTCTCTTGCTCATGAGCCATGACCGGGCTTTGAATAACATATATTCACTTCACGATTTACGTCGCTCAAGCCGTGAAACGAAGGGGTGATGGGTCGTTCATCGTGAGACATGTGTGGAAGAATTACATCAATTTATACATATTTTTTAAATACTCGTTTTGACGTGTCTAGGTTAGTTAAAATATACAATGTCCTATTAGGAAACGTTTTGTTACATGGAGCTTCCCTTTATATGGGGCAGAAACACGGACCCTTAGGAAAAAGAAGAAGCGATATTTGGAAAGCTTTAAGATATGTTATAGGTGAATAGTGAGAATAAAGTGGACACATCTGGTGACTAATTTATAATTACTAAGACCAGTAAATAAAAATTACCACTGTACAGGCTATTCTACAAAGAAAGGACAACTCGATGGACCACATTATGAGAGTAGAATTCTCTTATTGAGGGATGTTGGTTAAGGCAAGCAGGAAGGGAAAAGGTGACCATAAAGGTCACGAATACGATGGATTGATGATCTCAAACAAGAAAAAAAGATAACGTTTCAGGATATAAAAAAGAGCTGTTAACAGGACTTGCTGGAAGATTCGATTTGGACAAGGCAATGGAACTGTCAAAAGACAGAATACTTAACAAATAAATTAAATATATTAAATTGCATTGTCTGTCCCAGTGCCTCCGAGGTTACTACTCTAGGGGATCCAAGCTTGATTATAGGTGGGGTAGATTAAGAAACTTACTATTTGTACACGGGTTCGTCCTGTCATCCAGTTAGTAAAAATACATGCCAAGTCATCTGGCTGTGCTATATTAATTTGTAAGCAGTAAGCTGATAAAATCCTACCCGCATCGGTGGTTACGCGTCATTCCTCTTATCGCTGGCTTGCTAGCAACGTAGACTGTTCGATTACCAGCCTAGTACACTAACAGGGGTACCACTATTTCTCAGCACAACATTTACCTTTATTTTACAGGTTTGTAGGAAGAAATTACAAATTTCCAAGACACAGAGAGTAGTATAGAGGAATGAAATTGGTATTCATAGCAGGATAGGGTGACCTGGTGGTATAGGGGTAAAGTGTCGGACTTCTGTGTTGGGGTCCGGTGTTCAATCCTCGATCCCGGCACAGATTTATCTGATTATCAAACCCCTCCTTCACCTCTGACAATATATCTTGTGAATGTGGGGAATGCCAGGCCACCACCGTGGTTCGGATTCCACGTTAAACTGTAGGTCCTCCATTTTATCTCACAATCACCCTACCATTACTCAATAGCGTAAGTGCGTACAACCCGAACGGGTAGTAAGACGTGGTGCTAATAATAATAATATAGTAGGTTAATTTAACCTTGATGGGGTGAAGTGTGCTGTTTTAACGCAATACAATATTTTAAAAAGAAAAGGGGTGTGGGATAAAACTTGAGTTCGAATCAACGTGATAGGTTTTTTTTTAGGGTTTTATCAGTTAACTTATTTTCTATTCAAAGGCCAACTACTTAAAAATTGCATTCAAATGTTCCCAATGCTAAAATAGATCGGTATTATTTTAGTTTATTTGTGTGTGAAATTTTCCAGTTTTTTTTCCAGATATCGATAAATTTCCTGTGTTTTTCTAGTGAATGCTTGCTAATACATTATTTCCCAAACTTTTTCTTACCTTTTCCTCACGCAAACGTGGGTATATTCTTTCTAAATTCTAACTTATTCATCTCTCTCAATTATTATAAATGTGTGGATGGTTCGGATGCAGTCACAGGCACAAATAGTATCCCTTGCGGGGTAAGCACCTGTTAAAGCAATAACAGAGACATGATATGCACTTGCATTGACCTTAGAAACTCATGCAGTTTTATCTTGGTTGAGAGCATTAGACCACGTGTCATACCAGAGTTTAGTTCCCGTTAGTTGGTACGTAGACATGTCCGAGTATACGAGGGGGAACGGGGCGGGGAGTGCACCTAATTTAGCCTAACATTTGTATCATTCCAGTGTTCACACAAATTATTAGTGCTGGTTTGGTACTGCTTAGTGTTTAGGCTCTAATATATAATATTAAATTTTCATAGCAAGCTGACAGCCATTAAAGTTACCAAATCTACTTTCACATAATATTCACACGTCAATTATTATTAATGTGATCAGCTGCAGTTATCAATTTGATAAGTATTATCAATATTTATGAGATAGCTTTAATATAGTAAAATATTACCAGTGTTGACAACACAAAAGTTTTTATTTTCTGCAAGGACCTAGCTGTGAACATTGCATTATAGCAAGCCTGTGTATCAACAGCTATCCTGCGTGCTAAATAGTATTTTATAGCGTACCAAAACTACAGTTCCCATTATAAGGGCCGGGTCTGTCACTATTTCCCTTCCAACGCGGAGGGTTTCGTCTTCGGATCTTAGTAGAGGCAATAGAAAATAAATTTGTCAGACAAACATAACACATGAGTGGTTCTAATTCTGCTATAGTCTGGAGGCCTCTGACCGTAAGCACATACCTAATATGTTGGGAGGGCTGTATAAATATGTAAAAAATTATATTTAAGATAAAACATGATATTAATATAATTTTACATTATTATGTTTCCGAAGCTTATTCAGTTACATAATTTTAAAAGCTGTGAATATAAAATATGCAATATATTATAGTTATATTTGTTACTAAATATATATTTTTAATGAACGTGCAACATATTTGTACTCGTATATATATTTTATCACGAATATGACTATTTGTTCAGGCTATACGCATATGTACTAATTGCGCTAGTGAGATAGATATGAAGAAGGTTGGATTTAGAGGAAGTGTAGCTGAATTTTGCGTGGAGGTAATGTTGAAAACCATTTAGGAAAAACCACCCTCAGTACACATAACCGGGATTTTAACCCCGATCTCCCTTTCATCAGTAGTCTAGTCTAACATGAGAGTGAATGCCTAGACCACGTGGCAGCCGAAGCAGGTCAACATTATATTCAATCATTTTATAAACTCTCAAACCTTAAGGAATTAAAATTGTTGCCGTTGTAGCAGAAATCTCTACTTTCGTTTCCCTCAAATAACTAAATAATTTCGCATGTAGTAAAAGTTTAATTTTTTAATCGCGCTAGTATAAATAAAACAAAACAAATTATGGGAGGAGGGTGTGAATATTATGTTATAATCTTCAGGCAATACTTCATAAACAAAATAATATATTGAAGGCCACCAGCGAAGTGATTATGACCAAATTGCTTGTAAATACATTGTTTCAAGCTATATATAAAGCGTGAGCGGGAATGTTCAGAAGATGTGGACACGACATTTAGGAAATGTCAAGCAAGGAGAGTCCACAATGCAGGCTTGAACGGCGAGAAAACGTGCTGAACGAGGGGAGCAAGAGTGGCACAAAGGGCACAATAGACATGTATTTCCCAAACTGTGTTGAGCGTACTCACAGGGCTACGCGATGAACCACCGAGTTTTATTAAACATATTTAAAAAAAAAAGTAAGTCTTGTAATAATAAACAAATTACTGTAGATTTCTACGCGCTTCGATGGACTTTTTTATATGTCTTTCTTTATCTCTGTCACAGCTTTGTTTATCTCACCACTCTATATAGGACTAGTCTTAAAACTTTTAATCACAATTGTGATCGTCAAAAAAATTTAACTTGATATTTTGTTGAATGTTGACGTTTCACGACCCGCTGAAACGGAAAAATTTGTTTTCGCGATTCCATCTGTCTGTCTGTCTATCCATCTGTTGTGTGTGTGTGTGTGTGTGTGTGGGTCTGTATTTCAGACTAGAGCCGAAAAAAAATTACCACTTGGGTTAAAACTCTCGGTATCTAGTGTTTTCATAGGGTTCACCCGCGGATTTTTTGGAATCTTATATCCAACCCTAAAACTAAGGGTAGCTTACTGAAGGGAAAAAAGAGAAAACATCGATTTTCTAGAAATTAGTTTTAACGATTTTAATTAAAATTCCTATTACAAACAAAATGGAATATCTCATTTTCCCATTGAAATTAATTTGAGGATACTTTGAATAAGCGAATATTTCCAGTTTTTATAATTATCTCAGCAACTATTTGAAATACAAAATAACTTATCTTTGTAAAGTTGTAGTTAAAACTAAATATCGCATATTTAAATATATTTTTATAAAACCAATATTTTCAGAACTATGAGCACATATAGACTATATATATTAAATATTTTAACTGTGAAATAGACTTCTGTGCTGGAAGTCCGGTGTTCAATCCTCAGTCCCGGCATAGACTTATCTGATTGCCAAACCCTTCCTTCCCCTCTGACAAGACGTGTATTAATAACAACTTGTGAATGTGTGGAATGCCAGGCCTCCACCGTGGTTCGGATCCCACGTTAAACTCTACTTAGATCCTCCATTTCATATCACAATCGCCCTACTATTGCACACTAGCGTAAGGGTGTATAACCCGAATGGGTAGTAAGACACGGTGCTAATAATAATAATGATAATAATAATAATAGTGAAATATTCATACTTTTTGGTGGACATATATAATCCTCCTTTCTTAATGTTTATATAACAATTATATACAACTTTGCTCTTTAGTAGTGTGTTTCTGCACAAGGTATGTTATTTTGTTTCACAAATATTACGAGTTTTTAGTAGATGTTTCTATTTTAAGATAAAAGAGAGAATATATTTGCTGTACAACGTATAATTTATTTTATGAAGAGCTGGAAGAGGTGATACGTTGGTATGGCCATGGCCTTGGAAGGGTTAAGCGATTGGTAAAAGTTTGGGGAACACTCCGATAGATTATCCACACGTTTAAATAACTACTTGCTACTCCGTTTAAGTAATAAAGGGGTAAAATATTGTAAATTTAATTAGTACGTGTAGCACACAAATTATTAATGGTTTACTCTAAGAATCCGGGATCAGTAGAGTAATTTTAGTGAAAGAACGCCCGCATTAGCGCATAGATAACATGGAAACACACAGGCTGTAACTCGGACCTCACCACCCTTGACCTTGTGTGTTGCGGACTACTAGATTATGGGTGTGGTTATAAAATGGTTAGTGTCACTATAAACAGGATACTTCGGTTAAATTCCTAGGGGGATCCAAACACTTAAGAAGAGTTAGTTCCTCCCCTGTGTTTGTTAACTTATCACCCAGATACTTTTCCTGGTGATGGGATTGGATGTTAATTAGTATACATCTTGTCCTAAGTTAAGCTATTTTGTAGGTAATGTGCTTTTATAAACTTATGTTTAGATAGCACAACGTAAATACCCTGAATAAAATAATAACGAACAAACATGCACGTATTTAACTCTTATACAGTGAATTAAAACAGGAAACAAATTTCTCGCATCCAGCCACAGCGCGCCTTATTACCCAATGTTTGTGCATTATTTCTAATAAAATCAAACCACAAACTTTTCTAGGCATTTTCCAAGTACTTTATACTATTAACCAAACGTGTATGTTTAGCTAAGTGATTTTTAAATCGATTTTTATTAAAAATTTCAACGTTACACCACAAAATCTTATTTAAATTACTGAAATATCAATAATATTTTTATGTCCGTACGTCCTGATACATACATATATATATAAATTTATGTATATGTATTTGCATCGTGTCTACTACCAGACCGGTCTATGCGCATTTAACTATACTAATGAAGTAGAGACGAGAAAGATTTATTTTAGAGGAAATTTTCCCTCATTTGCATAAAGGGAAAATAATTAGAAAGAAAAAAACACCCTTATCACACCCATTCGGGAATCAAACCCTACCCTTTGAGTTACCAACAATCTGGTCTATTACAAGAGTGATGCCTCAAACGGTGTGTCCACCAACGCGGGCCATATGTTACACTTATAAGAAAATTTGCATCCTAGAAACCCATGAGGTCAGTTTAGGCTCCTTTAATATAATAGTGTTAAATTAATTCAGAAAAATGTATATAAATTAATTACCTGTAGTATATTTAATGATAAACAAATCAATTTAGAAAAATTAAGAATTTCAAAGTGTACCTAGAAAGGTAAAAAAAGGAAAAACTAGTTGTAATAACATAATTAAAAACTATGCCAAGCTTAAACATGTTCTCGATTTCTGAAAAAGAAAATAGGTTGGTTGAAGTGTTATCATCACAAGCTTAGATGTAGTTTTGCACCTTTGATTAAGTTTCTGACAACAATAATTTATAATACGAACAAACTACAGTCTTCTTCTTGTATTTTAACTTTGATTCACCTTTAAGTGTTAGCTTATATACTTCCCATGGCAAAATAGATTTATGGTGGCAAGTCAAACATAAAAATGGTTTAAAAAAGAGCTTTAGAGACAAATTATTTGTTTTGTACTGTATTATTATTTTACATATCTATCTTTATATTTTACTTGAACATCCAATAATTTGATTAAAATTATATATTATTTTAATTTTACATAATTAATTAGCCTATCTAAATTTATGTAATTATTTAATACCCCAATTAATCACGTTATTCTCTTATTACCTTTTTTCTGATGTGATGTTTGGCAACCATATCGTGTGTGAGCGCCGAATATAAGTTCTTATGTGTGCGTTGGGAAAATTTGTTCCGTTTGAAGTACTAAAGCACATACGCGTGACAGAATTACAGAGCTCTTATGGGAGATTTAACTTGGGGAATGTGCACATCCATTGCTGTGAACATTATAGTATTTTTACTAGATCGTATCTTCCTTGGGTTTTTTAACTTATATATATATATATATATATTGAATAGACTTCATTTGTCATTTTAATTGTGATAAAAACCATTGTTTTTCCATGATGAGGCCGCTACTGGATACACAGATTTATGAAAGCGTTCTGTTACTAAAATTACTTCTCAAAATGTTTAAACTTTCACTTTCATTTTAGACAGTTAATAAATAACAATGCCATTTTTTTTACCTTTTGTCATTGTTCAAAGTAACAATATATTTGTCTATGTCCTAAGCCTACTACTTTTCTACACAATAATATAAGTTAACTACATTTAAAATCGAGTGAACTGTTGGCAACCTGGAGAAAATGTGTATACATTTTGTTTAATACATTTAATTCCCTGAATTCACAAACATACTTTTCCTAAATTACTTTCAAAATCACAAAATGTATGCATATAAATGTATTGTACAGTTCATAGCAAAAAAGTCAGACTTTGTCTGATTCACATTGCAAGTTGGTAATTTTTTGTGCAGGTAAATGTACATCATTCGCATACATTGGTGTACATTGCACGGTTCTAATTTACAATTTATACCTTTTCACTACTTTATTTGTAAAATTATCACCTAAACATTAAAAATTCAGTTTTTCCGAACTATCACTGTTTGATCCAAATTGAAATACTTTGGATTATCTCAATGAACTTAATAATTTTGATAGGCGACTGAATGTTTAATGTTAATGATTAAAAAATAGTGTTAATTTAATCAAAGTAGAGTTTTAAATAAATGATAAATTTTTGCTCCTTAGGATTGTTGTACCAATAGTTTACTTAATTAATCCAAACAAAGTTTACACCATTTTATCACATATATATTAAGTTAAAAACCCACAATTTGAATAATTATTAATTAAGTTTTGATGATGACACTTTCAAGATAGTTGAGCAATCACGTCTTGATACAGAGATCATGCTTTGAAGTTTTATAAAATGGTTCAATCTAATTCAAATATTCAACTTTGATTTAACTTTGACTTGCTTCAGTGGTAGGATGGTTTAAGGGGGCTTGCTTGCAACAGACTGGACTGCCAATAACAAGGAAATAAGAATTATAAGCCCGGTCGGATGTACTGAAGGTATTTTTACAAAATGTTGTTTTCCCGCTCTCCTCCACGCAAATGTGGATACACTTTCTTTAAATTCAATTTTCCTCATCCTTAGAGCATAATCATAATTAGTACACATGCATATAACCCAAACGGGCGATAAGACATGATGACAAAAGGAAATATAAAAATAATTTATTATAAATCTATAGTTGAAATTTGATATCATACACATATTTTTAAATCTATTACTTCAATGGAGTAGCACGATATAACGATTGTATGTTGCATTCCAAATGAATCAGGAGGTCCAAGTCTAGTAAAATATTTGAAGGCAAGAAAGTACATCAGATGCACTACAAACGATTCTAATAATTAGAATTACAAATTAAATCAATTATATCTGACTTATGTTCTGAATAAATAAAACTTACTTATTTAAAGGTCTTTTTAGCACCATCTTTTTAGCACCTTACTACCAGTTTGGTTTATACGCTTATTTATTATTTACGCTAATGATTTTAGGGATTAGGAAGGTTATATTTATAAGAAGTGTACCCACATTTGCATGGAGGTAGAGTGGAAAACCATTTTGTATTATTATTATTATTATTATCCCCACGTATTACTACCCGTTCGGGTTACACGCACTTACGCTAATGTGTAATGGTAGGGGGATTGTGAGGTGAAATGGAGGATATACAGTTTAACGTGGGATCCAAACCATGGCGGAGGACTGGCATTCCACACATCCACAAGTTGTGATTAATACACGTCTTGTCAGTGGTGAAGGAAGAGTTTGTCAGTCAGATACATCTGTGCCGGGACCGAGGATTGAACCCCGGACCCCCAACAAAGAAGTCTGAAACCCTACCCCTAGACCACCAGGTCACCAACCACCATTATATTTTGTAAAAACTACCCTCTGTACACCCGACAAAGTTTCGAACCTCGACCTCACCGTCATCAATAGTCTAGTCTACTGCGATAGTAGCGCGTTAGACCATGCGGCCACCAAAGCGTGTCAAACATGTATTACTCTGTATAAGGATTTATTCATTTCAAACAAGTGGTAAATTAACGGTCTGGGATATAGCTGCTGAATTTGATAAGATAGGTTATTTGTTAATAGCTATAAAATATTTAAACGATCTCTATATAGTGAAGGTTAAGTTAAAATCTCAATTGTATGTAGGCCTACTCATTGATGATAATGACGCTTAAATATAAAGAAAGATACAAACTTCAAATACAGCTTTTATCAGTTTTTGTAATATAGTAATTATGTTTATACTGTATTATATCCCCCCTATCCCCTTCGGTGGCCGCATGGTCTAAGGGGCTACTCTCACAGTAACCTAAGACTAGCGATGACGAAGATATCGAAGTTCGAATCTTAGTCAGGTGTACTGATTAGGGTTTTTCCAAAATTGCTTTCCACTCTCCTTACATGCAAATGCGGGTACACTTCCTTAAGTTATAACTTTCCTAATCGCTAAAACTATAAGCGTATTTATTACCCGAATGGGTAGTAAGAAGCGGTGCTAAGAAAATTAAAATATATATCCTCAGGATCGTCGACTCTGATAAGAGGGGTGTTGCAAAGAAAGTTCAATAACCGTGGGAGGGTTTTTGGTGTTCATCTTTAATCATCTGACACCCCATTATATTGTTTACTCTCCACTCTCAAGCAGACATGTGCCCTCTTAATAACGTTTTAGGTGACCTGGCGGTCTAGGGGTAAGGTGTCAGACTTCTGTGCCGGGGTCCGGGGTTCGATCCTTGGTCCCGACACAGATTTATCTGATTGCCAAACCCTTCCTTCACCTCTGACAAGACGTGTATTAATAACAACTTGTGAATGTGTGGAATGCCAGTCCTCCACCATGGTTCGGATCCCACGTTAAACTGTAGGTCCTCCATTTCATCTCACAATCTTCCTAACATGACACATTAGCACAAGTGCGTATAACCCGAATGGGTAGTAAGACGCGGTGATAATAATAATAATAATAATAATAACGTTTTAATCTTTGTTTAAGTGTTTATTCATGTTTATGACATTAATGGATGCTTTTGTGTAGCGTATTTAAGGTAACGATGCAAGATATGTGAAACATACCAGTGTGTTTGCAGTTTTATATAAAAACTTTTTTGGTCAAAATAAATAAAATATTCTTTCACCAGAAACACAGAATTTTATTTTATTCACATGATGACCTTTATGGGGATTATCTCTCAAGAGTGTCTTGGAATTTAAAAACAAATCTTTCTCTTCATTTAAAAAAATTCTTATCTAATGCCACTATGCTCATGGCAGATATTCAACAACTGTAGATATCACTACGCGAGGAAAATTAAATTCTATGTTTCTATTGAAGCAATATTTTATTAGGAGTGTAACCCGAACGGGTAGTGTGAAACGTGGTGGGTGAAAAAAATGCTAAAAATTATTTTGATATAAAAACTCCACAAAAAATGACCTTTTCTCGCGTTCCCTACATCCCCACCAAACGCAATTAATAATAAAACTAATAATTAAATATTTGTTTTTTATTTCAACTAAAAAGAGGATTGAATGTTAAAGCATATAGTAAAATAAGTCCGTGGCCTTGTGGTAAAGGAGGATCCTTAATATGGGGTGGAAGAGAACGCCAAATTAAGTTCCGTATATTAATTTTTATAACACAAAATTTTTGGGGCCAAAATAATAAAATATTGCTCTAGCAGATACGATTTTGCCGTCTTTCAACCCCTCGGAGAGAGAAATATTGTGTTCGTCAAAACAATAAATATCGAGATTTTGATACAATGTTGACATTTCAGAACTTCCTGAAACTGAAAAAGTTGTTTTTACGATGCCATCTGTCTGTCTGTCTATGTCCTGGCCTAGAGCAGAAACTATTTTACTGAACAGACTAAAAATTAGTATCCAAGGTTCCTCCTTCGAGGTTTTGGAATTAGATATCCAACGCTAAAATCAATACTGGTTTACTGAAGGGCAAAAAAGATAAAACATTGATTATCTCGAAATCCACTTGAACGTATTTGACTAAACTTTGTAGATAGTCAATGTTTGACATGTCAAACAAAATGGCACAGCTCGTTCGCACCTTAAAATAAATTTGAGGGTACTTTACATGAGCATAAATTTCTAATTTTGATCATATCTATGCAACTATTTGAGCTACGTAGTAACATCATTGTAAAGCTGTAGTAGACTACTATTAAAAATAAAAAAATTGTCATTTGAAATATATTTTAATAAAACTAATTTCTATAGCTAAAATTAAATTGATATATGTAATATTATATATTATAATCTTTGCCATTAAGGTCTTTGGATATAGATAATACATATTAAATATAATAATTTTGAATTTAGGTCTTTGAAATGTGAATTTAATTGTTATGCTTTTTGTTGGACAGAGATTTTTCTCCTTTCACAATGTCTCTGCAACAATATATATTATTTATTTTATAATATTTGGTGTAGTGTGTCTATAACAATGTATATTATTTCGTTTCACAAATATTACGCGTTTAAAAAAATATATCTATGTCAAGATAAAAGAGAGAGAACGTATGTTCAATGCACCGTACCATTCATTTCTGGTTCGATCCCAAGCAAGGGAAGGGAGTGAAGAGCATGGATTGACTATCCTTTAGTAATATATATATATATATATATAT
>CABFOW010000008.1:83665-110431 GCA_902141385.1 Timema californicum | reverse complement strand
GTGTGTGTGTGTGTGTGTGTGTGTGTGTGTGTGTGTGTGTGTGTGTGTGTGTAAGAGAGAGAGAGAGAGATTGTGTTTGGAGACACAATGGGAACAGGGACAACAATGCCCTGCTAGCACACAATGGGCCGACGAGGAGGGAATCATTTTGTCCATTTTGTGGTTGATAATTCTATATTCCGACATGTGGCAACGGTGTGTTTTGGTTGCTATTGTTACTGCGAGGAAATATTAACTTTTACTCCAGCGAAATAATACAAGCACATGGTGTATATTATTTTAAGAAAACTGTTTCCTAGAATTAGTTATAAGACCTTCACATAATAGGCTTAACCAACCCACACTCGAGGTCCCACAGTTTAAGGTGCCAGTATCGCGACGGTATGTATTGCCTGTACCGGGGAGGTAAAAGTACAAACAAGTTTTGAGTTATGGTTCTATTTTATTTGGGAAACTAGTTTGTGTTATCTTGACAGTAAAACTTTTATTCCAAAATAAACACCTTCATGTACCTCATCTAATGGTTTAATAGCTATATAAAATATACTACAATATTAAACGAAGTTTTAAATATTTAATAGTAAAACATCAATAGACTTGAATAAAAAAACACGTTGGAGCAAATAAAATATTTATTTAAAAAAAATCCCAAATAATATTTATTTTAGAACAAAATTTGTTAATCCAGAGAATTCAAATGGTTTTCCAGAAAATAATTAATACAATTGAAGACGTTTAAAATATATTGAACCTGATTAAATTGTTTGCAACATGAAATAGCTATTAAAAAAATCTTTCAATGACAGTTCGAAATGAAAACCGTCAAGAAGAAATTAATTTTTCACACACACTTGTTTTTGTACTTAGTTTTTATTAGCATTTCATCTAACTACCCGTTTGGGTTGTACGCTTATGTAATAATTACTCTCATGGGCCAGGAATGAGTAAAATATAAATTTAGACGAAGTTTACCTGCATTTGCGCGGATAGAGTGTGTAAAACCATTTAGGAAAAAGCCCTTCAGTACACCCGACCGGCATAGAACCCCGATATACCCGTCATTGGCAGTCTAGTCTATTGCGATAATGATACCTTACATAGACTACGTGACCATGGAAGGAAGTCCGTACTTGTTCAGTACTGAGCTAAGTACAAGTCAACTATTACTGTGTGAACAACCAACTATCATGGCGACCATTAGTGAAACAAATTGCAATCAGTAAAACTTGTGCGCAATATTGTAGTATAGCAGGTCCTAGTTTTTATAGATGTAAAGTGCAAACGCATGCTCAAAAGAGAATTACAGGCTACCTTTCATCAGCAAATCGAACAGTTGCCTTTTGAAGAAAACAATTATCTGTTTTTAAAATAAGCTAGAGGGAAGTGGTTTTAATTAAATGTATTTTATGCGTATAAACTGAACGTGTAGTAAAATACGGTGGAAAAAATGTATTTTTTTAATAGCTATAATCTATTTTAATAATAATAATAATAATAGTATAAATAATAACACGCCGTTTGTTTCAAAATATACGTAACAGCTTTTAATTATTTTGAACACAAACTATCTTCAGAAAATAATTTTATTTTTGTTTATACATTAACTACGGTCCAATTTTAATAGGATGGGCCTTTCCAAAAAATACAAACAAGGTTTTGCGGGCAATTTTGAAAACATTTTACTATTTTATAGATACTGTTAGTTTAATATCTTCAAAAGGGACAGCTGAGTATAGCAATATTTGACGGATAAATAGGTAAAAATATAACTAGTAGATTTTCTCGAATGTCTTAACAAAACAAGGATATAAACAATTACAGTATGAATACATGTACTATATTTCATAGAAGCTAGTTTGCTGTTTATTTCGTAATCACTCATTATTTTGTCACAAGTCTCTGTAATGAATTAAGTATGAAACCATCGACCGTGTGTATGGGAGCAAGAGAAGAGTAGACTCAGGTAAGAAAGACGTCAACACCACTTCTTGAGAGGCCCAAGACGAACGAAAGTCAAGGCCATTATTATTCCCCTTTCCCTTCCCCCTACGTATAAGTCCTCCCTCGAACCCTTTCGGCGTTCTTCTCTCAGGAGAGTTTATCGAAGACAAGTACTAGTTTTATCTACAACCTCAGGTCTTGTGGTCTTATTTTTATATCTTTTAACTGGTCGTCTCTGGTAACGGTACCTTCGGGTCGGGTGAGACCGGGCGAGAGATGATGTCGTCCGGCAGGGAAACTGGATCCTGGCTCTTCACGTGTGAGTGTGTGTGTGTGTGTGTGTGTGTATGTCGCTCAACGTCCACTTTTTTTTAACACCTCTATTATACGAGTTCGACAGCTTCGTCTTGTCTTGAGAAGGAATTCACATCGGCGATGCCTTCAATCATCTTTTTAAAGAGTTGGGTTTTTTTTCCCTCACCGCGTTTCTTAACCCGTTCGGGCTATACATACAAACATTAACTTAAATTACTTAGAAAATTACACATGAATACGGGATTCGAGCCCGATACGAACAGATACAGCTGGACCAACATTAATTTAACCCATGTCTGAAACTATTTATATTTATTATAAATTAGGCTAATGTAGTAAGGATAAGAAATATTTCATTTGGAGGAAGTATACTTGGATTTGCGTAGATGTTGAATGGGAAACAATTTTTGGGAAATAAATTCCCCTCACCACATCCAGCTGTAGCCCAGAACTTCCCATTCCCAGCCATTCAAACTAAGTCACGCGTGTCTGCTTTCATAATACGTGAATATTTAACATTTATTCTAACCATGATTTGAGCTTGGTTCCCAAAGATAGAGTTCTAGGGTGAATGCTCTCGTACATGGTCAGGTCGCATAGCCTTTTTAGAAACAATCTCAGTGCTATAATATCATTTTAATTATTTCTTTACCCAATTTTCTATTTAAAACTAAACAAGTCAAGTTGACTTTGACGATGGAATAATGTTAAGTATGATTAAAAGACAAACGGTAAGTTTTAAATAAAATACGTAAAATAAAGATTTAAATATATATATTGAGCTCCGTAATATCTTATTATTTAAAAAAAATTAAGGTTACAGGGGGAAAAGAGGGAGAGTTCAATTTTAACTCAAATTGAGTTAGTGCTTCCACCTGTTAAATAAACAATAATGAGGCCTTTCTAATGCAGTTTAGATTAGGTTAAGAAGAGGTTTATGACATATTTAAATTCATTAAAAAAAATACTGGGGTCCTTGTGGGAATTGAGATATTATAAAAGTTGTCCTGGAAAATTTGTGTAATGTGACTTTTCACCTTTTCCCCCTGTGCCCTTCGATTATAATCATACATTTCAAGGGTTTCCAACTAAAAAGTGCTCGAGTGCCACAATTGAAACCACAAATCTAGTGGTGAACCGCATCATAGTCGGTTAATATTATTTTGTCAAGTTATGCAAGCAATTGTGAATAAAATAAAAAGTGGTAATTTAGAGATATTTAATTGTATTTTAAACGAATTTCCGACTAAAATATACAATCTTTGATACGTCAGTAAAATACAGCAGATGTAAGGGAGAAATTAAACATGAACATCAGTTGGAACCGTCATGGATTTCTCACACGCTAGTCAAAACTAGCCGTTTCTCGGCTAAAAAACCCATCAATTTTACCTACAATAGATTATATCACTTTTCCAAGAAACTTCGTGGACCGCAAACATAAAAATAAAATCATCAAGGGTTTCCAGTTGGAAGCCAATGATATAATTATGTCAACATAATTTAACTAGGTTTTCTTTCTCTGCGTCTTACTAGCCACCAGGGCTCTTAAGTTTTTTTTAATAGTACAGCGTCTTACGGGCGTTCGGGCTATACGCTTACGTACTAATGACGCTAGTTTATTGGAGATTAGGGTGGTTAATTATAGAGGAATTGTGCCCGAATTTTTTGGAGGGAAAGTGGGAAACCATTTAGTAAAAAAACACCTTCAGTACAGCCGATTGGGATTCAAACCCAGATTTCCCCGTCATAGACAGTCCGGTCTATTGCGAGTGGGACGCCTCAGACAATACGACCACTGAAGTGGGTTATACGAATTTAGTTTCAAAAATGAGTTGGTGATGAGGGAGATAATATTTAGAGGAGATGTACCCGCATTTGTATGAAAGAGTGGGAAACAATTGGGAAAAAACACTATCAGTACACCCAGCTTGGTTCAAAGTGCCAACCTTCGATTCCCCTGCGAACAATACTCGATGGAATTGACATTTAGTCCACGTTCCCACCCATTCGGCTAACGTCATTAATTAATAATAAGTATTATCTCAAATTGAATGAGAAAATGAAGCTCAACAGACGAAACACGCCAATAACGCTTTGTTAATTGATATTAAAATACAACAAGATACCTAAATATAAACTAACTTATAACCTATTAAAGGTTTTATCAAGCAATTAACCAAGAAGGGTTAACCACTTCAGTGGCCGCATTGTCTAAGGCATCATGCATGCAATAGACTGGAATGCCGATGACGGGGAGATCAGGGTTAGATACCAGTTTCCCACACTCTCTCCACGAAAATGTGGGTACGCTTCCTTTAAATTAAACATTCCCAAACTCTAAACTAACCTATTAGGCTAATTAGTACGTAGGCATATAAGCCGGACCGGTAATAAAACGCGGTGCTAAAAAAAATGACCAACGTACAGGATTTTTCTTTTTAAAACAAAATTATTTATTGGAAAGGTGCTCAAATCCTGGACGGATGTATTTATTTACACTTGTTTACAACACGTTATCATATTAATATGATTGCACTTTATATAATCTTCCTTAAACTCAACCCTTAGATTAAGGAGTTAGGCCTAACAGCCTTGACCTTAAAACGTATTATAATTAATTAAAATACTTTTTTTTTTTGCAAAATTTATCTGTCCTTCAATTATACTCGCCTAGAATGAGTAAATCAGTAACCCGAGACGGTAATATGAAGTTGTATACAATAGTTCATTATATTTAGTTTTCGGTGAAAGCCTCCACACATAACTTATGTCTCCCTGAGCCTAGCCAACTAAAATGGCGCGAATCCACAAGTTCCTTGAACCTTTGGACAGGGCTCTAAATCACCTCTTGATTCAACTTTTAGGACAGCGATCCGACTACAAGTTCAGAGGGCAGTAATTTGATCCCTAAGTGAAACGGATGTATTCCCGAGAAATGGAGTAAATACGCAAGTACACAAATAGTTGTGCCATTTAGCTTGTTTAACCTGCTCTTAGAGGTTAAGTTGAATTGTGAATTGCTTCCTGATATATCTTGTGTGTCTAACATGTCCAAGTCATTTCTCTTAAGGGGCTGTATTTAAATTAAGTGGGAGGATTTTTTTCGAAAGGTAAGGGTGAGATGAACATTTTCTTAGGTTTACTTACGAAGGGGAGAGGTGGTCAGAATCAAACTTTCGTAAGATTTTTTTAAAATCAACATGTTTGGTGGGTCAAAAAATTTTTTTTTATCAGAAAACAAATGTATTGAATATAAAATTTTGCTTATATTTCATTTACTTGTGATATGTTACACTTGATTTTACTGCGATTAAAGTATTCTAAAATTTCATTACATTCTCTTTATTACCAATGATTAAGTCCAAAACTAATCAAATGATGAAAATAATTTAATTTATTAAATTGTAAAGAATTACTTAATATATAGGGGGAGGGGAAGGGACGGAAAATCTTACGATCCCTTATGTTGGGAATAGGAGGGTGGAAAATCACGAAAATAAATTCTTACTTAATTTAAGGACGGTCCCTAAATAATATTTTTTTTGCTCCTTGCCTTACTACTCGTTCGGGCTATCCGCATTTAAATACACTATTAGGGGGGAAGAAAGGGGTGAAAGATAGAACAATTTAGAGGAAAAGTACATTAATCTGCGTGGAAGGAGAGTGAGAAACAAACTAGGTAAACACACACTCAGTGCGCGCAGCCGGGATTCGAATCCTGAATCTTTCTGCCATGGCAAACCAGACCAGAAGAGACTGACATTTAGTCCACGTGTGACTTACACACAAACTTAATTCTATAAGTCACTCAGTTTCCCTGTCTACTATATATTCCTCACTGTGAAAAGGGAAGAAGCCCCAATTTCACAATTACAATTTTTTTTGACCATACCAGGAAATGAACCTGTGACCCTTAGCTCAGCAAACAATATTGAGCCACAAAGTATTCAATCCTATTTTAGACAATTTTTTCAATGATCAATTCTTATTGTAAATATTATAAACTTATTTTTATTGTCATGTTGATAAGAGTGAACATCTGCACAACTAAGCAGAAAAAAACTATAAAAATACATAACTATAACTAAATGGCTTGACTTCCAGGCTCTTCCGCCTTTCCAACTAAGATCGCTGCCCTCGTAAAATTTCCAATAGCACTGAAAGCTTTCACAAAGGAACATTTTTTCCCCCTGTCATTGTACATCTCTGCACTATTTACCAGGGGCATACCTAGAGAGGGGCCAATGGGGCGTAAGAGTATTCAATCACACCTCTACTCCCAAAAGTTGATTAATTAGTAATGTCCCGATCGGTTTTATTGAGGGTGGCTTTCCTAAATTGGTTTTCCTGTTTCCCTTCACGCAAATGCAGGTACAATTCCTCTAAATTCAACCTTATTCATCCCTAACTCGTTATCTTAATTGGTAAATAGACTATACTTTTAACCTGAACAGGTATAAGACACTTTAAAAAAAATATGATTTTGTATTCCCAGTATAAGTCTAGGCTCGTAAATTATTAGAATATTATAATATTTCTAACATGTACAACCCAAACTATGTTTTTTATAACACTTTAAAAGAATTCAAGTGGAATTCAATGTTAAGAAATGTTTTGGTATCTTCATTTGAAGGACTTCATCGTACATCACCGCAAACAAACCCCCCCCCACCCCCTCACTGTTCAAATTTCGGGGTATGGCCCAGGTATACACACTGGGCCACGATGTAAGAAAATAAGTCACATTTTGATATTTACGTCAAAGCTGCCCGTACTCGTGATTAGAATGGTTAGAATGGTTGAATTAAACCTTAGAGGAAGTATATTTCGAACTCAGATACAGGTTCCTAAAATAATATGTTTACTAGCACGTTCTACATTAGGGTTATTAAAGGCTTAATTTAAAAGCTAGAGATGGGAGTTTAAAGGAAGTGCACCCGAATTAGCATATAGAGAGAATAAGGAAACTATATCTATGTTTTAAATTAAACCCGCCTCGGTGGCGTAGTTGGCTAACGCGCTTGTCGTGTTGAGCTCTACTGCTGAGGACGGGAAGATCGAGGTTCGAATCTCGGTCGAGTGAACTGGGGATGGTTTATTCTAAATGGTTTTCCACTCTCACTCCATGCAAATGCGGGTTCACTTACTCTAATTCAACCTTCCCAATTCCTAATCCATTGGAGTAATTAGTACTTAAAGCGTATAACCCGAACGGGTAGTAAGACGCGGTGCTAAATATTAATATTATTTTAAATGAAGATCCACTTAATAACCATTCGGGTTGTACACATATATAGAATATTCCAACATTGACCCACGCATTATCACCAATCCAATATACGAATATAATTAGTTTTACACATTATACCCCGGTGTGGTACCCCACTATACCACTGGTGTGGGTTAGAATATTTAACTACTTTTGTATGAATTCTAGAACGATATATAGTATAATTCCCAGCAGTAGGTATGAGTGAGTCGTATTGGTTTTGCTGTCGTAAATTTAAGTAGTTTGGTAGTGATGTGCTGTTAAAAGCTTATGCTTAGGAGATCACGATGTGATAAGGTGGGGATGTAGAGAACACGAAGAAAAAACAGTGTTTTTGTAGTTTTATAGCAATTTTTTACCATGGTAAATAAAATATTGCTTCAATAGAAACATAGAGGGTTTTGTTTTACATGGTGATATCAACGGTTCTTGAATATATTTTATAAGAATAGCCATATTAGTTTAAAAACATTTTAAATGGATAGAAAAAAAATTGTCATTAAATTCCAGGACACCCTTGCCTGATAATCAAAATCTGTTGATATCACCATGTGCATAAAATTAAACTTTATGTTTGTAATGAAGAAACATTTGATTTGTTTTGCCCAAAAAACTGTTTTTCTATAAAAACTGCAAAAACACTGACCTCTTATCGCTTTTCGTACATTCCCACCTTTACCTATCTTATTCGCCTTTGTCTTCTATATTCTATATTAATAAAACGAAGAGTTTGCATATCTGTGTGTTTGTATGTCATGAGCATTGCTCGATATTCATCCTAAAGAGAAGTCTGAAATTTAAAAAAATAGTAGACCCTGTGTACGAACATGTGCACCTCGAAGCAGGAATTTTAAAATTTTGTTTTGATTTTTTTAAATTAATTAAAAACTCGTTAGGAATAATTAAAATGAGATATTTTTTTGTCTGCTTGAAGCAAATAAAATCGTTGCTAGGGGTAGTGGTTACCACGGTCAACGCCCGGTACTTCTGCTAGTAAGCTATATTAGTAGAGTCGCACCCAGGCCATGGTCTAGTTTAGGACGTTGTCTACGTCACGGCAGGTCAATATAGGACTGCTCATGTTAGGGAATTTACGTTTTATTCAACGAGTTTAAAGAAATAACGTTGAAACAAACACCATACTTTCTTAAATAATTCTAAAACTAGTTCTACAGTGCTACAAAATCATTATTTTTATCTTTAAGTAGTTTATTGTAAACGTTTATTTTTATAAATCATCTACAAATTAAGTAATTTGGCTTAATCACGAAAATGGCTTATAAGTCTTCCTGCCAGGTTGTAGATTAAGAAAGTCCCTGGTAGCATATGTATAATTATAATAGGAAACAAGAAATACGTAAAATTAAAAGGCAAGTCAATGTTGCCAAGGCACAAATATTAAAGTTACTGTGCAAACTCGTCAGAGGAAGAGGGGAAGGGTTATCAACACATAGACAAGAGCACTCTCAGGGTGAACTATTCATGTTATTCCCTCTCTTTCTATTTTTATAATGGACTTTTGAGTGTAATAGTGCTTGGAGAGCTTAGGGGCGTCAAGTTAAGATGCAACCCGCTTCGCAAAATAGCTTTGAAATCTCCAAGGCAAAGTCGTAGCCTTATTACTGGTCCAAGACACGAGATTTGTAGTAAAATCCAGCGTTAAGGTCAGACTTTTGTGGTTTTGTGCAAATCTAAGGCTCACAATCTCCACCACTTTTTTTTATGACAGTGGGAAAAATAATGTCCCTATATTCACCAACTAACGTAAATTATATTTATATTGTGGCTTCCTTATTTAAAATTTGAAAACTTGGGTATTATTACCCTAAAAATCAAAGGGATTTTTTAAAATTAAATTTAAAATAAGTTTGGTAGAATTTGAGAAAATTCTGTCGAAATGAATTGTCATTTTCTGAAATTGCAGCTTTGCTTTGAATATTTTTGAAATTTTGGGGCATATGTTCTGTGTATGACATTTGATTTTAAAATGATAAGATGAATGCCATTTGGTTAGAACTCCAGGAATCATTGTTGAAAACAATCGCATAAAGTTATAAATATATGGGTACTATATAGTTTGAATCATCTATTCATTTTTAGCACCACGTCTTACTACCATTTTTATTTTTATTAATCATTATAACGCTTGTAAATAAGATATTTTCAATATTTAAATTACACATATTAAAGGATAACATTTTAATGAAAATATATTTTACCAACATTTTTCTTTCTTTCTAAAATTGCCTTTGTATCAGGCCAAGCTTACACCTAAACTAAATGTAAACTATAGTCGTGTTAAGAGAGAACAAAGTAAATTATTTATCTAACTTAATTTTAAAAGTATTATTCACATACTATTGAGACTTGTTTATTAAGTTTTAGAGAAAATGTACAACACTAACTATAAACTAAGAAAATAACCAGAACGTGTTGTAAGACGCGGAGCTAAACAAAAATAAACTAACCTGTTTCAGTGGCCGAATGGCCTAAGGCGTCACTCTCGTGCTAGAATGGTCTGCTGAAGACGGGGAGATCGGAGTTCGAATTCCGGTCAAGTCTGAGGGTGGTTTCACTCAATGGTCTGCCACCCCCCTCCTTCCACGCTAATAGGAGTAGATTACCAATAAATGCATCTTTCCTCATCCCTACATCATATATACGAGTAATATAAATACTGTATAATATATATGCGTATAAACTGAACAGGTAATATGACGTGGTGATTAAAAAAACTATGAACTACATTTACGATTTGCATACATTATTTATCTAACGCATGGGATTAATTCAAATGTCCATGCATATCGTAATAATTTATGGTGGAAGGTCAGTTAAATTATAGACTAGTCTAGTAACCAAACATAAATATCAGTGAATTATAATTTATAGAAGACACTCATGTATACAATGCTACCTCCAATATGAATGCAACATACAGTAAATAAGGAACTGGATACAAAGTATACTCATTCTTATTCTAAAACATAACCATTCGTTTTGTTCAGAGCTGCCCGTCTTGACAAATTTGGAAATAAACTAGGCAAGCGCGTGATACACGTTACAAACGTAAATATACCTTTCTCATGGGTACTTCGATATATTCATCTGTACGACCACTCGTCCCTTGCGTTAGCCAGATCATTACAGCGTGGTCCTACTTGGTGCCAAAGTGGGCTATAGACCATAATATCGCGACCGTAACGGTGAGCACGTGCTCATGTAGTCTGGTTTGCCATTGGCGGGAAGGGCCTAGCTGCTAAGTAGGCAAGACACACTACCGATTGATTCAAGGAGTACAACATTTGAAAACCAGAGCGTGTGGTTAGTCCAATTTTCATAGTAAGAGCCTTTTAGAAAATACAAACACATGTTCAATGATAGTATTGTATTTTTTTTATCACCGCAATTTACTACCGGTTCGGATTACACGCCTGCTTACTATTTACATTACTGGGCTAGGGATTGGGAAGGTTTATTTTAGAGGAAATGCACCCGTGATTGCGTAGAGCCAGAGTGGAAAAACATTTAGGAAAATCCATCCTCAGTGCACCTGACCGGACCCCGATCTCCTCGTTTTTGGCAAGCTAGTCCAACACGAGATTATCGCGTTAGACCAAGCAGCCACCGAAGCGGGTGGTAAAAATATATTATATTATTAGGTTTATCCATCAAAAATTACAGTTACAGACCACATGACCTGACGTATGAATACTTAAACATATATCTTGTAGCTTTTTAAGTTGTCGGTTAAGGAAGGATCTTCCTATTAAATTTGAATTGTATATATGAGTTAAGGGAGACCACTAATACGAGTTGCAGAAGTTTAAAAATCCCGAACTATTAAGTTGTTAAGTGGTTTGATATTTTTGAATATTGTTTTCACCAAAATGTAGGCAAGAGCTATAACCAGTTAAAAAGTTTAAATCACAGTCTTAGATTATTTAAAAAAAAATCGTGTGATAAAAAAAAAAATTATTCTACATTATATATAAAATAATTATGGCCGTATTAAAATATCACTTTATTTGGTATAGGAAGCCTAAATTTAGGCTTTTAACCTTTTTCTTAAATCTTAGAAGTACAAATTTTCGCGTAAATAGTCGTTGATTTTTTAAACTTTAAGCTCAAAATTTTAACTTTTGAACAGGTCAGAAACCTGTTGATAGTTATTGCCTACATTTAGTTGAGAACTATATTAAAAAATATCGTGCAACTCCTCAAATATCTTAATCCGGGATTTCTTAAGGCTTGGAACGAGATTCAATGCTATCCCATGTAGAACACTTGGGTGAACATTTTGTACAGGACTCAGCTTTTTGCTATAGATATTTTTTTAGATGTATGGTTTCAGTTAAAATACATTGATAAAAAATTGTTTAAAAAACTGTCTAAAATAATACATCTATCAAAATAACTGACAGCCTACCTCGATAGTAAACACATCTTGGCTAAGAGATAAATAAACCTTTCCCCAGTTGGCTTCACTCCAAGTGTACCGATTGGACGTCAAATTTCTCGCGCTAATAGACGTGTGGGCGAAGTTTGCCCGAGGAAAGTGGGCATGCGACTAGCAGCAGAAAGACCGGATTATTATTCTCTCACTACTGATCGACACGAGACTAAAGCCATGCACACACGAGCGTTTGTTCAATACGGTACGGCACTTTAGTCTGACATTTAGAGCGTGCGATTCCCGGCGTGCTACGAAAAAATGTTTTGCTGTAAAATTGGCGTGTTTTTTTACGATATATGATTCGCTTGTAATGAATATTCTAGATTTAAATTATCTATAACAGACTGTTAATAACCATCTGACTAGCAAAAAAAATCAGTTATTAAGAACTATATACCTGCTTCTGTGGTCGTGTGGTCACTTTCGCAGTAGATAAACTGCCGATGACAAGGAGCTCGGGGTTCAAATCCCGGTAGGATTTACTAAGGTTGGTTTTACTAATTTTTTCCCACTATTCATCCACGCAAATGTGGTTACACCTCCTCTAAATTAAACCTTCCCTATCCTTGACCCATTAGCGTATTCAATACATAGGCTATGTATATATCCTGAACAGGTTATAAGAAGCGGCACTAAAAAAACCTTTTATCTATTAAAAAAATGTAATGATAATTTATATTATTTTATTAGTGCTTTTAAACACCGAAGCTACTAACTGCTTAGACCAGGGAAAGAGTGAGAAAGACGGTTCATAGTAGGTACAATCGCATTAGCGGGGAAGGGATGGGAAAACTACTGCCGGGGAAGCACGGTGAGATTCGAACTTTGGTCCCAATCACCAGCAGTTCAGCTTTAAAGATGATGTCCTATACCATGTGATCATAAGTGCGGGTGGATATAAGATTGAAATATCACTGCAGCTTAAAATTTTGATATATTTCGCCTTTCTCTAACAAATCTATTATATATAACTACCGTGTTTCAGGTAAAGATGAGTCAGGTTAGTTTAAGTCGGATGTTAAGATATGTATACTCTGATTTGTTTGGGAGAACAGTTTAGAAAATTCAAACTTATAGTTGTGTGACCAACCTTTATAACATTTTACTATATTATTTGTGTTGATTTATACCAAAAGTGACAACTAGAGATAACATGACCTTATGTATGAATATAATAGATGATTATATTAAAATTGTTTTACTAACTTTAGTAAATAAAATATAATTTTCTTCCTAACAAATCATATTATAAAATTAGTAGGTGATTACTAAAATTGTTCAAACTCTATTAAGTCAATTCTTTCTACAAATTGTAGTCACTCTAGTGTACAGTTTTTAAATAAAATATTTCACTTTAACTCTTATGTTTTTATTTAGGGACTTTTTCTACACGCTTGATCATCTTTGTTATGCTGTATGTACAGTTTAAGAACAAAACAGTATTTTTTCTATAAGCATTTAATATGAGCTGCAAAAGAAAGATAATATAATTCTAATTATATCCTAAAACAGGGCTAAGGCTGGTAATAATTGTAGGAATTTCATTTATTTATTTTTATATGGATTTGTACTACCAATATTTATATTAAAAGTAATATATATTTCAGTTTTGATATGTTTTTCTACCTTGATACTAAGAATAATAATTGAGAATTGTGTCAAAACATTTCTGTTACTTTTTTTTAGAGCCTACAATACCTTGGATAGATATTTTTCTAACACTTCTTAGCCCGAAATGAGGATTAAAAAATATCAAACTAACAAACTGGAGGCGACTTGAGTGTTTGTCTGTGTGTGTTTAATTTTTGGTCTGAATCGGTCAAACCAACAGACCTAAAAGGCGTATGAACCAAACGGGTTATAAAAAAACAAAAAATAACAATTTATTTAATATTGCAAATGATTAATCGGCTTACCCCACACAATTGTAAAAACAAGCCAAACACATAACGAGACATGCGTTTCTCCAGTGTAAACAATTTTGAGGGGGCTTTTTGTTCTATGATAAAATATTTCTCTTAAATTGTAGTAGACATAGATCTATACGTCACGCTTGTGCTTATAGCTAAACGAAGATGAAAAATATGAACATGACAGGTGTTGACAGGATAGGTATTTTTCCGCCGCGTCTCGCTACATGTTCGGATTATATGCCTATGTAGGCCAACTATACCCTGATTTTAGTTGGAAGAACATTAGAGAAAATCCAAATATAGTTCTTTGCGGCCAACATTGCCAACATTTCTCTATACTATTTGTGTTATTTCATGTGTATTGATAATATCTATTAAAAGTGACAGCTGCAGATAACATCACTTTATGTATTAATATATTAAAATTGTTTTAGTAACTTTAGTAACTGACCTCTACTGTTATTCCTATCATCATACTATAGTTACGTTAGTGGGTTAAGGATGACGAGGGTTGGATTTATAATAAGTAAACCCAAATTTGCGTGGAGGGAGAGGGAAAAACAACTAGGGGAAAACCACCTTCAATACACCCAACCGGGATTTGAACCCCGTTCTTTACATCATTGGCAGTCCAGTATATTGTGAGTGTGACACCTTAGACCATGTGGCCACTGAAGTGGATGTGACTATATATTAATTATGCTAATTTAATTGGGATAAGGAAGATGGACTTAAGAGGAAATGTTCCCACACTTGCATGGAGGGATGGTGGAAAACAATTTTCAGTTCACCCAACCGTGACCCGAACCTCAATAAATATCCCAATAAATAGAAGCCCAATCTATTGCGAGAGTGGCAAGCTATACCATACGACCACCGACGAGGGTAAAAATGCTGTACCAAATCAGGAAACCAGGGATCGTGTAAACAAGTCTTAAGTAGCCTAACTGTTAAATATGTGTCTAGCACTTTCTTGATTCTCTCCAGCTGGATTGGCTGGAGATTTGGGTGGACCGGTTGACGCCCCAAGCACATTTATATGCCCACATTGGGCTCGCCCAGATATATTTTTATTTTAGTTTCGGAAGAAAACATTTTGTAAATAAATAACATTGTATTTAAAGTGTCGTCAAGTTTTAACTTAAAAAAAAAGAGTAGCCTGTCTTGTCAAACAACATTAATTTTATGTGCGTTAGCAACAGTAATTAAACGAATGAATTTTATTTAAATTTTGGGCGTGACTAGGCACACAATCTCGCAGACATAAAATAAAAGTTTACTAATAATCGTACTAGTATTTTTTATAAATATACATGTGTTTCAATGACAGACTTATTTTTATGGTATTTTTATGTAACTAAGTATCGTTAGCAGCAAAAGTTATGTTTCCAGTTCTTGTCACAAAGACGAATCCCTGACCTTGGTTTGTGTGACAACGGTGATAATTTTAAATGTGACATTGTGTGGGATGGTGCCGCTTATGGCCGAAGTGTTTTATTTTAAATTAGTAAAACGTTTGGGGAGAAGGATTATAGTAGAAAGCTCCATATTTGGAATACCGCGTTAAATTACACACCAATCATTATTTTTTATTTATTCAACTCACCTACAAAATTTTGGCTAGTCCAAATTCTGTTGGATAGCCTTTAAAAATCATAGAAAAATAAATTTTTATTTTCACATAAAAAATAAAATTATAAAAAGAAAAGTTTGTTTTTATCTAATAAGTTTCCTTAAATGTGTAGAAAATATAGTTAAATTAAAGTATCAATAATCTTCATAGTTAATGACAAAAGTTCAGTTCAAGTCAGTATGGGCAGCTATCTCATTAAAATATAAATAGAAACACAGCAACATCAAGTATTTAATTAACATTTACTTATTTTTAAATATGAGGTCCGACTAACTGGACGAATCTAGATTTATTGTTTTTTTTACCAACAATATTACTGACATATTTTCAAATTTTTTAGTAAATTCTAATAAAATATACGTTTATTGTGAGGTTAATTTTAAAGAAATGTTTCTTCTTTACAGCTCAAATAGTTGGGTTACAAGGCATTGAAAATTATACTATTTTGTAAGCATTCCAGACTTTTTTTGATATTCATGTTTAAAATATTTGTATTAGTCTTAAGTTCTTTTCTTTATCTTAAATGTATTTATAAAATTCTTATAACTACCTTGATTGAATTCTTAATTTCCAATTTAATTAATTGAGAAATTAACTTATTCACACAGTAACATCAGGAACATACCATCAGATAAAAACAATGGTGTGAAAGAAAACTATATTACCATATGGGTAGAACCATGGTGAACCATGGTGAACCATGAACAAATTGTATGCTATATTACAACCTTAATAAAACCAAAGACAAATAGCTATTTTTACCATCGCGTCCTTCTACCTGTTCTGTCTATACGCGTCTGTACTAACTACGCTAATGAGCTAGGGATTAGGAAGGTTAAATTTAAAGGAAATGTACCCGCATTTGCGTGGAATAAGAGTAGAAATCCGTTTTGGAAATCAACCTTAGTACACCCGATCACCCTGTCATTGGCAGTCCAATCTAACACAAGTGTGACGCCTTATACCATGTGAGCATCGAAGCAGGTAAAGTTATATTATCACCAGGATGAAACCAGAAAGAGATATCTGTAAAAGCGTGTTTTAGATTTTACAGGGTAATATTTTGAGCAATGTTTTAGCCCGCAACGGTGGGTACGTGGACAATACGTCAGTCTCGTCCTGTCTAGTTTACTGGTTACAGGGAGGTCCAAGTTTGAATCACAGCTGAGTGTTCTGAGGTATTTTTCTTAAATATTTTTCCACCTTTCCTCTAAACAAACTAGTGCAAACTTCCTCAGAATTTTATCTTTCTTATTCATAGCCTTCTAGTTTAAATACGCAGATAGCTAGGACGGGTAGTAATACGTAAATCTTAAGGGAAAAAATATATTATTTTTTATTATTTGGTCGGCATTGATACAATGTTTCAAAAGATGGATAACATATAATTTGACGTATTAATACATCGAAGCAGCTTAGTAGCGTTTGTAATTATTATATACATTCCAATTTTCATTTGAACATCTTCTACAGCTAGAAAAGTTTTTTAGCACCACTTCTTGCTACTCGTTCAAGTTATTCGTATATGTACTAATTACACTAATGTGTTAGGGAAGAGAATGGTTAAATTTATAGGACGAGTAACTTCACTTGCCTGGAGGGATGGTGGAAAACCATTTAAGTAAAACAACCCTCGGAACATCCAACTTGGTTTTGAACCCCAATTTCTCCGTCAACGGCAGTCCAGTCCATTGCTCAACTGACGCCTTAGCTCACGCGGCCTCCGAAGCAGGTCTAGATTACTGGATCTACTTTCACGGATTCATTGGTCAAGTGATGGAATCTTCAACCCTCACTTTTGATAGGCATTAAAAATGCCTATAAAATAACACTTATAATAAAACTAATTTTATCAGTGTTGACCACCAAAATATGTATTTTCTAAAAGTTTTTTCTTCCAGAATCCTATGATATCATACCGTCCTACCATTATTTCACCATACCTTCTAATCCGCTATTTCTCAGCTAGATACCTTCCATATTAAATCTCGTTTAGTTCGAAGTTACACATACTACGGCCTACATTTTAATCAGTATGAATTTCTAACTAAAATTAATCTTACTGCACATAACTACCCTAGGTTTCAATATCATTCATATTGAGCTTTGAATTCGCCATTCATAGCAGACAATCCCTTTTCATCCCATTTAAAGCTAAAACACTGTAATTTATTATTGCATTACTTTCGAATCTATAAATGATTACATGGGAAATAAACCACAGATTGATAGAGCCTTTTAATTTTCAAACCATATTCATTCAAGAAATAGGATTGAAAACGGGTACTGTTAATAATTATATCTTGTTTCAGAGCTGTTTAGTAGTTGCTTCTCTTTTTTTATTACTCATAGCGATCATTCGATTAATGACCTAAGAATTAATAAATGGTTTAGAGGGGATTCAGCCGCTATAAAATGTACTTTCTATTCTACACAAATTTTCTTTTAATTGTATTTCTTCACTTTATTTTTTTATAGTTCATGATAATATTATTACGAAAATTTGCTGTCAAGCAAGCGTTTTTGTTTTGTTTTTTAGCACCACATTTTAATCCCAGTTCAGGTTGTACACATAGGCCTATGTTATAATTCCGTTAAGGATAAGTAAGGGTAGATTTGGATGAAGTGTACCCACATTTGCGAAGAGGGAGTTTGGAAAACCCTTTAGGAAAAACCAACTATTAGTACCGATCGAACCCCAATCTACCCGTTGTTGGCGGTCGGTCTATCTCGATAATGACGTCTTAGACCATGCGACCACCGAAGCGGGTGTACGCGTAGCTCAAATACTAACATTTCAATCGTTTGGAGTTAGGGGCAGTGGGGTAAGCAAGGCTTATTTAAACCGTGCCTGTGAATTGTTCTCATCACTCAGTTGAACACTCATTTATAAGGTATAAACGGAAATATATTCCAATGTGAGGTATGTAGAGCAGAGCTTATGCATGATTAGTCGAGCGAGTGGGTTAGAACATATCAATGGTACAGTTTAAACAAGATCTGCATATCCTGGCAGCACTACACAGCACGTCAATGACTTAGCAATCAGTTTTAAATGTTATGTCCAAGTAATTAGCTGGTTAATCAACTAAGATAGCTATCTAATTATTTAGTTTGTTGATTGTTAGTAAGAAATGTTATTATGTAAATTAGCGACTGCAAGGTAAACGTTAAATATCGGGTTTTTGTGTCCCTTTAAATCTTACACGTAAGTCTGTTTTCCTCCGAGCAGCCCAACAGTTTGATCCCAGACGAGTATGTTGCAGCAAACACGTTTGTCGTTTTCTCACAGACGTATAAAATAAGTTCACGGTCATATCTGAGCAACAACACGACAGAAAGAACATAATACCTGTCACTTTCACACCTATAATAATATCTGTGATCTGGTGGTTTTCTGGACATTACTGGGCGCGGGAAATGACAGGTAAATCGAAAAGTTTTTTTTAATGAAGATTCAAGTCTGGTAACGTGTAGTCATTGTCCTTGACCTTATTGAATGCACATGTCATTTATCGCTTTAGCAAAAAAAAATTCACTCGTGGGTGTAGGGAACACATTCGAGTTGACATATAACTTCACAATCCAGTTATGCAGGAATATTTGAATTTACAAAAATGCTCAGATGTAAAATGATCTAACACACACACACACATCTAAACTCTCATTGGCCTGGTACATGAAGAACAGGGCTGGTTCAAGGAATTTGGGGGCCACTTGTAAAATGTGGGGCCCCACCACCTTTATTTAAATTTTTAATAAGTATCTACAATTCGTAACACCCCCTTCCCTCGTATTCAGTTTCCCTTTCAGTGTAAACTGACTAGTCGACAACCACATTCAGTAAACAATTTTTAACTTTTAGGAACAACACCTTTAAATTAATTTCATGGTATTTAAATTAGACTGCTTGTACAACTGGAGATGGTTCTCATTTCTCAGAATTCATTCCCCCCACCCCCACCCCCTCTTGGACATAATATTACATCAGTTTCTGTCACTCAAAACTAAATACATACATCTTCTTAAACTCTTAGCGTAAATTGTAAAATGAGAAAATACTAAATAAAAGGTGGCATTAATCACTCCTCAAGAATCTGAATTATTTTGTGATTGATACTAAGTGCTCATTGATCCTTTTCTAACGCTCTTAGATAATATATACATCTTGGTTCCAGTATGACTCCCTGATCATGAGGTGGCATTCAGTTATGCTTGTTGGAATGAGAGATGATATACTTCTATCTTCATTGTACTTTCATACAACTATTTGATACAATCTATAATAATTATAATATTAAAAAAATAACTATAACTAAAGAATTGTGTGGGTTTCTTAGAGCCCCTTAAATCGTGGGGCCCAGGGCCTTGACCCTCATACCCCCTTATCCCCCAATTCGGTCCTGATGAAGGATCTAACCACGGATTTCATCTTTTTAAAAAAATCTCTCAGATTGGAACCTGGAGAAAGGCGTCAGTCTTGTCTGGTTTTCCTATAACAAAGAGGTTTGGTTTTTAATCCTGGCTAAGTGTACTGAGTTTGGTTTATTCACTCTTCCTCCACTGGTACCTTTCAATCATACCTTCCTCATTCCTACTCCATTAGTGTGAATACCACTGGTGCATTTCCTTTCAATCATACCTTCCTCATTCCTACTCCATTGGTGTGAATACCACTGGTGCATTTCCTTTCAATCATACCTTCCTCGTTCCTACTCCATTGGTGTGAATACCACTGGTGCATTTCCTTTCAATCATACCTTCCTCGTTCCTACTCCATTGGTGTGAATACCACTGGTGCATTTCCTTTCAATCATACTTTCCGTGTTCCTAGTCCATTAGTGTGAATATCACTGGTGCATTTCCTTTCAATCATACCTTCCTCGTTCCTAGTCCATTGGTGTGAATATCACTGGTGCATTTCCTTTCAATCATACTTTCCGTGTTCCTAGTCCATTAGTGTGAGTCTCACTGGTGCATTTCCTTTCAATCATACCTTCTTCGTTCCTACTCCATTAGTGTGAATATCACTGGTGCATTTCCTTTCAATCATACTTTCCGTGTTCCTAGTCCATTAGTGTGAGTATCACTGGTACATTTCCTTTCAATCATACCTTCTTCGTTCCTACTCCATTAGTAATATGCTGTGATCCCGGAAAGGCAGTAAGAGCAGTACACTTTAAATATATTATATAAATTAGTTTAAAGAAGTATTAAGGGATGTCTACACATAAGTTTGTATTAAAAAGTAATTAATTTTATTGAATTTGTTATAAAAATTAAACACTAGCTGGCTATTGAAAAATCTTTTGAGAAAGATTTTAATTCCAAAAAAAGTAATTTACATAACATTAGCTTCAAAGTATTTTTTACGTTTTAACTATACCCTTTCTAATTATTTGTGTCCATTTTTTATATGACTATTTTAAGTTAAATTTAAATTTTAAGCTAAAAATAATATTTTATGCATAAATAAAATAAAATGTTTCCATAAAATTAAGTGTGTATTTTTTTCTAGCTATGTGGTAGAGCATTAGAGCTCTTTCAAAAGTTTATGTTTCGATTCCCGTATCAAAGTTATAATTTTTCAAAATTGTTATATTTTAATATTTCATGATCAAATTTAATATTCACTGTCTCATGAAATTATATTAGGGCTGGAACGATAAGCCCTTTTGCAGATATTGCCGATGCCAATATTTTGCTACTGATATCGCCGATAGCCGATGACTATTTTGATTTTTTTAAATTATCAATATATAAACTTTCAGTAAAATGACAAAATAATTAAACAACTATGTGCAACAGCAGTCAATTGTTATTAGGACACTGCGCTTGAACGCGCTCTAGGAACTGATCTCGGGGAGTGCTCAGTGAGCGATTGATCGAGCGGGTCTTTGAGCGCTCAGTAATCGGCATGCATCCGACGTCACGCACCACAATATGATGTATTTTTAATTTTTTCTAAATCCACAACAAATAAACTAACACTGGCCCACTTAATATTGTTTTTTATAGAGTGCCTTTGTTATTTGAGGATCTCTAAAATATTTCTAAAGTATTTCATAATTTTAAATAAGCCTTAAAGTCAATAAAATTGAATGGTTTATTTTGTTTGGAATGTTGGTTTTTCTGTTTACTATAAAATAAAATATCTAATGCAGAACTAAAGAATTTGTGTTTACATGCAAGAGACAATCTAAATATTTTTGTTGGAACTATGAATTATAATTGCATGACTTGAGAATTTAATCTATAGATTTTGAATTATTGGCATAAAATATCTGCAAGATAAAACATCTACTATCCTTGACTGATTGTGCCAATACCAGCCGAGAAATCGGATTAGTTAATCGGCATCAGCCTAGTCATAAATTTTATATTTTTATATATGTATTCATTCCATAGGTATAAAGTACAATTTTAATATTTGTTAATTAGGCTACTCAATGTGATTGTTTACCTCCAAAAATATTTTGGATGTTAAGTCAATTATGGTTTGTGTATTTTGAAAATGACAATAGAAATTTCACTTCAAGTCTTGGTGTGTGATAGGCCTCCAACGATAACTCTGAGGAAGTAAATCTTTAGAATTGATAAACGTGCATATTATTTGTATTTTTCTCGCAAGATTGGCGACCAGGAGCTGAACTGGTTTACACGTGCGTATGTGTTGTTTTACCTACACACCTAATCTGAGGATGTGGCTAGCTGGGAAACTCAAAAATATGCCTTTTGCTGTACCTAACTGCAATAAGGCCTATTCCACATAGTGAGGATCTGCTGGTAACAGTTACCCCAAAAGCATTAAATGAAGAGACCAGTGAAGAAGATAGTGCTAATGAATATGCTGCAAACCCTACTGAACTATCACCTTCAAGTATTTGGACTACCAACCGATAAGTGATGACACGCTACATTTAATCAAGCAAGAAGATTTGAATAGTTTAGTGATCAAAAGTTAACCAAAGAGCTAGATAAAAATTCTTTGTTCCCGGGTACAGCAATGGAAATTACTTGAAGAAGGAACTAAAGTAAAATTGAGTTTTCCAGCTATTTCATCAAGGAGGGCACTATGGAGAAGATATTAATAGTTTTATGAAAGACTTATACACTAAACACAAGGCGCATATATATATAGATGCTTCGCAATTAGGTTTGAAACCAGCTCTTCTGCATAGTGTAAATAAATATTAATCAGTTCCTCTACTTCATGCCACTTGCTTGAAAGAAACGCATGAGAGTATATCGACGATTTTAGTGCAGTAAACAAACTACTCTTGGCTTATCTCTGGTGATATTAAGGTTATTGGAGCACTTACAGGTCTACAGGGAGGTGTCACAAAATATTGTGGTTTTCTATGATTGTGACATTCAGGCAACAGAAAAGTATAAGATTGTGCAACAATAGGAAGAGAGAAACGAATGTTTACCCGGAATAGTGACATGATGGAAAAATAAATATATTACTTTCCATTTCACCATAAGTGAATAATTTCCGCGTATTCAGATCGATGATCCAACACGTGTCCTCGAACATAATGTTGGCGTTTCACCTCATTTTGTTCTGTATGGTAGTGTCGTGTTTGAATAAGTAAACGCTTTTACATTCTGTCACATCTTCACACATCACACGTACATCTGTTTCTTCGCCTCATTACATGCACCATGTTCGTGTATGTAATACCATGGAACATGATTGCGACTGTCAAAATGGGAGGAACTTGTTTATCAAGTTAAATAAATCAGGACTGGTCGAGTCTGGTCGGTACTTGATGTATAATCACTGTTGGGCGTCGACTGGTTCCTAAAAAAAATATACAACTGTTGAATTTTGAGTGTAAATCATAATTTTATTTTGTTAATATCTTTTGAAGGTCTTAAAAAATTGTTTCAATATGCAGATAGATTTTTTTTATCCTCAGTCATGAACCAGTATTTTGATATTATAGATCGATTAATCTAATTTTAATAGTAAAAACCACATTGTATATAGATAACTTCAATAAAAAACTATAACAAATTATACATTTGTTTAGGTGTATACTCTTTTCACTGTTGTTGGTCGGTCATTATTTGGACTCTACCCGCTTTGATTTTTATATCACACGCCACGAAAATGGCCGATTTCAGCCAATATACAATGCCTTGGTCGACTCAGACGACAGATTTATTGGATCTAACATATATTAAAATAAATAATTATTATAATTGATAGTAGTATATCTTTAGATTACAAATAATGTATTCAAAAGATGCGATTTATCTTTTATTCAATATAGTAGAGTATATTACTTGAAATTTTGGATATGAGGGATGGAGGGAGAATAAGTTCAGACCCTTAGAACGCCCAGAAACTTGGCTTGACTGCGTGGCCTTTGTACATGGCGCCATGTCTGCCTCTTTATTGTCTGAGTAGTGCGTTGCCCTAAGTTAAATCGCATCTATTAAATGTGCTAGAATAAATCTGTATACTAATTGGCAAACTTAGCTTGGATCAAATTAGATCTTACATATCTGGCTGTGTTGTTTAAGAGGAATGAACACACAGCATTATATGTTGGCATATTATTGACCTTCTCCCCTCCTCCTTTTTATGGAGATGATAATATGGTCAAAACCATCCTGTGTATTTTGCGCGCCAGTCCTGTTTTTCCACGTCTTCGTAAGAATTTCAATTAAATGTACAGGTTTACAAAACCACATCTTGATTTGTTTATGATCCCGCACTGGACTGAAACAAGATCACTTTTTAAGAACCCGCCTCATCCCACGGATAACACCTAACTTAGGCAGGCAACAGCTCAAAACAGACGTCACATCGTGTTAAAGTTTTCTGTATTCTAATTTAATAAAAGCAAACGCTGGAAAGACCAAGTATATGATCACACAGAGAACACAGATTGAGGACGATAATTTAGAGATTACTGCAACAACATATCATTTGACACAGGTTAACGAGCTTAAATAGCTATGAACAATTTTAATTAGCAATAATGATATTGGGGTAAAAATTAGGAAAAGAGTAGTCGGAAAATTAATTCTCCTACTCGGTCAGTAATTTGTTAACATCTCGTCTGCTGTCAAGGAGTTTCACTCTAAGAATACACAAAACAATAGTTTTACCGGTCGTTTTCTATGGTTGTGATACATGGTATTTCACCTTTAACGACGAAAAGAAATTTAGGGTAATCGCAAACAAGGTGCTAACTGAAGATATTTGGTCCAAACAGGGATGAAGAGTTTAGAGAGTGGAGGAGGTTAAATAATGATAAGTTGTATACCCTATACTCATCACAAGACAATGTTAGAGTAAACAAATCTCGCAGATTACGTAGGGCATGACATGTATCATGAATGGAGGAATCTAAAACCGTGTTCAAGGTATTGACTAGCAAACCCAATAGGAAGAGACCATTGGGAAGACCTAGATGCAGATGAGAGGATATCATTAAAGTGTAACTGAAAGTGATAAGATCTAATGAGGTGGACTGAATAGAATTAGCTCAAGATAGGGATAGGTAGCGTAGTTTTGCAAGTGCTGTTTTTATTTGAAGAATAATTACTATACAAATAAAAACAGCAAATAAACTGATCCAAGTTTCGCCTTTGTCAAGAGAATAATACAAAAAACCGCACCACGATGAGTGTTCTTATTCAAGTATAATATTGTATTTAACTATACCCGGTTTTCGAACATGAGATGGAGTCTTAACCGTATGATACATTTAAGTTAGTAAAATAAAATGTATTTGGAAGAGACAGTTTTATATTGGAAATTCGTTATACAACAATAGTTTTGGGAGAAGAGATTTTGAAGACAGTTTTTTTTTTAATTATAGAAATATAAAACCTGATCAGGGAAAACCAATCGTGGCCTTAGGCTAACAAAACTAGTTGTTGATTCATAAAATTTGTAGTTGAATTATCTATTTACTTCTGGTTTTATTTAGTTGATGACCATTCCATTGGTCGAATGGTCTAAGGCCTCACTCTCGCAATATACTGGACTTCCGAAGACGGAAATATCGGGGTTCGAATCCTTGTCAGGTGTACTGGGGGTGTTTTTTTTCTAAATGGCTACCCATTTTTTCTCCACGAAAATTCAGGTTCATTTTCATAATGTATATCTTACTTATTTCTACTACATTAGCAAAACGAATACAAGAGTATAATAAATTAATATATGTTTATCCATACATTTAGCTAATTGAGTAAAAATGAGGGAGGTATAATTTAAATAAAATGTATTCAAACTTTCGTAGAGTAAGAGTGGGAAACCATTTAGTAAAAACACCTTTAGTCCACCAGATCAGAATTCAATCGGTTAATGAGATGTGGTGAAAAAAAACGAGTGTTTAGCTAGGTTGATTGAAGATGCCGAGTACCCTAATTTGATCTCAGACACAGTCACCTAAATAATTCCCTACTTGTGTGTGTGCCGATGTATTATCACTACTGTTGCTAGAGTTGGGTGTAAAGTATTAGGTGTTACTGTCTTAGGTTAAGTTGGTTTATAAGTCCTATGCAAATATTAATATATATTTTGATATTATAGTCAAATGAAACTATACGGTTAGTATGCCTGAGGTCCGATCAACAAGTTTAACTGGGAAGGTACTTGGGTAGCCATGGTCTAAGGCGTCACTCTCCCAATAGACTAGGCTGGGAGATCGGGGTTGGATCCTATACGGTTGTACTAAGAGAGTTATTCCCTAAATGGTTTTCCACTCTCCCTCTTCACAAAGTGGCGCCTCCTCTAAATTCAACATTCCTCATATCCCTTACACTTTACAGCAGCTAGTGCATAAGCGTATGACCTGAACGGGTGATAAGAATAAAAAACCTGGGAATTATTTTACATACCCTCTCAAGGTAAATGCCACTTTGGTTATTTGGCGTTCAGTCATCACTTAGATCCTATCCCTTCATATTATATAATAGCTCGCGAATAGCCTGCACTGGTATCAAAGAGTAGAAAATAAATCATTTTCAGGATGTAGCTTGTGTCACGATCTTAAATCAATTTATTTGAAAAATGGGATAGGAATTTTTACGTACACGAATTTAGCAAGTATAGCTCAGTGTGAGAGCATTGGAGTGGTAAACAAAAAGTCACGGGTTCAATTACCTTGTCCAGTTGTCAGTTTTCTAATAAATCAATATTATATTTATATATACATTATATATATGTGTCACTATATATATATATATATATATATATATATATATATAT
>CABFOW010000008.1:46521-83558 GCA_902141385.1 Timema californicum | reverse complement strand
ATATATATATATATATATATATATATATATATATATATATCCACACACACACGACTCAGGTATAAATGATGATGAAGATGATAGACACTTAATCTATAGAACTTGATTTGGTCCAAAACCAGGGCTTTAAAGGTTTTTAAATTCTCTAACTTTTCCTGGTTTTCAAGATTATTTTTTTACAGTTTCCAATGATGTATTGATACTTTTCTAATGTTTCCATGTTTTTTCCTGTTTTCCAGGTGCGTATCAACTCTGAAAACGGACCTTCAAGCAGCCGTTTTTATTTGAATTGCTACCACAAGTTAGTACCAGTCAACTATTTTCAGCATTTTCAATAGTTTCTTTTATAGCATCGCATGTTGGGCTGTACGTATATGTAGGCCCTACTAATTACGCTAATGTGCTATGTATTAAAAAGGCAAAATTTATAGGAAGTGTATCCGCATTTGCGGGAAAGGTGTGTGTAAATCTATTATAAAGTCCACTCCAGTAATGTACACCCGGCTGAGATTAAAACCCCGATCTCCCCGTCATCGGCAGTTCAGTCTATTGTGAGTGTGACGTTGACGGGTTTTTCAGGAGTTTATTTCACTAATAGAGTTGAGTAAATTCCAAAGGGGTGGACTGGAGCCTTAAGTTTCGAACGGTTTCTTCCTGGTTTGTGTTTTGTTCACACAAGTGATAGGACCTGAGGGGAGGTCATGATAAAACTCGCCGTAGATCCTCATTAGAAGAGCCGTGTGTTGAGATGAGCCATAAAGTTAATGTCCACGTTTGGTCCGTCGGTGCTCTTTGCATGTGTATTTTATTTTAAAAAGGCATATAATAAAAATGTATCCTTGTCTCAACATTTTCATAGTATTACATTTGTCTTAAACCCTAACAAAGTTGGTTTGCACTCATATCTAGTAGTTTAAATGTATCGGGTTCGATTACAGACACGGTCGAAAATAAATAGTTATAGGGGAATTGTGGTTTTTCCTTTGATGGTGATAAATTAATAGCCAGGTGACTTGGAATTGTGTTCGCGCTAAAGATTTTTCAATTAATATATTCAACTTAAAGGTTATTGGCTTTACTAAAAGGTGGAAATTTGGAAGCTAATTTAAATTAAATTCCTCCATATTATCTTGTAAAGAGTATGTGGAAACTACAGTAATACATCCCAACTAGATAGCCACCCTCAGGGCGCCCATTTAAGATTTGAACCTCATCCTTCTTGTCAGTAGCAATCCAGTCTAATGCAAATCTGACACCTTAAACGAGTCTGTATTAGAGTTGAGTTCTGTTTTTAAAGCTATTTTTCTGGAAGTGTCTACCTTAGGTTTTTTAAAATTTAAAAGCATTATTTAATAAAATTATCTCACATTTTTTTAAATGTACACTTCGTTTACCTCAAAGGTAGCAAGCAACAATTTTCGTCAGAAAAGGAAATACACGCATTTGCTTCATTACCTTTTTCAGAAACTGTGCGATTTTTCTTCTCACTACCCGCCTCGGTGGAGTAGTTGGCTAACGCGCTTGTCGTGTTGAGCTTGACTGCTGAGGACGGGGAGATCGAGGTTCGAATCTTGGTTGGGTGAACTGGGGGTGGTTTTTCCTAAATGGTTTTCCACTCTCCCTCCACCAAATGCGGGTTCACTTCCTCTAATTCAACCTTCCCAATTCATAATCCATTAGAGTAATTAGTAGGTCTACTTAAAACGTATAACCCGAACGGGTAGTAAGACGTGGTGCTAAATATTATTATTCTCACTGTGTCATAGCTTTTAAGATAGGACCTTGGGATATTTCGTCAAGGTAAGTCTGCTACAATTCAGGGTAAATGAAGAATACATTAAGTTGCGCAATTTTTGAGAATTATATTTATTTAGTGCCAAAAAATGTATAGTTAGGTGTAATGCTACATACTTTTATCTTGTTTAATGTTTCACAGAGTTTATTCAACTCAAATATTAAGAAATAAACTCTACGGACCTTCTTCGGTGGCTACATAGTCTAAGGCGTTACTCTCGAAATATACTAGACTGCCGATAACAGGAAATTCGGGGTTCGAATCTCGGTCGGGTATACTAAAGGTTTTTTCCAAAATTGCTTTCCACACTCCCTCCATGCAAATACAGGTACAGTTCCTATAAATATAACCTTCCTCATCCCTAGAACTATTTGTACCCTGCCTTAACAAGTAATAAAATGGGGTACAAAAAAATCATGGATATAGTTTTTGAATAGCTTAAATATAGTAGAGATTATTGGTGAGTTGTGTTCCAGGCCCTAGCCAGCAGGTGTTGCCAAAACTGAGTCGGTCGGTCTCGTTAGAATTCCTCTAAAGTTGATACCAATAATTTGCGTGATAAGAAAGCAGGGTAGTTAAAGGTGATTGATAGTTGTGTTATCCCACTCGCCAAATCGTTTTCAAAGTGTTTGTGACAGTTACATTTTTATCAGATGTAAAAGAGATTGGTTCAGAGTTCGAAATAATCAGTTTAAAAAAAATTGTATTTATTTGTTTTCGAAATTCATGCAAGCGATCACCTTGTGGTATACATAGCATTCGAACCCATGCCTGCTGGGTCACTTTCACTTTTATACACTGCTTCACTCTCTCTCTCTCTTTTTCTGCTAGTGGTATGTTTGGTTATATCAAACAATGAGACTTTTGTTTTCTTACCAGAGAATAATTAAAAATAATAGAAAACCGCACGAGGAACGCCGAACCATGCCTTCTATTCATTGCATCTCATCATAATCTGCCAAGCCATAAAAATAAAATAAAACAAAAAAGCTGCAAGGAAAGACCAGTTCCTCTGATCTTGACGGCAAACGCGCGGGGTTAACAAATGACTCACGATCGGTGCAACGCACTCTGACGAAACAACCGACAAGTAATTATGTCTACGGTTTTATTGATTCTAGTTTGTGTTTCACTGAAGTTTCTACCCTATCCTAGTCTCTTTCTTGGTGTTATTGCTCTTTGATCAGAACCAATATGGCGACCCTTTCAAAGCCACCAATGCTGTTCTTTTTTCCCCAGCACGCGAGTGTCTGTCAGTAAAGGCTCGGGATGGCCGTGATTAATGGATGTTTTCCATCTTTTATTCTCCCCTCATTATAAGTAACGTGGTTTTTAGTTTTGTTTTTTAAACCATCTTCTGGGGTGAGGGACTTCGGGGCTCATACATAAGTTGAGATGTTTTGTTTAACTCCTAATAAATGGTTAAAAGACATAAAGAAAGTTAAAAAAAAGTGTATGCACTTAAAAGTCAATTGGAACCTTTATTGGAAAGGTTCATTGACCTACCACTGGCCGGAAGGATAGTGTGCCTGATTCTGAAATGGTATACCGGGGTTAATTCTCAACTTATTGCACCGAAGAATGTGTGTCCTTATTGGGACCCTCACTGGTTGTCGTGTGGTCTAAGACGCCAGGTTCACAAGAGATTCCACTCTCGGACCCGTGCAGTAGGTTGTGGTTTTCTCCTCACCTACCCCTACTAATGCGGGTACATATGATTTTAATACTGTAATCATTTCAACCCTGTGGATTAAGCCGTTAAGGCCACGTCTACCATTTTTACTTTTATCTTAATGATAACCTTATATTTATAGTGTATGGGAAATTTTCTGTGATTTCTGAAACTTCTGCTATATGGTGCCAGAGCAAAATATTTTTGTCAACTGTCATCAAGTGCAATACGGATCTAATGATTCAATAACGTATACAAAATCCAGTAAGGGTAAAAGGTTATGCAAGCGATGGCAGGGGCAATTCCTCTCTTACTCAACCGAAAAGTACGAGTATATCGCATTTAGAGTATTGTGATGGCAATACGAAGAGCCATCGAGTGCAAATAAACAATAAATGTAGGGTAGGGTTGATAAATTGTTGCTATATTTGTTCGACAGCATTTACATTTGACGTCGTCTGTGACGGCTTCTGAATACGTAGATGTGGTGTAATAATATATACGAACAAACCAAATAGCCTTTTGAACTGTCAGATGGCTTTCTAATCGCGACCGGTTAGCAAAATGAAGAAACCAATCTTTGTGCAACCGAACATGATCGCAGCAAGGCTTTGTGCAACCGAACATGAACGAAACAAGACTTTGCGCAACCAAAAGTGATCGCAACCAGACTTTGTACAGCCAAACGTGATCGAAACAAGACTTTGTGCAACCAAAAATGATCGCAACAAGGCTTTGTGCAACCGAACATGAACGAAACAAGACTTTGCGCAACCAAAAGTGATTTCAACCAGACTTTGAACAGCCAAAAGTGATCGCAACCAGGCTTTGTGCAACAAAAAGTGATCGAAACCAGACTTTGTGCAAAATATCGTGATTGTAACCAGATTTTGTGCAACCGAACGTGATCGTAACCAGGCTTTGTGAATCAGATAGTGATCGCAACAAGGCTTTGTGCAACCAAACGTGATCGTAGCCAAGCTTTGTACAACCGAACGTGATCGCAACCAAGCCTGGGAAATTGAAGTCAAGTGAGTATTTTTGGTTGTTACGCGTCTCCATACACGTCCAGGTTATACACATTTAACTACACTAATTAATAAAAGATGAAGAAGATACCTTTTAGAAGGAACGAACCCAAATTTGCGTGAGAGTATCCTGATCAAGATATTTATGGTTTGATTCCGCTTGGTTTTGTGAATGGTTTTAAAATAATTTACTTTCCGAACAGTCAAAATATTATACAGGTTTGCTAACCATACCAGTGCAGACAAACCCAAGCTAGTGGTAGAGAGTATAAATCTGCGTTATGATGGCTATACACAAAGCTGGGGAGAAAAATGGGTTGTGTTCTCAGAGGTCTGAGGAGATTTGTCAAAGTGATTAAATTGAGAAGAGGAGAAAAATGGGTTCAAAGAGAAAAACAAAGAGCGGGAAAAATAAGATAATAATATAGAAAGAGTTAAAAAGGAAAGGAGGAGGGAATAAAGTGGGCAATACGTTCACCCTCTAAGAGAGAAAAGGGTTGGACAGAATGTATCTAGAAAAAGGAGGATGGTCCATGTCTCTGGTCGGAGACTAACTACAGCTCGTTAGCGCATGAACACGCCCACAAGAGTCAAAACTTGGTGAGAAAAGTAGGACATATACAGACATTCAACCTTTCTTTCCAACCCTTGAAATTTATATTCTTTTGTTTCATGCAGGTATTTGATGGGGTTTTTTAAAAAACAATTTTACATATTATATGTTTAAACACACGTATACACAAAATCGATCCTCGGCAACAAAAAGACAAAAAATACAACAGAAGTGCTAAGGAAATTTAGAAAGTATGACTGAGTAAGAGTAAAGGTGAGTCAATGTATAAAGTATGAAATGAGGAGTATAATATTTAAAGATGGAAGCCAAAAATGCTCTTGGAATTTCTCCCAAAAATATATTCTACCAAGGTACAGTGCAGGGGTGGCCAACTACATGCATGGCCTTTGGGAGCCATAATATTTGCGGTAAGATTGTGGAGAGCCGTACCAACAACTAGCTATACGTAGACGCTGAACCTATTATTTTAAGGACCCAGCACGCTTACAACCAGTCAGCCTGTTGTGCGTAAGAATAGAATCGTCATTTTGTCGATAACGTTTATTTTTTTCAAGTTGAATGATGTCTAAAAAACGTAAATATGAAGACGAGAATAGAGGCTATAAGACAGAGTAGGAGGGGAGTTAGTTTCTGTGGAAAGATAGACATGCTGAGACAGTTTGCGCCTTATGAAAAATAGTACTGGCTCAGTTCAAGGGCAGTATTCTTAAGTGGTATTATGAAACGCATCACAATACTTTCAGCAAAGAATTTCCTGTTGGTTCCGTTCTGAGGCGAACTAATGCTATTAATTTTATTTGGCCTTTTTTTTTGTTTTTTTTTTACATTTCTTGCAATGACAAATTTATTTTAACTTTAATTTAAAGAAGAAAAATATAATAAATGATTTAAAAAATAAGTTGAAACGATTAGTGAGGTATATTTCGAGTGTTTTTAGTTAATAAATTTTCTGAAAAATATGTTTTGTATGATTAATAATAACAAAATTGTGTTTAAGAAAAAATTTCAATGAAAACAAATATAATTTATTACTTTGAAAAGTGAAAATAGCCGCATAATGAGTTGGTGTGAGCTACATGCGACTCGCGAGCCAAATTTTAGTAACCCCTGGTATATTGTGTCGGCTGCAGCTAGCTATTTTCATCCAATTCTTCTCTTCGGTAACATACCCGATCGGGGTATAGTGTTCCGACTATAGGCAGCTATTTTCGTGAAATTTCTCTCAGTAAAACAGTTTATCATGCTATAATGTTACGGATTTAGACCACTATTTTCGTGGTCTGTGACGTAGTGAATGAAGCAGCGTGGACTTAATCATTTATTCAAAATAATATACAATGTTTTTTATACCACATTTTTGAAAGTATAAATGAGTGCTCTGGCTTCGTTTCTACTCCGAAATTAAGTCCAAGGTATGTGTCTTGGGTCGTGAACCAATGCAGCATGTAGCGGCCGTAATTTCGGTCATATCTAGAGGAGGTAGGTGTATAGGACTGGTGCTACTCTCCTACGAATATAAGTTTGTTTGATTCTTTACAGAGCCAAAGGAAACTTTAACGTAAATTATTTTTAAACAAAATTGACTGTCAGCGTTTATAATCTACATTTTTTAGCCTCAATTACAAATTTCTTTGCGGACCTGTAGCAATGATCCCATGAATAGACGCCAGTCCGCAAGCCACCGGTTGGAGAACCTTAGATGGAATCTCAAGAAAGTGAGCCTTAAATTTCAAACCAATAAAAGCCAAATATTAATCTTTACTGGCCACTTTTGTAATATTTCACACTGGAAATAAAGAATGTCGATGTATTTAGCACTATTTTGCGCAATCATGCGCCCCTAACTAGTTTTGTTGGAACTTTAGGCCAGTCTACTTTTGCGTCTCGGGCTGTAACTAGCGTTAGATTTGCGCTTTTATTTTGTAGCCACCGACAATATGCTACACTTCAATCATAGATATTATTCCTGAACATGTAGGATAAAGGTGCAACCATACTAGCTCAAACTTGAGATTTATATAGACTTAGGGTGACCTGGTGGTCTAGGGGTAAGGTGTCAGACTTCTATGCTGGCGGCCGGGGTTCAATCCCCGGTCCCGGCAAAGATTTATCTGATTACCAAACCCTTCCTTCACCTCTGACAATACATCTTGTGAATGTGAGGAATGCCAGGCCTCCACCGTGGTTCGGATTCCACGTTAAACTGTAGGTCCTCCATTTCATCTCACAATCACCCTACCATTACACATTAGCGTAAGTGCGTATAACCCGAACGGGTAGTAAGACGCGGTGCTAATAATAATAATAATAATAATAATAATAATAATAATAATAATATATAGACTTGCAATCAAAGAACGATACTAATACTTATGTAGATCCTGTTTGGGGATTACGTACTACACACGTTGTCCTCTTAGATTGAAAAACAATCCATGGACCATTTGTCTGGTAGATGAGGAAGAAATAAAGGCACGCCCGCATTATTAATAATATCAATCACAGCTTCATAATAAACTAATCCTCCTATCTGAATACACACTTTAATATCTTTGACTTTGAAGATTAAACGTTAAAACAAAAGAATGCAACATGTAATTATAAATTAATCCTCCAAAATTATATGCCAATCCATTATTTAAAGGCCCATCTCACCACATGGTAGATAGCTCGTGAATCACAGATCAAACTAGATGTTGCTTCATTACGTGCTTTTCTGAATTGTTTTCTATATTACAATGGAATTGAGATTAGTAAATTAATGTTACATCAATAAAAAAACGGAAAAACTCTTTCAATAATGACTTATGAAGAAAACAAAAATCACCCTTGGATGAGATTTCCTGTTCAAGCGTGATTGTGTATCTAGTTTTCCAGTTAATTGGCCATGATACGTGAACTTTTATAATATATATATATATATTATATATAATATATATATATGTATATGTATATATATATATATATAAAATAGAGAAACTCATTAAAGCCCTTGGCCCTGTCGAGTGCAAGTCTAAAACCTATTTTGTGAAATGTTGGGTGGGAGGGTGAAAGGCGTGGTGGTTTCACAACCAACCAAAGTATCCTTCCGCGCCAACAATAACAGAAGGATCATGGAAACCGTAGATGGCGCTAGCTACCAGACAGGTCTTGTGGAAAAATCATAAATTTGGAAATATCAGTTTTCTCGAGAACGAATGAAATTTTTTATGTTAATATTTTCAACACCCCTTCTAAGATAGTGTATCGATGTTTATTAATTGTCACATTTTTTATTTTTTACTATGCACCAGCGGTTTTCTATTGAAAAATGTCAACATTATCGATATTTGATCACGGTTAAAATTATAGAGGAGGTGTGTATATAAAAAGTATATCTTAATCAACATGTTTCTATTCTTGAACAAGCCGTTTCCGAAAAGAAAATTGCAAAACAATAGAAATTATTAAAGATAAACGTTTGTTCCCATGTTTCTGCATTTCCACGCCAGATTAAAAGGGTGAATCGCCTTAAAATATTTAGCTTCCACAATGACCAAAGACTTACAAAAAAGTATACATAAAAGCTTAAGTATGACGTAAAAATCAAGGAAAAATTTTTCAGAAAACATAAATCCGCAAGCAAATGACCCATGCTTGGGAAACACCCCAACATAAAACTCATTGTTTTTGTTGCTATCGGGGTATTTAACTATTACATTCCCTTTCTTTGTTCGTACCCCATACATGTTATTCACATATTCACAATAATGGAATAGGAATGAACAAGTTATCAAGTTTAAAAGAAATGTAGCCGCATTTTTGGGGATGGATATTAGGAAATATCTAGAAGAAAACTGGCAAGGATTCAAACGAGAGCTCCTTATAGATCGCAAACAGGACAAAAGGAGACAGACGCCATTTTGTACACGTGCCAACCGTGTTGGTTAAGATTCAAATAGTAATTCAAATTTAAATAACATTTTTTAAAGGAATAAGCACAAACAGAAAAGTCAGCCGCTTCGCTGGGCGGATGGACAAAGTTGTTAAACTCGTCTAGTGTCGTTTTCCGTTGACTGGTAGTCGGGGTTCTAATTCTTACGTTGCTAGCCGAGGGTGGGTATTATTAATGGTTTCCCCAATATCACTATACACACATGAGGTTACTTTTTCTTTAAACTTTAACTTCCTCATTCTTACCTCACGAGTGTGGTTACAAATGCTGGACGGGTAGTGAAACACAGTACACGCAACCAAGTTAAAAATGTTCCCCTCTCAATAATTCAACGTTCTATCAAATTCAGACCTTACTGATCTCATTACGAAGAGATGTTAAGATCCCCCTGAAATGTTCTCCAGTGAAGTGTGAGCTAGCGTGCGAAGAGTGGATCATTATCTAGAAGAGATGGGCGGGAGGGGATTACCCGTGCTTCGTGACGTGAGGATGAAGTTTCAATTTGTTACAGTGGCCCACGTGGGTTCAGAACATGAACATTCAAACCTACAGGGTAACACCCCCTCCCCCTCCTCTCCTAGGGTGAGCGCTGGGACACTTTAACGTAGCGGAACGTTCTCTTTGGTCGGATAATGGTGGTAAAATAAAGACTAGGATCAAACCATTATCTTCTCGTTCAAAGATGCAGTCGTTTGTTGGTACACAAGGATTTAAACCACAATGGCTGGAAAATTAACACAATGTACAACACTAATGGTATCTCTGAAGGTTTACATCTATGTAGCTCAGTGGACAGAGTGGCCAAATCTTAGGGAAATTTTATCTAAGCCCACACGCTACTTGAATAAAGGTGTTAATTCAAAGGTGTTCACTCAATTCACTTGGCCCGGATTTTAACTACATTTCCAAAATCTCTTTCCAAGGTGATAAGTCAAACACGCCATTAAAACACGTTGACGCTATGTAGTGTGTGTGTGGGTGGGTGTATGATGTGACACTCGATACACTCGGCTGGGATACGAACCCTGGACTTTCCGTCCTCGGTAAAACAAACAGGATGAAACTGACGTTTTTGTCCACGTGCCCACTGGTACAGGTCTTACCGTTAAGTGTATGTTTTATCAGGTTTAGTTAGTTCACGAATCATGTTGTCCCCTACTGTTGTAAATAAATATTTATTAAATACACTACTAACCATTTTGAAAAGATCAAAACAAATCCTACCTCAAGAATTGATTTTATTTCTAACCAGCTATGTATAGTAACTATAAACAAACACGCCCACCTTTCAAAAAGGTTTTTTACTTATTGTATTTAAAATATAATGCTCATCTAAGCTGCCATTAAAATAAATATTTTTAAATAATTTTGATCTTTGAAAATTTATTGGAAAAAGGCGTCTTTTATTTTGATAAACTTTAAAACGGTTGATCTTTTATCAAGTTGAAAGGCTTTCTTGTTTAAATTAGAACCAATCTATAATTGATAGATAGTGGTTATTTCTAGATAACAGATCTGCCATTCTGTGTAAATGACTTACTCTATGAGGTAGGTATTGGGAGTACAGCTTAAAGGAAATTATGTACCCGCATCAGTCTTTAAAGGGGTTTGGGAAAACCACAGAGATAAATCACATGTGTAAAACGACCCTCAGTCTACCTTGCCTATATTTGAACCTTGACCTCATAGTCACCAGCAAATCAGTATATTGCGACCTTGACATCTTAGACCATGTGACTTTTGGAGCGGGTTGCAACAGGTTTATTTTAGCACCGCGTCTTATTACTCGTCTGGGCTATACGCTTATGTGTTAGGGACGAGGAAGGTTATATATTTAGAGGAAGTGTATCGGCATTTGCGTGGAGGAAGAGTGGTACACTCTACTAGGAGTCGAACCCCAATTTCTCCGTCATCAGCAATCTAGTATATTACGAGGGTGACAACATAGACCATGTGGCCACCGAAGTGGATCGTAAATAGTTATTAACGATCTAATCCAAGGGTTAAGGATGAGTAGAATAGTTTTGAAGAAATGAACTCAAATCAGCATGTAGAAAGAAACAATGAAAGTAAAATGTGAATCGACACTCACAGTCAGTGTGAGTCAAACGCTCCAGGCTACTTTGCCACCTCAACGAGTCATGCCTTGTAGCATACAACAGTGATTAATATTAATCCCACTATGGGAACTACTTTATGATTAGACTAAATATCATCTCCCCCTCCTCCCCCCTCCAAAAAATAATATATCTCTATCTTGCGTCATCTCTTGTTTGTATACGCTGTGAAACCTCCTTCAAATCGCACTAGAAAAAGAAATCATACATTCATTAGTTTTGAGTTATGACCTACATAATAGATCTCACAACGTTCACTCTGTAAAATGACTTTATGAAAGTATTCTTTTTAAGTTGCTCTTAATGATTCAAACAAGTGTGTTGAAGACCTTGTGATTTATTTTAATGGGATTTAAATTGATTAGACTTATTTTTTCCGACACAAGAAACGCTTTTCTCAGGTGGGCCAAGTAAGAGTTTGAATGAAAAAAAGTGCCATTATAATTATATGACATAGCCTCTCAGGGGTAACAACATGCTAGAAACGGTGTTGATGAAGTCATTACTTTAAGCAGGAACAGTATCAGTAGACAAACTAGCACATTAAGGTCATTCGACAGTGAGAATTATTGTGATTTTTTGAATCTGTAACATCTTGACAGGTAATTTAACATATATGGGAGTAGAGGGACTATCTTGGTAAAGATAGCAAGTAGCGATGTCTCAGCCAATTCCAGCAACACTAACCAGCCAAGGAAGCCGGCGTCCGCTTTCCATAGGTGTATAATTGGTCGGGATTTTCGAGCCCTCTGCCTCAGCCTGGTATATTATGTTCTGCTCTAGTTGTTTCTACAATCGATAGGGTCAAGATAAGAAAATTCCTGATATAAACATTTCATATACATAAATAATGATCAAGTTGAACACATTAACAAAAGTATAGAGTCGAGATAGGTTAAAAAATAAAAACAAGTTAATTTTATATAATGACATTGTGTACTACAAAATGAGATATAGTCAAATTATCCAGATATTAAAAGATCAATATTTATGTATGATTAACTGCTTATATTACAAATTATTTTTCTTTAATATGTTATAGATATTACGCTGTGTACACCTCTTTTCCATGTCTAATTATACTAAATTTCAAATCCATATATTAATAACTTTATCTTAGCAACTGTTAAAAAAATTGATGAAAATAGTGGGGAATGGAGAAGGCTACATAATGATGAGCAGCAAACCATACATTCATCACAACACATTGTTAGGGTAATACAATCTCGGAGGTTAGGGTGGGCAGGTCATGCAGCACGAATGGGAGTATCTAGAACCGCGTCTGAGGAAATAAATGGTAAATCCAATGGCAAAAGACCATTAGGAATACCCGGACGCAGATAGAGGATAACATTTTGATAGACCTGAGAGAGAGGGTGTAATGAAATAGACTGAATAGAATTATCTAAATATAGGTATAGGAGGCGTACTTTTGTGAGTGCGGAAATGAACTATCGAGATCCTAATTTCATAGAGTAAGTAAGTATCTTAGCAATTAAACGTGGGAAACATAAAATATCAAGTTTATCCCACTATAGCTCAAAACTTTAATGATTTAAAATAAATGAAGCCCTATTTTCAGCTTATAATTATAAAATTGTTAAAATAATGCAGTAAAAATTAATTGTCAACTGACCTAAATATGACATGTTTGGAATAATGACTTCCTAAGATCAACGAAGCAAATATTCGATTGATAAGTACAGTAATTAAAACTAACTCCAACATTATTTTATTGCATCAATTTTTGAGTTCATTTTTTTCATTGTAACTGTTAAAACCAGGTCTATCAACGACTTAACTTATAATGTTAAGAATATAGATTAAAGTAGATATCCTGAAATAGCGAAGAGGGACGATGGATAAACCACAGTAGGACATCTAAGTGAAAATCTACTTCCACTGTACCCTGCCAGAATGGGAACCCCGATCTTTCCTTCAACGTTAACAAAAGGCAATGTGATTCTCCCTCCTCAGATCACACTCGAGTACTGGTGTAGAGTCTCGCAAGTTGAAGTTGGCTCCATAATATCACTTGATTAATTTTACTGACCTTGCTTTAGGCGCTATTTTTAAGTGAATCGGATTATCAACGCGTGACTACTATGGGTGTGTTCAGCTACATTACTTTATAGAGCAGATGGAGATCTATAAGAAATACTAATAGCTTCCTGATTCATTGCCCTTCCTTTTAAATGGTTTTCCTTCTTAACTCAGAGCACTTCTCCTAAAAAAAATTAGCAGGCACCTGAAAGGTTTGGCCAGCAACGATTATCATGCCTTATGGACTCACAAGGTCGATGTTTAATTCCACTTGTTTGCAGTGGGAATGACTTTACCACCTCCTTTTTTATGTGTTAAGACATTGACTACATATCCGGGATATACGTTTGTTCACACTAATGGCAAAAGGATGAATAAAATAAAATGTGTACGTAATGTACTTGCATTTAATTTGCGAGGGAGTGAAAAACAGTTTAGGAAAAAAATACCCTCCGCGTATTAAGAAGCCGGGATTCAAACACCGATCTCCTCTTCAACTTCGGTTTGACATTACCCGCATCGTTAGTCTAGCCTGGTGCAGTTTGATGGTGACGGGGATGTCAAGGTTTGATTCCCGTCCGAACGCACTTAGGGTATTATTTTCCCTAAATTGTTTCCCATTCTTTCTCCCCACAAATGCCGGCACATTTAATTTACATACTACCTTCTTCATACCAAATTAATAGTATATTCAAATGTCCCTACGGGTAGTAGGACGTGATGAAATAAAATAGTGACACATAATTCAAATAAAATAATATTTGGACGAGATTATCTTGGTTACAACCCTCGTTTTCATGAGCGCCAAATAAACCACATAACTATTTATTTTAAATGTCGATGGCCCTTATTTTCCCAGCTGTTGGCATAAATCAGACACATTAGCCTGGTTTCAACGGTCGACTTATTGAGTTGAACCGATAAAGATCGTTTTCGTCAGGACTACAAAACTTTTTCCGGTCCAATTATTTTATATCTATTCACTCGTACTGCAGACTGCCAACATTTCTAATAAAATCATCAGCTTTAAAAAATGAAACACACATCGACTTTCTCACAACTGGGAAACTAAACTGAAGATATATCTTTCCTTCTCCCACCTTTTCCCCAATATGAATAGCTACACCCAATGTATGAACGTGAAAACAAACTTTCACGTTATTGGAATCCTATCTTTAATCGCTATAATATTGCTTTCATAAGCTACCTAATTTAGTTCTGATTTATATATTTAAAAAACTGAAACACCAATTACCTAGCTCTTGGAGAAAGTAATAAACTTGTAATATAACACAGTTCAAGAAGGGATTCTAATCAGTGTTTTATTGGGAGGGGTAAGTACTGTAGTTGCAAATAATTCATTGTAGATACTCCTCACTGATACAAGAGACTCAGAAAATGTTTGTTAGTGAAAAAGGGAGAAAAAACTCGTATTGCCTCAAGGAATGAATAAACTAATTTATCTTACAGCATGGGAGTTGGAAAATTTGTATTTTTTTTTTAATGTGGGTGTTCAAGAAACTGTTGGAAATTCGAACTGAATATGATCGATTAACTCGGATAGTTTTCTTAAACGGGGGGAGGGTGAGTGTCTTCAACCATTTTTGAACCATGGTCTATATTTTAAACGTTGAAGGATTTTTATAGTCGGGAGTTAAGCGCTCCAAGGAATAAGCTAAGTTTCCAGTACAGGATACAAAAATGTATAGTGAACTCCTAATACCTCGATAGTTAGCCTGCGTTTACACCCAAGTGAAGATTAAATTTTCACTCAACCTGAGATCTATGATTGGATTTTCAATTGAAAACCTTATCGAACAGTTTATTTTTTTCTAAATTATACATTAAATTTAATGTATTTGTATACCAAACCGGGAATTCTGCGTATCTTTTTTAGCTGTGCATGTTGGCTGCTTTTTCTGAAATAAGTTAAAAATTTTCTGAGGTCCTAAAGTGATTCGACTATTGTAAGAGAATATAAGACCAGACTATTATTATTAGCCCCACGTCTTACTACCCGTTCGGGTTATACGCACTTACGCCAATGTGTAATGGTAGGGTGATTGTGAGATGAAATAGATGACCTACAATTTAACGTGGAATCCGAATAATGATGGAAGCCTTGCATTCATTCACAAGTTGTGATTAATACACGTCTTGTTAGAGGTGAAGGAAAGGTTTGGCAATCAGATAAATCTGTCCCAGGACCGAGGATTGAACCCCGGACCCCCAGTACATAAATCTTACATCTTACTCCTAGACCGCCAGGTCACCGATATAAGGTCAGGGAAAAAACGTATCCCGACCGTCAATAAAATCACGGAAGAATATATATATATATATATATATATATAGTTTGTCCCCTAGACCAGTGGTATGCAACCTGGGGTACGCGTACTCCCGGAGGTGCACGAAGACATTTTAAGGAGTCCGTAAAATAAAAATATATCTGTATATTATGTCATGATAAACCTCCTTAGGAGGAACTGTCTTCTGATAGAAGGCAAGGTTGAATGAAAGAGGAGCGTAGGAAGAAGGAAGATTAAAATATTGGATGAATTGAAATAAAGAAAATATTATGGGAGCTGCAAGCGGTATAGGACGGAAAGAATTGGTGGTCTACGTTTACTTACAAAAGTAATGGACCTGTCGTAAGACAGAACACCTAATAATAATAATAATAAATAATAATCAGGGCTTGATTTAGAGTAAACTACAAAAGACCCATTCATTTTTCCCCTCTCTCTTTCTATCTCTCTCCCCCTTAGATGCAGATTATATAATATGTATATGGGGTCGTTCAAGTATTACGTACGCACTTTAAAGGAGGGTAACAAGCTTTGTTTATTTTTGCCTACAATGGAAGAAAGGAGGTCCAAAATGGCAAAAAATATTTTTACGTAATACTTTAACCGCTCCCTAACTTGCATTTTGCACCAATAAGTTTAGGGGTACAAATTTAAAGATAGATTATATCAGGGGGGGTGGAGGGTTACGGGTTCAAATAAGGTTGAATACCAATGCCTTAAACAATCTTCACAAGTTATTACTTATCTTTCCCTCCCTCTCTCTTTCTTCCTCTTGTTTCGCTTGCTTCCTGAGCCTGTATTGATAGGAACTTCACGTCGGATTTCAATTCTGTCAACCTATATGTGAATTTAGTTTCCTCTATTTATTATATTAGACGTTTGAAAAACATGTCCTAACAATGCGGTGTATCTCACATAACAAACAGGAAAATGGATAGATTAAAAAAACACTGCGGTCCAACTTATTGTTCTGAGAAAGTAAAACACCTAAAAATCAAATTTAATAAAATAAAATATTATTTTTTGGCACTCGTGTGAGGTTGCACAAAATGTTGTGCCTCATAGTTTCTATTATACAAAGCTGGATCACGTTTTCCGTGTTTAATTCATACATACTACAATCATTGTAGTGTTTTAAAGGTCATTTGTATCGTAAATAAAAAAATGACAGTTCGAAAACTGTCGCTTTTATCATTTACAAAGGCCAAATTTCTCATAAGCAAGATTAAGTATGACTATCATTTAAATAAACCTACTTGACAATTCAAAAGCTACTAGTCTTTGTTTATGTGTGCATAGGCCGAGTGTTGTGTTCTGCCACTTGCACAGTTTCATAGTTGGTTGTTGAAAGGTAACCTCATAATAGCGGCCACCATCCGTCTATTTTTGTATTTGATCTTAAAGCTTCTTATTATGACACTCAAGATATATTTTAGGAAGCGTACGACTGTAGTCAGATTGCTTGTCATATGAATACAAAAAAAGATTTAATAACTTTTTGAACTCTCAAGTAAGATTGTTTCCATAACGATCCTACTATACTTGTATCAATTTACAGTTTTTTAGGAACGTGCCTAGGTAGTTGCGTAATCTAAGGCGTCCCTCTCTATAGACTAAATTACAGATATCGGGGAGATTGGAGCTCGAACATCGGTCGGGTGAACTGGGGGGAATTTTTCCTAAATAGTTTTCCACTCTCCCTCCACGCAAATGCGAGTTCACTTCCTCTAAATTCAACTTTACCCATTCCTAATCCATTAGCGTAGATAGTACTTGAGCGTATAACCCGAACGGGTAGTAAGACGCGGTGCTTAAAAAAATAAGAAAATAGGTCGAGTTTTTTCCTAGGTGAAGTCCCACTCTACCCTTTCGTACATGCGGATACATTTTTCTAAATTCTATCTTTTCATCCTTATCCCATTATTGTAAATATTCGGATAGCCCATACGGGTAGTAAGGCGAACTGTCCTTCTTACCACAACAACAAAAGCTTTTAGTAAAAATAAAGTATTGTTTTATTTAGGTTTATTATTATTATTATTATTATCATCATCATCACCGCGTCTTATTACCCGTTCGAGTTGTACACAACTACGCTAATGTGTAATGGTAGGGTGATTGTGAGATGAAATGGAGGACCTACAGTTTAACGTGGGATCCGAACCACGGTTAAGGCCTGGCTTAGGTTTAATCGAATAATTATTAATATTGACCCACCTAGAATCTTGTTACTTAGTTTTCCCGACATTATACTGACATGTCTCCATTCACTTTAGAAGTGCTATTTTATTTCTAAAAAATACTTCCTTTCACTAAATTACACAGGTACAGTCTTAATTTCTTCATTATTATTGTTAAGAATAGTATAGTTTTAGTATAATTAATTGTATTTTACGACTCGGCACACCCCTATTTTCATCACGATTAACAGCTATTCTCAAAGAGTATATGATACTTTACCTCACCAGCATTATTGACGGATTTCAACTGTCTGGTCTACTATGTTTTATGATCCTGATTTTACCCTTGCAATTTAGGCCATGTGTGTGTCCTTATGCTGGTGAATTTTTAAAACATGAAACCAAAGGACATAGAAAACAATAGTTCCTCCACAATTTAAAAACACACTATTTTCAGATGTATGTGTGCTTATAATGTATTCGAAAACATTAATATAAATAAAAAATATGTTTTTTATTTATTAGACTTTTCCACACATTTATAAATAACACAAAATAACAGTTTTTAAATAAATAGTTTTGAAATTATTTGCATTTCATTTAAATAAATCGAATTTTTACGAAATTTCAAACAATTAAATGAAATAATAAACGTTAGTTGCTGTCTGCCCCACGAATTTTTTTTAACATTATTTCAACATTTATTGCTATGATTTTTCCATTTCCTCTACACGCGAATATGAGTCAATTTCCTCTGCCTACCTTCTCATCTCAGAATCACAGTAAACTTTTTTTTAGCAGCGCATCTTACTACCCGTTCGAGTTATACGACTATGTACTATTACGCTAAAGAGTTAGAGATTAGGAAGGTTTAATTTAGAGGAAGTGCACCCAACCGGGAATAACCACAATCTCGTCTTCGGCGCTCTAGTATATTGCGAGAGTAGCGCCTTGAATCATGCGGTCATTTTTTAAACCATTCTGCATAAGTGGAAGCAACAACCGTGGTATTTAAACGGCTGTTAGCTGTTTAACAGTAGTGTTTTGACAGTCACGTGTAGATTCAAGATTTTGGGGGCAAGCTAGCAGAAAAAACCCACCGCGTTTTAACCGCTAGTGTAGAATCGGCCTAACTGTTTGTCCAACTTTCCCCGACTGCCCCGCGCTGGACGAGCCAAGCTAGATCTCAGGAGGTGCGGTCCTTGGGTTACAGACGGAGAAACTCCCGCCCTCTCTCCTCTTCCCCTCTTCCCTTCAGGATCGGTACGAGTGAGTGAGTGAGTACTCTCGCTCTCGATTCACCGTTCCTCATGACTCCTGACCTCCCCTTCACCTTGGTACGCAAGCGATCTGGACCATAAAAACAAATCCAGGTCATTGACCTTCCAGCCACTCTGGAAGAATTATTGTTGTGGTTCCGGAATCTACAGAGTGTCTTGTTACTATCGTATCCGGGTGAGGTCACGCCCTCTTACCCGCCCAACTTCCCCTCAATAAATAATGTTTGCTAGGGAATAATACCTAGTTCAAGATTAAGGGTGCTACATAGTATTATTATCATTTTATTATTATTATCACCGCGTCTTACTACCCGTAAGGTTCAAAAGGTAAATTAGCACAGAGCATGTTTTTGTAGCTGTGGATAACTACAGGGATATTTTTTAAACAATACATTTCTGCCGATACATAATAATAATAATAATATTTAGTCACCGCGTCTTACTACCCGTTCGGGTTATACGCTTTAAGTACTAATTACTCTAATGGATTAGGAATTGGGAAGTTTGAATTACAGGAAGTAAACCCGCATTTGCGTGGAAGGAGAGTGGAAAACAATTTAGAAAAAAACCACCCCCAGTTCACCCGACCGAGATTCGAACCTCGATCTCCCCGTCCTTAGCAGTAGGGCTCAACACGACAAGCGCATTCGCCAACTACGCCACTGAGGCGGGTTCTGCCGATACACTCCACAATTTTTTTTTTATAGGAAGTCGTTTTGGTGTCACCCCTTGTAATGGTGTCACACGGTGCGGTCTACACCCCCAGCACCTCTCTTGTGATGCCGCGGCATATCCCGGACAGGTAGTAAGAAGCGGAGTAAATAAACAACTTCACAAGTTTCAGAAACAAGAGTAAAATGAACATGATCGGACTATATACCTTGTCCACTCTTGAAGGAAGAACACAAGATGTCATTTATGTTTACGTTGCATAAATTCAAGGTTCTAACTATTGCATTTGTTTTTAATTCTAAAAGTCAAATATAATGTACTGTTAAACACGACCTTGCATGTAACAAACTTAAATGTGTTTTTGTGTCTCTTTAACTAACATACATTCTGCAAATTTATGTTAGTAGAATATTAAACACGTCAAGTTGAAGTTATTATATTGATATGTTCAATGAGTAATTTTATTTTTCACAATCTCAGCTTTCTTGAGAAACTTTATTTTGAAATAAACAAATCAGGAACTATAAGCATCGATTTTAATGGTGGTATTAAATAAGTAAGCCCGTGCAGCATATCCATGGCAGAACAGAGGCAGTAATAAATTCTGGAATTCCCTAACCTATATTATTATTTCAGTTTACAATCAAATTTATTCATCGTTGGCTCATTTTGAAAAATAAATAAATATATATTTAGACATATATAGGTGACCATATATTTAATTTAATTTTCAAAAAATATGGTCCCATAAAACTACATTGATAAATATGTCTGTCTGTCATGAATATTGAGCGATATCTATTGCACGAAGAGGTCTGAAATTATTTTTAAGAAAGCAGCCCCCGCGCACGAACATGTTCACCTCAAAGCCAGAATTTTCAAATTTTGATTTGATTTTTTTAATTCATTAAAAACTGTGCCAAAAGAAATAAAATGACAAGTTTTTTTTGTCTCTTTGAAAAAAATCGTTGCCAGGGGTAACCATGCAATGCATTGAGTGGTTCCTGCGGGCAACGCCGGGTACTTCCACTAGAATATAATAAAAAATACTTGAATCATTTTTGGAAAACCTTGTGATAATCATTATCATACTCTCATTTTTCAACGTACAGTCAACTCTTGATTCTACGACCCCGGGAATAGTGTCCCTCTCGAAGTAACGACCCTTTTTTGAGGAACCGTGAAAAATGTGGTAAAAACGGTTGAAAAGTTTAAGGAAATCGGCTGTAAAATGTGTTTGTTGCAATTATCTTTGTGAGCACTGTATTACTAGTAACTGGGGTGGGTCAGGTATAAAAAAAGACACCACCTTATCAATGCCAGCCAATATCACTTGACTCTGTCCACCCCCTCCCACAAGCAAGACAATGTTTCCCCGCGCGCGACTGCCGCTACATCACGCGCCAGGCTTGCTTTTGCCATTGTTATTTCGATTCTCGATTTGGTTACTATTTTGGTTTGATTTTGTGAACAATTTTTGACGACCCATGCTATTGTTTAACATTGTTATTTTGATTTTGTTACGTTTTTGGTTGGATTTTGTGAACGATTTTTGATGACCCACGCTATTTTTTTTTATTTGATACGAACTTATAATTTTGACGAAATGAGTGAAAGGAGTACCTTCTTCAAGAAATAGGTAGGTTTTATTTTATTTTATTTTTCACGTATTGTCTAAGAAATGCAATTTTTTCGTATGAAGGTCAGGGGTGGAACAAAATCTGTTAAAATTCCAATAACTACCCCTTCGAAATAACGACCCTTTTCCAGGGAACCGTGAAAGGTCGTAGAATCGAGAGTTAACTGTATGTTCCACCTTGAGGAAAAGGCTCGTGTATGCCATATAAATAATAATAATTATTTAGCACCACGTCTTACTACCCGTTCGGGTTATACGCTTTAAATACTAATTATGCTAATGAATTAGGAATTGGGAAGGTTGAATTAGAAGAAGTGAACCCGTACTTGCATGGAGGGAGAGTGGAAAATAATTTAGGAAAAACCACCCCCAGTTCACTCGACCGAGTTTCGAACCTTGATCTCCCCGTTCTCAGCTGTCGAGCTCAACACGACTAGCGCGTTAGCCAACTACGCCACCGAGGCGGGTTATAAATAATTAATTTCTTAAATTTAATTTGGGAAAACCTATGTTTAGTACCGAAAAACAGTTGGATTTCAGATGTCAAATTTTTTAGATGGTTGGAAATACAATAGTAAATTAGTATACAAGTAATTTAGTCATTTACCCATATGTTCATTGTAAAAATAAATTCATTCTGTTTATTACTACCTGTCCAGACTATCGAAATATGTAAAATAATTGGGTATGATAAGTAAGGTAGAATTTAGATGAAATGTATCCACGTTTACGTGTAAGGAGAGTGGGAAACTATCTGAGAGAGAAAATACCTCAATACATCCACCTGGATTTTCAACCCCGACATCCCCATTATCAGAAAAAACAGACAAGTCTGACAACTTTGTCCACGTGCCCACCATTACGATTAAGAAAAGCACAGTTAATTTGATTCTAGTATCCCTGCGTTTATTATCGTGCATAAAGACCTATGCATTTACTTAAATTTGAATTCTACGACGTTTTAAAGAACTGTTTGAAATAATTTATTTCATGCTAGAAATTCCCACCAGGGATGTTTGCTAATTAGTAACTACGCGGCATTGTATAAAGGATGAATACGCTAGTTGTGATTTCTCTCACAGATTTTTATTAAGTCATGCTTTGTGATAAAAAAAAAATTAATAATAACTTCCTACTTGTAACAGTGTAATTCATGTCCGCCCTTTCTTCTAGTACAGTCATACCCAAACAGAGGGGCCGAAAACGTTATGGAAACATCACACTAAGAGTTGCGTGTACGCCGGAGTGCTTGAATCTGACTCCGAAGTCCATGACTCGATCCCCGACTAGGATGTACTGGAGGTGTTACCCTCTCTTCATCCGAAATAGTCACCCACCATCTCTCCAGAAATAAGAGCGTTTAACTCTACATATCTGCTTACCGAGCTAAGGGTTTTCAGGCTCCAATCTCGGCTCGACCAAAATATGTATAGTTGTTTAAATTGGGGCTTTCCCTTGGGCAGTGACCAATTCAGGGGGTCAGGTGGTTTATGGCGTCAATCTCACATTAAACTCGTCTGGAAATGCAAGAGGAGGTCAAGGTTCGAATATCAACCGGATATACCGGCGGGATATAACGCATGTGATTTATCACTGTGGTTACCCCATTCTCTCTCCACGCTAAAAACGCGTGTTCTTGCTTTAACTTAATATTCCCACTCTCTCGGATAGTTATGTAACATTTCCATAAATTTCAATATTTTCTTGAATCTTAGGGGTACTTAACAAGCACTGTCTAAATAAACTTATTCTATCAGCATATGACTTGCTATCCCACGCAATACCCAATATTTTGGACGTCCATTTATAACTGTGAAAGAGTATTTTAGCTATTTAATTAGTACCTCTAACGCCAAGCTCATTAATGTTTTAAACTAAGGGTTAAGGGTGGTAAAGGTCAGTTAAAAGGAATCTTACACGTTTTAGCGTGGAGAGAGGGTGGGGAAACCACAACGATAAACCACATGGGGAAATTCCCACCGGTAAACCAGGTTCAAGCCTCAATCTCCCCATGCATCGTCAGTCCAGTTTTTTTAATAGCCCCGCGTCTTAGTACCAGTTCACTTAAATACTAATTACGCTAATGTGTTAGGGATGTGGAGGGTTGAATTTTAGAGGATGTGTACCCACATTTGCGTTAAGAGCGAGTGGAAAACCATTTAAGAAAATTACCCTCAGTATACATCCAACCGGGATTAGATCCCCAAGCTCCCCGCCATTGGTAGTCTAGTCTGTTTCGAGAGTGACGCCTTAGACCACGGGGCCACCGAATAAAGTGCTGCTTCATTTTAACGATAACCCCAGTTCAAACAATATAACATATTTTAATCATGCTGGGAATCGAACCCGAGAACTGAGAATTCAGTGGTCAGACGCGCTACCAACTGATCTAAAGTGCCCAACGCTTTTGTTTCATAGGATTGGGTTGTTGGAGTAATTAATTTTGCCACTAAAGAGTCTCAATTAAAACATATAGACACAGCAGACACATTTTCATCAACAGTGCTGTACTTCGTTTAATATTTAAAGGATAATTATCCGTATAAAAGAAGAAGATAAGAAGTGTATCACGAAATGGAAGATGAATGATATAGTGTTTGGGGTCGGGACTTCTCTCAGTGGAAACAATGAGGGGGTGGGAAAGGGGTGGTGGTGGGGTGTTAGCTCTGTTGGAGAGGTCGTGGACCCCGAATTGGTGTCCCTTTGAATAACATTTCTGAGTCGGTGGCGGCGGCTGCTGCATCCGAACCTCCTCATAAATAATAATACAAACAGGTTAAACGTCACCTCTCTGACCCTGTGGCTTCCTCTACAATGTGGATACATTTATCTGTATACGATTACAAACAACGTGTCTGATAGGACAATCACCAGCATGAAAGGGGGTGGGCCTTGCTCTGGAAGGTCAAGGCTCTAGCTTAACCGGGTGCATTGTTTCTATTATTCAATTCCACCTTCTCATCTTCCATTCTTTCTTAGGGCGAATGTCGATGTACAGCTTTACTAGTCCCTTCTTCATCCTCGGTAAGCGAGAAATAGTCGTACGCTCTAACGCAATATTTAATTCTAAAATGAATTTTTTTTTAATATGATTCACACCAAAACAAAGTCAAAAGATTTCAAAATTGCTCTTTTTCTTTAATAAACCTATAAATCATAGTCTAAGTTTTATTAATAGAAAAAAAGTGGGAAAATGTGACATTAGCTAATCTTCAGCGAATTTTTAAGACAATATTCAGAGTTATGTGACCAGACTTGATGAAAAAGGGATCTAGAGCTATCCTTCCTCTAACAAATGTAGTAATTTGTATAGGCTCACAATAGAAAATTTTAAGATATTTGAAAACTAGCAGCGAGCCTTCCTCTTTACCTTGAGATAAATAGATTAATAGTTATCTTTCTCCTCTTTCGGACTAAAGAGAGTATAAGCTTAGACAGATTAAATACGTAGTTTCATAAAATGACATAGACCATTGTATTTTAACCCGTGTGGCTTAACAGCGATTTATACTTTTTCACTGACCGAGGGGGTCGTCTTAAGTTGGTTATTATTACGATTAACATTGGGGTTATTAACTGCTTAATCTAATGTGTAATGCTGGGAAGGTAGTTTAAAGTAAGTGCACCCACATTCACGAGGAAAAGGGCAAGGAAAACCACAATGATAAAGTCAATTGTGGAAAACCACCTTCACCGCATTAGGGCCGCTGTGTCTGATGCCTTATACCATGTGACCAGAGGTGCCAGTCTTGTATTATAATAAATTAATTGATAATTACAATCTGATTTTCATAGGAGGCCCGTTATTTAAAAACTGGAAATTCATGGTGCCACAATGACGGTAAAAACTATCACATTTTATACTTACATTCTTAGTCCGCTTAATTAATTATTAGAGAGCAATTGTAGAGTAGTCTATAATGAAGTAGTTATTTGAAGCCTTTGACAGACGTAGAATGCCAAATTTAGTGACTTTAAATCAATGCTGGTAGTTGAAAGTGGGTTTCCTATAAACAAAATTGTTTTGGTACAGTCATATTCCGACAGGGAAAACTATTTTTTGCAGTTAAAAGAAGCTTCTAAAACAATTAACTTATATTCATACGTCAAGTAATATATTCTTTAACTGTCGCTTTGAAAGAGAATATCATTAGCTTTAATAAAATACTAATAATATAGTAAAATACGTTATAGATGTACTGCAAAAAAATAACATTTGTATTTTCTTAAGGTTTCTTCATAGAAAATATATATAGTGTGTTAGAACGTACTAATAAAACGAAACACAAACAAGTCGATTAAAGAGTTAGCTCATCGTTTTTAAATGTCTACAAGAGTGGTTTTCAATATTTGTCGGTTGTGTATTCTCTCATTCGTTAACACTGATACCAAGAATCCCAACAGTTAACAAAAAATCAATTTACTAATTAAAATACTTTTATTTAGCCCTAATACTGTTTATTTAACTAATTATTTCTTTAGAATGAAAGTGTTATTTTAAAATCCCCTAAAGCATTAATAATTATATATTTTATATTTCAAGCTGCAAAAGTAAAAACCTTTACCAATTTCACATGTCTCCTAGTTAATATTCATTTGATGTTCAGGCATAAAATTAAATATAGTAAAATGAATCATATTTGAATGAAAACACTTAAATGAGAGACCCACAGGCATGTTTTAAATAACGTTAGGTAAAAATTACGTTAATTCGGAACCAAAAAGGCCACCCCACAGTAATCAATTATTTTGGCCTATCCGCAGGGTCACACATAGACTACCAAACTTTAAAAACTACTGGTCCTCGAGGATATTCGATCCCGCGTCTTTAAATGAGTAGGCCTACCTATTTAAGGTGTGATGGAAACGGACGCGAGAAAAGATAAGTGTTTTTGCAGTTTTCAAAGTAAATCACTTTTCGGCAAAATTAATCAAACATTACACCATTATAAACAAAGAGTTTAATTTTGTACACATAGCAATTTCAGCAGTTCCTAAATATTCATCATGAACATATTAGCATTTGATGATAACTTTTTTAAATGAAGATAAGAAGTTTTCATCAAATTATAGAACTGTTGAAATTACTACGCGAAGAAAATTAAACTATGTTCTTATTCTGGGTAAACATTTTATTCATTTTACCGAGAATATTTTTTAATATAAAAACTGCCGAAAATACTGCTCTTAGCTCACAATACCTATAATCCCACCTTAAGGTTCTCGGTTCGATTTCAGCCGATGACGTTTCAAAACCATCAAACACCTAAAACCGGTCGTCTTGTAATGGCCCACAACCGGTGATGAGCTTAAAAGGGACACCCAAAAGCGATTACTCAGGTTTGGTAAAAATTATTTTTTTAAACTATTATATCTTTCCCTAACCCTAATATATAATTATGATGTAAAAACTGCAAATAGTAAGGTAAGAAATAAGCTACCCAATAAATTAGATAAATATCTACTTTAGCCTATCTATTTTATTTATTTAAATAATTTATATCCTCGGGCACCCGTGTTTATAGCTGCACAAAATTATATTTAGAACTGTACCATTATTATTAGAAATTCATATTTAATGTATAACTGCACATTAAATTAGCCTTACTTGATTTCTTTCTGTTTGGAGAGTTAGATTATTTTAATCGTTTAATTACTTTACAATGAGTACATAGCCAGGTTTCGAACTGAAACCCATTAGGTTCCCACCTCCAGTTGTTAGTAATTAACTAACTACACTTTTAGATATTTCCTTAAAATATGAATTACACTATTCGGGTGAACATTTGAATATTATTTCAGAATAAATTCCACGACCAGTTGCGGTACAGGTTTCTAAGAAGATAGATATAATCTCTTATATTTAGAAGTAATTTTATAACTACTTGTGGACTTCACGATAAACCATAAATCAAGTATATTAATAAAACATATTAGATGGTAAAGATTTTTTTTAAAAGTGTAGGATTTAACTCTAATTTTGTCCAATAAATCGTTTTTCAGAAAGGCTGTTGCAAAATAAGTTATTTCTCACGAAATATTTCTGTCCAGATAAAAGTACTTTGATTCTACTATACCAATGAGTGGTATTAACCAATTTTAGTTACTATTTTAATGTGTTATTTTATTTTTGAAATTAATATGGAAAGGAGAAATATTCCAGCTAATTGGGATTAACAACTAACCAATACACTAATAGAATATAAGATATGAATTTAAATAGACTCCTTGAAAATAAAAATAGAATCTCTAGTCGTAAAATATTAATTTATAATTTTCACATAAAATCAAATTAAAGTAAATCTGATTAATCAATACTTACACAACCAGTGAACAAAATAATCCATTTATTTTGTCTCAAAATGTATTGTTACATATTTAAATAAACAAATGTATGGACTCAATTTTATTTGTTATTAGGTTTTGTTGTCGAACTAGGGATATTTTATAATCAATAAATGTGATTACGCTCTTATTTGGTCTCGTAGACTAAACGCCAGGCTCATATAGTCAGACTTTTCTGTGGTGGAGAGGTCAGGGTTCAAATCCCGGATGGGAGTACAGAAGAGTTTTTACTTAAATTATTTCTCACTCCCCTTCCACGCAAATACGGGAACCTTTTCACTAAGTTCTACTTTAATTAATCCTTGCCCTATTATTGTAACTAAATGCGTACAACCCAGACAGGCAGTAATACTTTCAAATTGTTCGCTAAACAAAAATAAACAAACCCAGTCCACTTTATGTAATATTTTCAGTCATACTACTAACATAATATTAATAGATATTATAATACCAAATAGCAAAATGGAAATCAAAAAGTGAGAGTTTATATTAATAAATTTAAAAAAAGCTCTGCTAACGCCGTGAATTTACCCTTACTCAATGCCATGGACGTTTGTTTATCTAATTACGGATAGAAACAAAATATGGCTAATTAATATATGAATTTTGTGAAAAAGATGGACGTATTTTTTTAAATTACTACGCAATTAACTGGTCGTCAAGGGTAGTAATGCAATATTCGTGTTAATGCACTTTCCGGACAACAAATAGTTTAATAACTCGCAGGAATGTAAATGTATATGACAGTAAATTTCTTTTTTAAGTATCTTAGAAAATAGCTATAAATTCATACTTCGGTATTAATAGACATCACCAGCCGTATTTGTATAGACCCCACCATTTATAAAGATGGACATAAAACTTATAATAAGAAGTAATCATATTTGCCCCATCGTTCTTATTTTAATTGGCAGTGGTAATGTTCAATCGGGGAATAGAAAAAAAAAATCATTTTTATCACGTTACCAGGCAATTACCTTTTTTTTTCAATTAAATGAAATACATAAATTATCCACCTTGATTTTTTCTTTACTCACTGGGCTTAACCTTAATCTATTAAAACCTTATTTAAACATTTAGTTTTTAGTGATGATATAAAAAATTAATTATTTTCCTATTTAAAATATTTTTAAGTTAAAAAATAAAGAAAAAAATAGATAAACAAACATACCTCGTATAAGAATATGAGATATTCATAGCTGCACACCATCTCATATGTAAAAATAAAGTATTTGTACTACACAAAATATTTTGAAAGTGAGGACATTACTAAATGTAATATTATTTTAAGGGAATAGGCCTATGTTATATTAATGTTTATGATAGGAATCATCCAAAGAAATATTTAGTTGCTTTTTTTACCTTAATCAAAGATAAATAGAAAGTGTTGGCTTTTTTGCCCAAATTAAGCTATTCCCAAAGTTAAGGTTCCATTTCCGTATCAGCGGAACATATTAAATTCCTTTTTGAAAAATGTAAAATTAAATAAAGAATAATACCAACATAGAAAGATTATGTTCAGCTTAAGAAAATACTAGCACTATAAAAATAAAATAGAACCGACTGGTTGCATCAGCACACGCTTTACAAATTTTAGTAATCATATAACAGACACAGCACACAGTCCCCTGGACGTAATACACCACAATAAAAGGGGAATCCTCAATTTTATCAACAATTTTTTTATACATGCTAGGAATAAAATCTGGGGCCCATAACTCATAAAGCAGACGTTCTATCGACTAAGTTATGGAGCTGAACGTGTTTTAAGTTAACTTTCTACTGACTTAATTCCACGCCAATTCATTTCGTCAATATATTATTTGGTAAAATATTAGAAATGCAAAAAGATAAACTACAAGGGCACAAGATTGATCCTCGTTGATTCTAATTAATCCCCCCATAATAGTGTCATATGTGGCAGATGAGGGAATACAACACGGTCCCCCCGATATTTCGGAATTCACACATTATATGTGTATGTGTGGATGCGTGTGTTGAATTGGGCCTGGTGTCAGCGACCGAAATGTTGTGGCGAGGTATGTGCCCTTAGGGTGGATCACTGACATGTTGAATTCATTGTACAGCCGACCGTGCGTGCGCCCAGCACATCACCATCATCATAATCTATTTGGGGTCCTCCGTCACAAGATCGCGGAATACGATGTCACGCCAAAACGAGACCCGCGGTGTTGTAGAAGGTATTGGTAAAAACTATCCGCCGAACGGAGATTATTTTATGACCGCTCAAAAAGTTAACATAGGGAACCCACTTCGGTGCCCACGTGGTCAAACGCGTAACTTCTGTAGTAGGCTAGACTGCCAATGCCGGGGAGATCGAGGTTCGAATCTTGGTCGGGTGTACTGAGGGTTTTTTCCAAGAAGGTTTTCCACTCTCCCTCCACGCAAATGAGGGTACACTTAATCTAAATATATTATTATCACCGCGTCTTACTACCCATTCGGGTTATACGCACTTACGCTAATGTGTAATGGTAGGCTAATTGTGAGATGAAATGGGGGACCTACAGTTTAACGTGGAATCCGAACCACGGTGGTGGCCTGGCATTCCTCACATTCACGAGATATCTTGTCAGAGGTGAAGGAAGGGTTTGGTAGTCAGATAAATCTTTGCCGGGACCGAGGATAGAACCCCGGCCACCAGCATAGAAGTCTGACACCTTACCCCTAGACCACCAGGTCACCAATATAATAGTCATGGCACCCATAAGCATTAGTGTAATTAGTGCATAAGCGTCCAACCCGAACGGGTAATAAGACGCGGTGCTAATAGAAAGTAGGATTGACATAAGAAGGTCAATATCAGACGTCAAATCATATGATCAAGAGTTATGTTTTTTCTCTCTTTTTTTAGCATTGCTTCTTACCACCCTTTCGGGTTGTACGCACACGTAATAATGACGCTAATGTGCTAGGGATGAGTAAGGTTGAATTTAAGGCAGAGAACACGCATTTTCGTAGAAATGGAGAATAGAAAGTAACCTAGGAAAAACCATACTCAAAACACCCGACCGGGATTTGAACCCCAATCTATCCACCATCAGCAGTCTTAGTCTATTGCGAAAGTGATGCCTTAGACCATGCGCCCACAAAAGTAGGTATCTCATTTCTTCCCTTGATATCTAATGTCTATTAATACCGAGAAAATAATAATAACATAAGTTACATTTTTTTCAATATTGACAGGATTTTTTTTCCCGCACCAACCTTTTTGCATCCATTCAATTTATGGATTTACTCCTATGAGCTGTGTTCTGCTGTTTTCACTTTTGATATAAATTTCTGCCCAGCGTGTCTTACTACCCGTCTGGCCTATACACATATTAATACTATTGGGGTGGTTATGATGAGAAAGAATTGGGAAGAAATGTACTCACATTTGTGTGGAGATGGAGTGAAAAAATACTATGAAAAACATCCCTTATTAGTTATTACATCCAATCGAGATTTGAATTAAACCTCCCGTCACTAGCAAACCAGACAAGACGAGGTTGATGCCTAAATCCAAGTGCTCACCAAAGCGGGTTTTTAGGCCCAGTTTCATAGTCAAATTTAGTACGCCTCAAGTGCGGCGCTACACTAAGTACATGACGACACCTACCTAAACCAGAATGGAATGGGCCAGTTTCCTATGTGAGAACGGCCCATTCCATTCGAGTTTAGGTAGGTGTCGTCATGTACTTAGTGTAGCGCCGCACTTGAGGCGTACTAAATTTGACTATGAAACTGGCCCTTATATATTAAATGTTCATTATTCTGCAATCACTTATTATTATTAATCATACCTTATAAGGTTAATAATACTTACCAACCATATAAGCCATCCAACCTACAGAAAGATACACGATAACTAATAAAAAAGGGCAAATTTCTAAATAGATGCACTAGCATTCCCCTGGAAAGAGGACGGGAGAGCTCTGAGGAAGATACACATCATCGTTAATACTACTAGTTGGTATCGAATCCCAACCCCTCGAGTCAGCCGGCTGTGTAAGCCCTTTAATGGTAAATGTGCCAGTAGCTCAAGTAAAGGGCGTTAATATTAAATTACTAGTAGGTAACAGTGGTGTAAAACATGAATATTAAATTTCAACTACTTGAATGAGTAGGGAACCAAAAAGGATTTAAAACGTTAATTTTAGAGTGTGCTTGGACATTTGATAATTTATTAAATAATATTTTTGCTAGATTTTAATAAAGAAAATAGGTTGACACTCGACTCGTCCACTGTTATTGTTCTGCGGAAGAAAGTAAACACATCAATTCGTCCACCCAAACTTGGATTGTTCAGTGCAAAAGCGTACTAAGTAATTACGACTCTAACTAACCTAACCTAACCTAACCACTTGATTTTAATACAATGCATGTGAAATGACTGAATTTAATATTAAATATTTTGACGACCAACTGTGATACCAGGGCTGTGAAATTTTACTACTTGATTTTGTGGTGCGGGGAAAAGGGGGGTTTACGGTATACAGCATGTGCTTAGAACGCTTTTGCACTGAGCAATCCAAGTTTGGGTGAACGAGTTGATGTGTCGAAGGGTGGACCAGTTGATGTGTTTACTTTATTCCGCGGAACAATAACAGTGGACGAGTTGAGTTACATCCAGAGAATTAATAGTGGGTTTGAAACAATTTTGTCTACAAGCCAATGTAAGTTTTTAAAAAAATACCAAAGTTAAATTTAAAGGTTGTACAAAAGATCTAGAGTGGTTTTATAAGAACACTCACTTTTCTCCCCGCGTGAGTTTTCTTTGCAAATTAATGTAAACTTTTGTAATTCCAAAGCAGTTTTTTGATAGGTCTTACAGTTAGGTTAACCACAAGAGACCTCCAAAGAAAGGTCCGCACCGACATTTTGAATTTTTTTCGGGGGTTAAAAATGTTTTTTTTATCATTTTGGAATTTCCCTGTCGGTTACAGGCTATAAGCTATAAGTTTGCCAAATTTCAAGTTTCTAGCTCATCTGGAAGTAGGTAAGCATTAATATCAGTAAGTGAGTCATCTATGTGGCTTTATAGTAATATGAAATGTTTTATCTCCGTGGTAAGTTATTAATTTAAAAACGAAGTTGATATATTTCACCGTCATTTAATAAACATCACTATATTATAACTAGGCCATACTTTTTATCTCTACTGACAAAGCATCTCTCTACTGAGTCAAAGCTACCAGATCCAGCCAAAGTATTTTATTACTGGTGAACTTGGGGTTTTCCCTTTCACATTGCTGAAAGGCGATCGAGGGACTTGGTGTTGAGTCTTTGTAATAGCTAAGTTCCTTTGCAAGTCGTGTAGTGATATAATTTGGTTCAAAAAGTGAACTTTAGTGCAAAACGTAGATGAAAAGTGCCCGTATTTGCGTGAAGGGAGAGAAGTAAGCTATTAAGGGGGAAAAAACCCCATCTAAGCTACCCAACCGAGATTCGAACCCCAATATCTCCATCGTTGGCATTCATTTATGTTGTGTGACACCCTATAGTTCAAGCCATGCGACTACCGAAGCGAGTTAGTGCAGATTAAATATGCCCAGTAAAATATATATACTTAAGCGTTTTTTCACATTTATAAATATTCTTTGTATTAATTTTCAGTCAAATTAATTGCTAAACTGAAGCTCATAAGATGTGTAAAGCTGTGGGTCTTCTCGGTTTTATATAAAGGTGATTTAGGATAGGTTTCACACCCGTTTGTTTTTAAAGTAAATGACACCCACATAATATCCTAGCAAGCTAGACAGGGAAAGTTGGATGACACAAGAGTTTAGTATTTTATGGTGGTTGGTATCATTGGCACTTTTGTTTACAAGGCTGATGATCTCGACATCAAGGTAAAATGTGTACCTACTACACGCCTATCATTGTTAACATCGCACAGGAGATAGATTGTTATAACTTTAGAAGGGGGGGGGGGAAGTTGACAATAACAAATTGCCACATTCTTCCCAAATTACCTTCCAACGTCCGTTAAAGGATGAAAGTGTGTTGAAACTTGAAAGTAGGTTAGGTGTGTGTGTGTGTCATACGTTCTAGAACATTAATCGTTTTCATTTGATAGTGGTAGGGAGGGTAAGGATAAGAATAATTCGGGATCATTAGGAATAGCATTAGCTGACCGACCATAACTGTACTAGGTCATATGCCAAGCAAAGTTATCTTCAGCCTTCCCTTTTAACAGCAGTAATATACGTCTAGTTTTCAATTTGTGCATCACGTCTTACTATCCATCCGGGCTTTCAACATATTTAAGCTAATGGTGTTTGGATGGAGGGAGACTCAGATTTAGCACACACGGCTAGAACTTGATTTTCGACCTACCTTTCTAGCAAACTTGTATCAATTTTGACAGTATTTATTTCTATAACTAATTAAAGTTATCTTTATTTGGCAATATGACTTTATACGTAAACGTACTATACAATATTGACCGTTAAATTATTATTATTATTATTATTATTATTACTACTAAGCACCACGTCTTACTACCCGTTTGGGTCATACGCTTTAAGTACTAATTACGTTAATGGATTAGGAATTTGGAAGGTTGAATTAGAGGAAGTGAACCCGCATTTGCGTGGAAGGGGAATGGAAACCCGTTTAGGAAAAGCCTTCCTCAGTTCACCCGACCGAGATTCGAACCTCGATCTCCCCGTCCTCAGTGGTTGAGCTCAACACGACTAGCGCGTTAGCCAACTACGCCACCGAGGCGGGTTTAACCGTTAAAGGTATATATAGATACTTATATATGAAAATCCGCTCAACTCTTTATATATAAACAAGCAGAAAATATAGCCACAAGAGTGCCGTTTAGTATTAAATTTTCGAGGAGTTCCACGAGGCATGATTTACCAGGAAATTGGATTGGGTGTGGAGGGGTCGATATATTAACTTCTCTGTCTCCTGATATAATAAGTAGATTATATTTATTTATATGGAGACACTTGAAAGATGTGTAGTATTGTATGTAAGAATGTGTCGTATCATTTGTTTATTAAGTATTGATGGTATCCATTCATGATATCACCATTCTAGTTATTGTGACATTATGGACATATCCTTTATTTTTATGTTCATAAATGTTCTGCAATAAACTGTAAATTACAAACCCAATGAATTAACATAATTTCCTTTATGGGTACTAAAATGCAACTGACACAACATTGAAGACGCTTTAGAATATTAACACAGAGAATACTTGATGCCAGACTGGCTGAGCGCACTGCAGTGAATATATTTTGGAATATTAATCCAAAGAGCACTTAATGCCAAATTGGATGAACGTTCTGCAATGAATACATTTGAAATACTAATCCAAAGAGTACTTAATGCCAAACAGGATAAACGCTCTGCAATGAATATATTTGAAATACTAACCCAAAGAGTACCAAATGCCAAACAGGATGAACGCTCTGCAATGAATACATTTGAAATACTAATCCAAAGAGTACTTAATGCCAAACAGGATGAACGCTCTGCAATGAATACATTTGAAATACTAATCCAAAGAGTACCAAATGCCAAACAGGATGAACGCTCTGCAATTAATACATTTGAAATACTAATCCAAAGAGTACCAAATGCCAGACTTGATGAACGCTCTGCAATTAATACATTTTGAAATACTAATCCAAAGAGTACCAAATGCCAAACAGGATGAACGCTCTGAAATTAATACATTTGAAATACTAATCCAAAGAGTACCAAATGCCAGACTTGATGAACGTTCTGCAATTAATACATTTTGAAATACTAATCCAAAGAGTACCTAATGCCAGACTTGATGAACGCTCTGCAATGAATACATTTGAAATACTAATCCAAAGAGTACTTAATGCCAAACCGGATGAACGCTCTGCAATGAATACATTTGAAATACTAATCCAAAGAGTACCTAATGCCAGACTTGATGAACGCTCTGCAATGAATACATTTGAAATACTAATCCAAAGAGTATCTAATGCCAGACTTGATGAATGCAACGCACTCTGTATCAGCAGATCACCTTACAAGGTGGGATATGTGATCTTGTGTTGACTTGTTGCAACACCACGTTCTTGGTGCGAGACTGCGAGATACCCTTTAGACGCGATGCACGTAAAAATATAAATGTTTGCCTCACGTAGATCAAGAATAGATGAGGTGGAGGAGCGGTTTGGGGGGAGGGGTAGTAGTTCAAGGCCCAGGTCATGCGGTGTGATCTCAGCGCAGGGCAGACACGTCTCGTTGCGGGCGGCCGCTTCTCCCGAGGTGGTCCCGTCCCATAAGTCAACTCACACACCACGCATGTGCAGTTTCATGCGACACAACTTATATCACTCACAATCAGTGTAGGATTGGGGGGGAGGGTAGAAGGAAGGAGACTAATGTGGTTTAGCTATTAAGCTAATAATTGTGTACGTCTATGTATAGGAAAATCTCTGATTTGGAAAATTTTCGTCGTTAAAAAAAATCCAACTAAGTTATTTAAATGAAATAAATATAATTAATAGAACACAAAATTTAAAGTGTACTTATTAGCTTATTTTCCCATAAGGATGTTAACACCAAAAACATTATCAAAAAAGTTTCAACAAAGAAATATAAAACTATTTCTTTTCTCATACTCACATTACGACTACAGCATTTGTTAATATGTTTAATATAGTGAAAGTAAGTCCTTATAAGTACCTGTCAATTCACGAGCACCATCTGTTGCTATTTTGGTTATTTTTAATAGGCAAAATATTCTCAATTATGTAATTTTTGAATTTGACATAAATATCTGCTCCGGTAGTTTTTCCCAGTTATTAGTTTGAGGTTTAAAAATTCCTTTTTACTTGAAAAAATGATGGTAAAACTTAGTTTAACGTTGCCAACAATCGTAGTTGATTCATCCATATGTAAACTGTTGGGGGAGAAAAGGATTATACATCTGCATTAAGTTGTTTAAATACATTTGTCACCATGAGCTCGAGTATAAATGTCACAGTGCACGCAGATATTTGGTCAGAATACAGAGCTGTAGATATTTTTTCCTTATTTTGAATTCAGCAAATAGTTCTACAGCAACTTCAGTGAAGATCTACACGAACTCCCTATCGGTGAATGGTTTTTCTTCATAACCAATACATGCGAAACCTTTAACAAAGCTACCCCACTAAAAATATATGAATATCTAGGAAAAGGTGTAGGTTCACTAGTTTAAAATTTTATATATAAAAAAGCTTCGCTTCGTTAAACAGCTTGAATCTGCTGTCATTATCAGAATATAATCTGAATTTGCATATATCTGTTACTTTCCTCTCTCACTCTTCGTTTGCTTATTAGACATATCGCCACTAAGACGATGTACAAACTAACATTATAAATTATGACCGATCAAGGTTATTTTGGTCCCTTTTAAAAATTATGAGAAATAATTTGACATATTTTCAAGTGTATAAGAC
>CABFOW010000008.1:0-46510 GCA_902141385.1 Timema californicum | reverse complement strand
ATAAGACACACAGATCAACTATTAACTACGATGTAGTTTTATTACGCAATCGATTGAAAATTAGCGTGCGGTCGACTGGATTGTGACCCCTTCCTTAGACCCTTCGACCACCAAAGCAGGTGTTCTTATTTTTCTTCAATCTTAAGTATAAGATAAGGCTTTCACCACTTGAGCCCTGAGAAATGAACCACAGGTATACATCCAACAGGGAATACGTTTGGGATCTCATAAACCCTCGAAGGTAGTCGAGGGCTCCGTAAAGATCAAAGGTGGGGTGTGATAGGTTTCAGTTGCTTGTAGTCAAATGTAACAAAATCACAAATATGCTAGTATGTTTTAAAGTTTTACTGGTGAATTCTCAGTTCTCCCGGTTTTCCAGGTGTGTGGCAGCCCTACACAAAATCATATGTCCAGTAACCGCAAGGCCCCATGGATTTAACCAAGGATATCTGATGCTACCCTCAAGTGGAACCCTGATATCATGTTCTACCCGGCGGTTAACACTAGAGGGTAGTAAGACGCGTTGCTAAAACAAATGTTCTACTCGTAAATAACTCTTTACTTTCCCGATTATTTCCCTAACTGGCGTTACAGTTGAGTATATTGAGGTTGAATGAGTTGACCTTGACTAGAACATTAAACTCTTGCGTTTGAATGCTTCAATTTTAGCTTCCTTTTTTTATTGCATAATAGGAGAAAGTACACTTTGTTGCAGTAAAGTTTGGAACGCGTCGTCCGGGAGCACTGTATTAAAAGTTTTCGTTTGGTTAACTCAACACTATTTACATTACATAGTTAAGTGTCAAAGACGTCATTTATTTTTGTTGTTAATATGTGAAGATTTGATTAGTATTTAATATGTAGGTTATCTCAGTCTAAAACTTGCAAATTAGCAAATCCTAAGACAGTACGCATGGTGGTACACTTATTAAACTATGGCTTAGCTTATAAGATAAGGTTATAGTGGAACTATGCAAGGTAATTTTGCTGCCTTTCAGGGTAAACAGTGTGTACATATTCAGCCAGATCCAGTACTTAAATATTTAACAATCGAGTAGCATGAAGAACTCTATCTTTCTGCACCACCCAGAATGGAACCATTGTACCCCAGAATTGTGCTCACCCACTCACTACTCAGCCATGAGAAGGAGTTTCTGTATTTTACCAGAACCAAGTGATTACACATGTAGAAACACATATTTAAAACTAAAACGTTTAGAAAATATATTTTAGAGATTTAATATAGCAATTAGTATAGAATAAAACCAATTTTTATTTTTTGTTACGGATGAATATTTTGTACTGCGAAGCTACAAAACTTACAACTTAAATTAACATCAGCAAGCCCACTCCGGTGGCCGCGTGGTCTAACGCGCTACTCTCGTGTTGGACATGACTTCCGAAGGCGGAGGGATTGGAGTTTGATCCCGGCAGAGTGCACTGAGGATGGTTATCCTTATATGGTTTTTCACGCTTCTTTCACGCAAATTTGAGCTCACTTTTCGATTAAACCTTCCTAATCCCTAAGCCATTAGTGTAATTAGTAAATAGGCGTACAACCCAAACGGGTAATAAAACGTGGTGCTACAAAAAATTAGTTAATTCAAGTCGCATTACTCAAGCTAATTGTTTCCTTAAAAATGTTTCAAGCTTATTTCTAAAAAAATATGTGTGGGTATCTTGCTAATTGGCTTCACGACAAAATCTGCGTTGTGCTTTTTAAAACTAGCTTTTTTTTTCTCCTAACACGCCTTAGTACTCTTTCGAGCTATACGCATAAAATTAGCTAATATATCTCATGTTACAATGAACTATTCTGGAATTACTTGTGAAGGTGTACACCATCGTAAAGTGGGAATTTGATTATAAAATTAGCAGGCTACTCCCACATATAGAAGATAAATAAGTTACATAAAGAAGTTTAAAATCGTGGGAGGATATTTCTCCGAGTAATTAACGCTTCAACTCTTTTTATATTTCAAGCTGTTACAGAATGTCGGGGCAATTAGACGAATTTTTACACTTAAAAAAATAATGAAAAGTTACGGTCTTGAAATAACGAACATGTGAACTTTTTATTTTAAATACACATATTATGTAGCCTAGCTTGAACTAAAAGTGAACCTACTTTCTTCATACATACAACAATAGATTACATGAATGTACAAGAAATATAATTCCATGATAATTAGTAAAGAAAAACTCATAAAAACAAGTTGTATGCAATGGGATTACTAAACTATAACACTAAACAGGAAAGTGTGAATCAAACAAGACCAAGTATTTCACGACCTCAATTGTGAAATTTTAATCATATTGTTACGATATTGTGGCTGGCACTCTTCTCGTTGTTTTACCCTAACTGCGCTCTTTGTTCTTTCTCTTTCTCTTTGTTTAGCAGATATGCAGCCAGTCTCACTGCCAGGAGAATCATAGGGACAGAGGGGGTGGGGTGGGGTGGAAGTGACCCATCTGGAAGAGTTTGGGTTCATTTGAATCTAACCCAGTATTCTCCACACTGTGACCCCTATATATACACGATTGGTGGTCATCAAGGCTCCAGTCCAGGTCGAGGCTAGCCAAGTGAATGGACCAGCGTCTCCAGGCTAGCGTGCCCAGGAGTGGGCAGCGTTACCAGTGTATGGGCCGGTGTGTGTGGGCTAGAGTGTCCGGTGTGTGGGTCAGCGTGTCTAGGGACTGGGCCAGCGTGCCCAGTGTATAGGCCAGTATGTCCAGTAAGTGGGCCAAAAGTGTCCATTGTGTGGGCCAGCTAGTGTGTCTAGTTAGTGGGCTAGCGTGTCCAGTGTGTGGGTTAGTGATTTTAGCGAATCGGCCAACGTGTCTAGTGAGTGGGTTGGCATGTCTAGCGAGTGAATATGTGAGTCTAATGTTCGTGTGACGTGGGTCAACGCAGTGTGATGTGCGCGAGAACCAGTGGGTACTTAAATGAATGACACGAGTGATGTATACATCGGTTGTTATTGTGAACTATGTTATTATTATTAGCACCGCGTCTTACTACCCGTTCGGGTTATACGCACTTACGCTAATGTGTAATGGTAGGGTGATTGTGATATTAAATGATGGACTTACAATTTAACGTGGAATCCGAACCACGGTGGAGGCCTGGCATTCCCCACATTGACAAGATATCTTGTCAGAGGTGAAGGAAGGGTTTGGTAATCAGATAAATCTTTGCCGGGATCGAGGACTGAACCCCGGCCGCCAGCATAGAAGTCTGACACCTTACCCCTAGATCACCAGGTCACCACGGGTGAACTATGTTAATAATGAACAATTTTGTGACTGCTTTAAATATTTTAAGAGTTATTGTGTGTTTTATAGCTATTAATATATTTTAATAATTACATTTTTAAGTGTGTGTCTGACTTCTTATTTAATCAGCACTGTAATCCACTATCCTTAAAAGAACTCGCGGTTCACACAGTGACGTGTGAACGGCCCGCAATCCCCAATTCAGTCGCACCCGTGTTACAATAATTATCTAATACTAACAAAAGTAGGCCTACCCAGCATTTTCCGGGGTAACCACGAAATGCATTGAATGGATACCCCAAACAACGTTTTTGTTTGACTCAAACAAACAGAAAAAAAAACCTCTTTATTGTATTACTTCCAACCTAGTTTTAAATGAATTCATAAAAATCTATGGTCAAAAATTAAAAATTCTAGCTTTGAGATGCACTTGTTCTTGCCCAAGTGCTGCTATTTTTTTTTTAATTTCAGATCTCTGCGTGCGGTAGATATTGCGCAATACTCAAAAGAAAGGGACTTTTCATTTTAATAATATAAATAGATTAATAGGTTATATTTAGACATGGTTGTTTTTACCTCCATGGCTTACTACCCGTTCGAGAAACACGCATTCAAATTACACAAACAGAGTGGAATTAATAAGTTAGAATTTAGATGAAATGTACCGGAGTTTGCGTTGCGTGGAGTAAGAGTAGAAATCAATTAAGGAAAAACAACCTCAATAAACCCGGCTACATTTCGAACCATCGACCTCCTCCTTACTGGCAGACAAGACGAAATGAATTTTATGTTCAGTCCGCATGCTTATTGGTAAGAGTCTAACTGTGCTATAGCGTTCTTCCAATAGTAGATTAGCTTATATGAATCCATTACCCGCTTTAGTGGCTGAATAGTTTAAGTTGTTAGACTGGCCTTACGATGACAGGAATATTGGGGCTCAAATACCAGTCGGGTCTATCGAGGGTGGTTTTTACTAAATTATTTCCCACTCTCCTTTCACGTGATTACATGTAGATTACCACTAAAATTCTTCCTTCTTCATCCCTACCCCATTAGAGTTATTATCATATATGCGTATAACCTGAACAGATAGTAGGACGTGGTTATAAAAAATTATTGAACGCTCGAGCGTTAAGAGACAGAGAGGCTTAGTTGCAGCATTTGTTTCAACCCTAGACACTACTTCAAAATAATTTAATAGTAGTAGTGTTTTGGTTCATCTTTCTATCCAGATTACATAGGTAAGAGTTTTTGGGTGGTTTATTTAAGTGTGTTGTCTTGGGTTGAGCTAAAGTCGTGTGCTAATATATGTATGATTAAAGTGAACATTTAATACTATAGCTTCGATAAAACGTAATAATTGTATTTTTGTCTGTAATTTTTTCTTTAGCCTGAATGTGATTTTGAGAGGAGATCTAATGCGTGTTGAATCCCTGACTGACCTTGCTGAAAAATGTCCGGTTAATTTGGTTAGAGGAAGGTGATGAAACCGTCTCAATAGGCAGAGTGACCTTAGACGAAAGTTTTCGACACAAGCAAATATAAACCTCATTATTGAGTCTTGGGGCTCACCAATTTAGACTCCCGATTCTCCTCCGCTGAAATGTGTCCTTGAGGCAGGGCACGTCGTGAAACCACCTGCGGGGTATCGAAACTTGGACCTCACTCGCCTTTTTTAGTCACTGATTGCTTTCTTGACCCGCCGGTAAACGTCCATCAAGGCTACCTTCCATTCTGTTTGCACTGTCATTTATCTTCATTCCTCTTTGACATCAAGGAACACGAAACAGATTGAGACAATTTGCTCACAATGTGGCCGACTTGGCTATGTACATTGAATACCGCACCGTGTTCACATTGGACAGCAAATAATAATAAAAAAGACATTGAATGTGTTCAGGGCCGATCTGTTTCGCTATTAGATGTAAGAAAATTCTCCTCGGTTTGATCAACTGACAGGATTATTGACAGAAGGTATATCATCCACGAGAAATGGTGTTATAAAGATTGACGCTTGTCCAGCGGGATATAATGTGATTTTGGGACTATTTTAATGACGTTGCCTACACAGACTTCCTAAGTACAAACATTGATGCAGTACTTATTACTCGATTCAGAAGCTCATATCAACTGTTTAACCTCACGGCATACACCTGGCATTTCATTTGACCCTAAAAAAGGTTGATTAAAAACGAAAGAACTGATCATCTCTCTGGCCAAACTATCTTGGTCAACCAAACGTTCTGGAAGTGTCGATTGAAAAATCCAATCACCTTCCTACCAATTATAATTTAATTAAATAATTAAACTTCAAAACCCGTAGTTAGGCAACCGTTGCTAATTTGACTGACTCGAACCATGTTTATTTGAACTTTTCGTCTTTTTCCCCCCTCTTCATTTATTTGAGGTATTTAACGTGCAATTTTTGAACAGACTGATTATATTAGTAACGGATTATAACCTAACTTGAATCTACAACAGACCCAACACCCAGTCCTCGGCCATTATTTCATTACGGTCAAAGGGTAAACCCACAATTCACCAATTATACATTTTTCGGATATTCCAGGAATTGAACCCGGGAACCTTAGTTCAGTATACAAGATACTGACTGAGCTAAGGTGTAGGACGATTTTTCATTTCAAATAGACCCTCGACATATGGTTAAGCTAAAAATCCGCCTTACTATCGAGGGCCATCCTGTATATGTTGTTTTAATTAATAAACTTATCATTGTATCTTGCACTAGATTGAGTATTACAGATAACGTCTTCATACGAGAAGTACGTATACGACATGATAAGTGAGAACGGGTCGCTTTCAGAAAAGAGATGCCCGGTCATGTTTCGTTTAGTATTATATTGCCTGAGCTATCAAAATCTTCATCGACCAAGTACCTTGTTCGCAAGGAAACATTGGCGGAGGATGCCAAATTACCCGTGTCCGTGGGCGCATGGAAGAAAAAACCCCGTTTGGTTTTAAGTTCATTTGATTAATTTGAGATAGTCAACGTGCACTTTTTGAACCGACTGATTGTATTAGCAACGAATTATAAACTAACTTGAATCTAGAACAGACACAACATCCAACCCCTGGCCGTTAGTTCATCACGGCGAAAGGGGAAACTCACAGTCCTCCAATGACACATTTTTCAGCCATGCCAGGAATCGAACCTGGGACCTTTATCTCGGTAGACAGCTACCGACTGAGCTAAGGTGTTGTTCACAGTAGTGTAGTGTAGTTTACCAGTGATGCTGAGATAAGCGTTAAAAATTCTGGGCGGCTTAATGTACCAAGATGTTTTTTCCTCAATGATTTACCACTCTCTCCCCCGTTCAAATACGAGTACACATCCTCTAAATTCTAACTTTTTCAAACATATCCTTTATTTTTATTTAGTATAAATATGGGGATAGTCCAGATGAGTGGTAGGATGTGGTGGAAAAATACCAACCCAGTTTAATAACGTCTTAACCTAGCTTGCTTAGGAGAAAAAAATTACACAAACGCCTCGAATCAACGTTGAAAATCATTTGTCTCCTTCCATAAATTCATGACGTAATATCTACTGGCTTATTTCATAATAATAATATAGAATCGAGACTAATTTATTCGTTTATAATATACACTTCTTGAGTGCTAATGTCCTTCCTGTCCATTCCATAGTCAGGTTCCCTCTCCATACCCACGGCCACCTGTTTAACATGAGACCACTTTGTATAGCGCGATGATCGTATTCTCTCTCCATCGCCAAAGAAGCTATTCCATTTTTTAACAATTTTTTTGTACACACACCTGCTGAGTATTTGTGTCTAGAAATTGCGAAATATCATGATCGCCGTTTGAGAGCAATATGCAAGTAATTGTATCAAACGGATGGGGAAGGATTGGTTTGCAGAAAAATAAATTAAAATCTTCGGTCAGAGATATTATTTCTTACCGTTAGTTTTCTTATTGTTAGTCCGGTATCGAATTAGCACCGGTGGAGAGGAGTCAAGGCCTGAAAACTGCCTTTCAAACACACAACAATAAAAATAAAACCCTGGCGCAGTCGGTTGGGAAAATGGCCGTATCCATATAGTTTTACCTTTTCAGGTAAAAAGAAAGTATTGTAATCAGATTTCACTCTCAAGATTATGATCAATAGTTACATTCTATTTGCCCACGAACCCAAAAAAGTGGATGTTACAATTAGGTATGTCATCATGTATGTCTATTTGTCTGCCAGTCTATCCCCACAGATTAGAAACGGTTCAATAGATTTTGTTCAAATTTATAAAAAGATGTAATGTGGGTTGGAACTTTTGTTTTTAACTGTAAGTGATTTTTTTTAAATCCAAATATTTCGAAAATACCTCGTGAAATTTTGTTTGAATTGGATATCTAGGAAGTGTTTGACTTCCCAAATAATACTGTGTATTTGGTTTTTGGGTAAAAATTCGTTGAAGGGTAGTTTATAAATGAGTGATTTTAGAATTTTCGAAAATGGTACTAACAGCTTTGATTAGAATTAGTATAAGAGTACTATTTAACGTGATCAATAGTATTTTATTATTATTGTTCAAAAATAAATTACTTAAGAGTAGTTAACCTTTGAGATATTTTAAAAATAGTCTTTAAGATTTAGTCCCAAATAGGTTGGTCTACCTTGGAATTAGTTTTCATGATAATTAAGAATTTGTTTTTATATTTTTAAAAGTATGAATAATTAGTTGGTAATTTACATGTAACTGATTTTCAAAAATGTAAACCTTTTAAAAAGTGTGTAGACGATTTGGTTTAGAATTATTATTATTATATTAGTGATTATTGTGATTAACAAGAGGATATGCTGGTTTTTTAGAAAAACATTTTTAAGTTTAGTTTACTAAAATATATATTAATGACAATTTTATTCCAAGCTAGAATTTACTATCTGAGAAATCTTGTACGATAGTATTGCACCATTTATTGTTTTGATTTTTGTAGGGGCTAGTAAGAGAAGGGGGAGGGTATACTACCTGCTCTGGGTCGTGGATAAGTTCCCCGCCACAGTAGAATGGAAGGAATATTTTTTAGCATTAAATATTTTTTGGAGCAATTTAAAACTTTAAAATAAAGTTGAGGGAGAGTTGAATTCTATAGGGAATTAAATATTCAATAAGCTTCTAAACATTGATGAATGCAACAATTCATGAATAATAATAATTTTGGTGGCGGGATTTTAACACATCCAAATAAAAAATGGGGTGTATTAGATGATCAGAGTGTAAGAATCTTCTTCGCCTTAAAAATCGCTTAAACTTATTAATAGCTCCCATCTGAACATTTTATAACATTAAGATTGTCAAAGAAAATATATTTTAAGTTAAATGTTTTCACTGTAGTTTATTCATAGATCTATTTCAGCCATAATTATTTTAACTTTAATCTATTACCTTCTACTCGTATATTTAGCGTTTAATTTATTTTAAAATAATAATCGACTATCTTTCTTTTTAATTGTTCATAAAAAAGCTAATAAAATTCATGAGTCATTTAACTCAATCATCATATAATGCTTTATTTGTGTGTGACTTTTGACATTTATGCTTTATTCAGTACTTAAACATTGGTGGAGTTGGCACGTGGGACTAAATTTATTTTGTGTGTTTATTATTGCACGAAATCTTATTCAGACGGCAATTTAATTATCTAAAATGGCGTGAGTGTTTATTTTTTAGTGTAGCATGATGGTGGTTGAAAGATGAAGAATATTTTACTCTGTACATTGTCTCGTTCCATACTGACAAAGAACTAAGATTTGGTCCGCAATAATCTAGCAAGATATCATCTGAAAAGACGTGTTTGTTTATATATTAAAACATTCTTACTGTGGAATAGTACAGAAAACCCCGTATTTTAAAGTAATTGATGTAATTCAGTGCGCTCTTGTAGTAAGAGGTGATACTGTTACTTAACGACACCAGTATATCATCGCTGAGGGAACTGCATGGTTACTATTGGGAAACAGTTTTGTCATTTTCTCGTTTTTGCGTGGTCATCTTCGATCAAATATAAGACAAGTTTCGTAAAGCTGGTTGATAAAGGTTGCCAGTAGCTCCTTTTAGCCCTAGCACACCACCTTCATATATAAATGAGAGCGAGGATATTTGGCAACAGTTAACTGTGAGAGAGCGAAGATATAGTTTTTCTTCATAAGACCTGAGTTCCCTCAGCAATGATATTGGGTGTATATGAATGAAGGTAGTTTGACATACCAGATAGCTCAGTCAGTAGAGTAGTGGGTGCTCTACTTTGTCTGCACTACTTTTTTTTATATGTATATATTACAGTCCAATAATGAAACTGCTCATTTCATGAAATGGGCACCTTTCTACTCATTCCATAAACTGGCTTATTTGCTAAACCATTTCACAAACTGGGTAAAAATCAACGCTTGTCTAATTTATAAACTAGAACTTATTGCACTATCTACTACAAGCTTCACTGAAAGTTTATTGAAGATTAGATATTAAACTAACCTAACTTAACCTAACCTTCCATTCTAAAATTATTCTAAAACTTAACGACCAAACCTGTTCTTCACGTATCCATTTCATGGCCTGGGAAAAAACTCTTCCAGTTCATGAATTGGTTAACGATTGGAGCTTCCCAGTCCCTATTTTTTTTGCCCAGTTCGGGAAATGGTCAGGACAGGGAGGCTAGTTCAGAGAGTGATCAGAAATTTGCTCGGTTCATAAACTTGGAAAATTCACGAATGGGATGTAACATATACAAGTGAGGACAAGTTAGGATGTTAAAAAAAATAAAGCTGTAGTTCTACTCTGTTTGAGATTATTTATACTTATATCAAAAAATGATAAAATTGGGACCAATTTCAAAAGTTAACGAGTGAAAATTGTGTGATTCAATATTTCTAAGCTATGCCTTTCTAAAAAAAAAATAGTGCCACTTTTATTTTAATATTGAGTAACTAGTGTTAAATAAATAATATACAATCTATGTTAGGAGACAACTTTCTTACACTAATTTAGTTTTAAATGACGACCATCTCTATTGCAGTTTCACTTTTAGGAAATTTCATTAACTATTTATAATAAAAGGACAAATTGGTTTTCTTCTTAATTTATCCTTAATTTTTCGTTTGATATGGGTCTATAAATGGTATAGAGACAGACTCTTTTGAACGTTTATGAAGCAGCCTCTCCCAAGGTTAAGGGCGGGAAAGAGAAACTACAAAAGACGACCGTCTTACCCCCTCCCCTCCAACACATTTCTTTCATTACGAAAATGATTTGCAAAAATATTACTTTCTGACCTTGAGACTCTGACCACATACTTGTAGTAAAAACGGTTTAAGTGCACCTTAAAAAACAGAAGTGATAATAAGTTATTTGTAGGCTACTACCTCACCTTTCCCGATAATTGTTTTAAAAATATATATTTTAAGAAGGCATCTAATTTTTTTTTTCCTTTATCAAATAATATTATGAAATTTACTACTACATTTATATCGTGCATTGACTAAAAATTAAATTAAATTAAGATAAAAATAAAATTACAATTTTGCTTTAAAAGTATGTATCAAAAAAGTCTTAAAGAGATTCAAATAAGAAAAATAAACAAAGATTATATTTGATGGATTGTTTTGTTGTTATGCTTTAACATAAGGATTATTTAACGAATGCATCTTCAGAGGGTATAGATGAGAAGAATAGTTAAAATAAATGCACCCGCAATAGCCTAAATAATAGATGGCTAAAATCTCGTCGATAAATCATGAATGTGGGAAACTATGCCCGGCTAAACTGGGTGAAATTTGAACCTTTATCTCTCCTTCAAACCAGTATGAATCATGCCATATATCGCGTGACCACCAGTACTGGTGAGTGGTGAGCTATCTGTTCGAATTAAATCAACCTATGGTAGTTCTGTTAGAATTTATCTGTCGTGGCAAAGCTATTTTTTGTAGGTTGGTCAACCTCCAATAATTAGAGAGGGTTTGATTAGTCACTTCTGTATTCACTTGGTGCAAAAAGCAGGTGGAATATATTTAGCTCAGAACCCACTCAGAGTAAGGTTTATGGCATTAACCATATTTAGCACGTGTAAAAAACGATTACTGTACATAATATAATTATGGATAAAAGGGCAAGACTCATAGTCGAAGCGCCATAGGAGGATCCTTATCCGACGGTTTAAAAAAAGCAACCTAGTCCACACCCATACTGGAACCCGACCTGTATCTAGTGCCAGGTCGCAAAATACTTGAATGCCAATCAATGGTGGGGAGGTTAAGGTTTAAATCTTGGCCAGATACACTGGAGGGTCGTTTCCCACATTTGATTTATCAATGTAGTTTTCCCATACAAATGCGGGCATACTTTGTCACAAACAACTTTCTCTATGTCTACTATCATTCAGACTAATCTATGAATCACCTTATGCTAAACATTTTTTTAATATGCTTATTTTATTCAATGTATCCTTATGCCGAGAGGTGTAGTTTAAAGATGTCAATTTTGACAAATATAATGAGCACTTTTGTTCACATCGGCTAAAATGTATTTCATTTAAGGTCTAAAAGGTTCTTCCTATAACTGTCTGGCTATAACTCTAACCCTCTAATGATCCTGTACAAGACCACTTGGAATACATATACAGTTTGTATCCGCGGCTGGGATTGAAACCCCACGCGTTTGGACGCCAAGCGTTTGAATGTGTCACGTCGCGTGAGAAATGGAATCTGCCCGTAAGTGACATGAGCTTATTTACCCAGTCGGCTGCACATCCCGCTCTGATAACTTGTGGTGGACTGGCGGGTACACCCCGACCACGGTAAGTTCGTACGTGATGTAATCAGGAGGGTTGACGTAAATTCCACCCTGAAGATTTTAGGACCCCAAGCTCCTATGTGAATTCCGTCCTGTTATTACTAAAGGTACTGGTGTAAATTCCGACCCGTGTTAAATTAATTTTTTTTAACATTTCAATTTGATTTCAACGTAATTCCTTAGGTTTAAAATATGTAATAACTTGGTAGGTAAAATCATGTGATTATATAATCAGTAGGTTCAGAAAGTGCACGTTAAATATCAAGTAAATAATAAAGTAGGTAAAAAAAACTATTAAGACATTTATTAAGTTTATTCTCCCGCTATTGTTTATGTATCCTTAAACCTTTTTTATCATCAGGAATTTAAGCTCATATAAACAACTCATAACGAAGAATCAAAGAATCATCAAATAATAATGCAAACTAGAGAGAGAATTGTTTCTGCGCTACGTTGATGAAATTATTATTTTTTGTAAACTTGACCCCTGTGGTCATGTTGAAATGAAAATTTCAAATGTAACGAAATTGTTTTCTTTACTATATTGCATTAGATATCATTTATTATATTCATTGTTCTTTATCCAAGGGAATATTCGGGAGGGACGCAATTTACAGCGCCCTAAAGGCCGATACACACAGAATGCTATGCTAAGCTAGCAATGAGTGTGAAACCAAACTGACAAAATATTAGCACAGCATAGCTTAGCATTCTGTGTGTATCGGTCTTTATAATTACGAGAAGGAATTTACACCCTAGTTTATAATAATGGGACGTAATTTATATAGAAATTTATGCAAACGGGATGGTATTTACCAAAACTCAGTCTGGCTTGGAGTACGGCGGGAACGTTTAAATGTTGATACAAGAATTTATAAATAACTAATCGCCGCATTGATGGTCAGTCATCTAAATGTCAAGCTCATTTAGTCAGGTTTACCGGCGACATAGAGGTTGGTGTTCGAATCTAAACTGGGTGTACTGAAGATGTGTTTGTCCTAAATGTTTTCCCATCTTTCCTTCATGAAAATGTGTGTATAAATCCACTAAATTTAACCTTTTTTCATGCCCGTCTCATTGACGTAATTAATACATATGTGTATAGCCCGAAAAGCTACTTTTTCTTTTAGCACCGGGTCCTACTATCCATTCGAGCTATACTCATTTATACTAATAATTTTGATATGTTAGGTATGAGGAAGGATAAATTTAGAGGAAGAATACTTGCATCTGCGCGAAAGGAAAGTGGAAAACTTTAGGCAAAACCACTCTCAGTACACCTTATCATGATTCGAACCCCAATCGCACCATCAATAGCAGTCCAGTCCATTTCGAGAGTGACGCTTTAAACCACGTGGCCACCGAAGGGCTAAGTTTGCGAGTAGGTAGCCTACCAAGAGGCTGTGGGGGGAGGGACGATGCAGACTGTACACATTATTTAATGACAGACTGTGGTGGTCACGCGGGTTTAATGTTAGGCTCATCAAGTATGTTTTACCAGTGACAAGAAGGTGTTATAAAATACTGGCCGGATCTACCAAGGGTGTTTTTTTTTTCCTAAATGATTTCCCAATTTCTCTCTTCACATAATTATTGTTATGTTTATTTTTAAACTCTACCTTCCTCCCCCTAGCCCTTAGTGTAATTAAAATATGGATAGTCCAGACAGGTTGTGAAATGGCATAAATAAAAAGGTTTAATGCACACAGTTTTTAATTCATCAGTGTCAAAGGGAAAAACCACATTTAATCTACTATGCATTTTTCGACCATGCCAGGAATCTGACTCTAGACCCTTAGCTCAGCAAATATACACGCTACCAACTGAGCTAAGGTGTTGGAACATGGTTTGAAAAATGTTTACAAAAAATATGTATTTTAAAGTAATTTTTAAAAATTTAATTATATCATATTTGCCATATTTTTAAATAAAATTAAATGTGAAAATAATGTTGAAATGCAATCTTAACGTCTATTGATACGATACGATACTTAAAATTTAAAAACCAATCCCATCGTGAAAAAAGACGTTACAAAATAAATAGCTTAACAATAAATTAAATTGGTTATTTTACACGATGCATTCCAGAGGAACATTTTTATACGTATAGGCCTACACCTGTAAAATAAAACAAAAATTTAGTTTGAACACTATAATGTAATGGTATGTTTATCGCGAATAAAGAAGTGAGTATACATTTATTTGTTTTTACCATTTATCTAACAAGTGAGACTAGGACACATTAAAAAAGACAACCATGTTACAAATTATTCATACTATACATGCGTTTTTAGTGCTTTTTTAAAATTATTGTAAATACATTTGATCTTGCCACGAACGTACTATAGCTGTACACTGATGACTAGTATCTAATGACAGTATCTCTAGACGAAGGTACTGGAAACTTTCCGGTAACGTTCACGTGTTTAGCAGCCGGTTTTTACACTACCGCTACCCAAACTACTTCATTGCGACGAATCAGTTATTTCGAGAACAATCTACATGTCTTGTTCAAAACACAACTAATAGTAGTTCTGTGAACATGTTCAGTGCTAAGATAATTTCTCTTGGATTTGAAGTTGCTATTTTTCTTGGTTAACAAGCTGGACTGAAGAGGAATTAAAATGTATCCAATGATAAATTAAATTATTCATTTATAATTACAGTTGTTCACGAGGTNATATATATATATATATATATATATATTTAAATAGGCTCTAGGTACCCGATAGATGGCCTACAATTAAATTAAAGTCACTTGAGATGAGTTACTAAACTAAAAACCTTTTGAGCAGTCTCTATTTTGAAAAGGATAACCAAAAAACCATTTACAAACTTTTTCGGTCTAGTTTCAAAGAACGTTCCTTAATAATTTCGCTAAAACATTCAGACAGACAGGTGAAATGCCAGATACTTAAGTTAAAACAGTACCTCGCTAAGTTCGGTCAAATACTCCTAAGCGCCCATCCAACCTCAATTTTTTTAAATTCAAACTTCTACTACAGTTTCCAACTCCGCTCTGAGCAGGTGATTTATTGTATCCTCGTGCTTGCATTACATATTCACCCAGCTATGGGGGTAGGGACATCTTCTCCGACAAAAATTGAATCAGCTTATACATCATTCCTATCAAGAGGTATCCGCAATTAGGTTGGATATATCTTCTAGAACCGAGATAAAGTGAATATAATTAGTGTAATCAGAACTTAGGATTTTGTGCCACGTAAATTTGTACAAGTTTCCCTCGTATTTTTATTGCGTAGTCTACACTCAATTAACCTAAATTTAACCTAAAAGGTTACCTATACAAGTTACACTATGGTCTATCTTATAAGATAGAGCCATAGTGTTATCGGCTAAGGTAAGAACTTTCAGGGTAAATGGCGTTTACATCAGTGCATAATTATGAAAGTCTAGTATTTCTTTAATATCAAATAGGCTTAGTCTTAGGTATTTTATTCAATTTTTACCCTTCTTTATAAAAACTTGTGAGTAGGGAGGTAGGTAATATTAATAATCTAAGATCTGGGGATGAGAAGGATAGTTTAGAGGGAACGTACCCGCATCGGCGTGAAGGTATGACGGGAAAATCTGCAATGAAAATCACAGATTGTAAGCCCTTATAAGCGCAGGCGACTGAAATAAATTAAAACTCTGAGCTCGTAGTTAAAGGTAATTAAGTCCAAGGCAAGAACACCTTAAGCTGCGTCAAGACTAGCGAGCCAAGCCTCGAGCCGAACCACGTCGCGAGTGGAACATTAACATTCTTGCGAGCCATATTTTGCTTCATAAGATTATGTACTTCAGTAGATGGCACACGCAATGAACAGGGGGAAATCAAAATTGGCTACCACGGCATACTTTATATACACCTTGCAACAAATAAAAAAAAAGACAGGACAGATTGAGGGAGGGGGGGGGGGGCAAACTCAAATGTACTTACTTAAGGCGAGCGAAATATAGTGGAAATTATTTGCTTCACTAACTTAAATTTCAAGAAACTGGTGTTACAAAAACTTAACTCGAATGTCACCATGTGATTAAGCATTTAATCATTTCGATTGGGCCAAAAGTGAAAAATTAAAGTTCACGTTTAAGGGAATCCATAAGAGTGCAGGAAAGATTCGCAATATACTAGACGTAAGATGACGATGAGATCGGGGTGATCGGGGTACAAGTTCTGGTCGGGTGTACTAAGGATGTTTTTCCCTAAACGGTTTTACACTCATCCTACAAGTAAATGCCGGTGCACTTACTCTAAATTCAACCTTCCTCATTCCTAATATATTAGCGTAATTAGTACATATGCGTATATTCCAGATGGGTAGTAAGACGTGGTTATAAAATAAAACTTTAAGTTAATTATAGGCAGAATAACATAAGGCAAGTGTCGTTACACTAAATACTTCATTTTTTTTCCTCCCAGCGCATTTTAATACCATTATGAGCTATACGCGCAGGAGAAGAGGTGGAAGCCAATTAGGAAATAAACACCCTCAGTACACCTGGATGGGATTCAATCATTGACCTCATTGTCACCAGCAAACCAAACAGGATGAACCTGACATTTTGTTTGAGATCCCATCGATACGGGTGTAAAAAAAAACCTTCATGGCTTCAGCCCGCAAGCGAGCTATATCCGTCGAGTGGACGCCACATGTTGATGAAGATAGTGCCAAGATTTGTTTAGAAAGGGTGCCATGTGGTCAGCACAACAAACCCTCCAGTCGTTAATCTCAGTTTTATAGACAGGAGCTGCTACTTCTTTATTTGAGTAGCTCCACAGCTGAGTTGACCACGTTCCAGACTCATTGCATCACAGAAAGTACTGGAAGCAGCGGGAATCAAACCCTGGACCTCTGGATCTGTAGCCAGGATATCGGACCACTAAACCACAGAGGCGGTTATACTGGGGTCAGTATAATTAATACCATTTTACACTATTATTAGTATTATTTAAAAGGTGTTTCTACCACCTACCAGAAGTGACAACTGAAGATCATATGACTTTACGTATGGATATATAGAAGTAATTTTAGAAGGACTAACTTTTGTAAATGTTGCTTACTGTTATTCCTACCGCACTCTTGCTATTGTTCATTCACGGGAGGAGTTTACCTGGGAAAGGTCTTTTTTCTTACCAATATCCTACTATATAATAGATTTCTGGTAGGGAAAAAAGTCCTTTCCCAGGTAAACTCTTACCGTGAACGAACTTTATGTACAACAGACGTCCAAAATCCACGTCATAGACCACACCTTAAGACAATAAATATAACCGGCAAGAGTTATGGTTGTAGCATGCCATTATTTTTCCTCCAATACAGAAAGCGTTTAAAATATGGTTATTATTATCAAAATAATATTATGATAAAAGACGTGGGGAAAACGTTTCGATCACATCTGTTAAAAAAAACTCCAATGCGTTATAAGAAGTCCGAGGTTGAGCAGCAAAACGGTACGACTAGAAGTAAACGCGTAGCTTCTACTTGTGACGACATACTAATTACACCTCCCATAGGATACTGTGCTCAGTAGCCATCACTTCACCGCAACATAAAGTTCACGCATGCGTATCACAAGTCATGACGGCTGTACCACTTTTAAAAACACTTTATTATGATGATTTAGGATGAATGTTCGCTTAGCATTTGCATATAGGTTTAGAATAAGTGAATCTATCCAGAGCAAGACTAAATAGTTATTGTGTGAATGGCAAAAAGGGTGTATGCACATCAAGAATAATATACGCTCCAATTCCAGTAATACGCGACCATGTCCATGGAAACGTGGGGGTTGGGGGCCTGGACTCACTCCTCCCCTTGAAATAATCGGGTCCCAAAGGATTATTTTTTTATCCCCGCGTCATACTAACCCACTCGGAATATACGCTTGTGTAATAACTAGCTAAATGCTCATTCTTCGAATGGGATATTGTGTTATTATGTATTTTTGGATGAAAATGAGGAATTTTTTTGAAGCTTAATGGCTACCAGAAAAACACCGCGAGGAGGTTACCATGTATCGTTTATCATGTGGAGTTTTATTTTCAACAAGCCCCCTTGCCTACTGCCTGGGGCGTTATCAACTGAGCAAGGTTGTACAGGTATCCCCCCCTCTCACCACTCTCCAACACCACACACCACCACGGGCCAGGCCCTCTCACTTACACAGACACTACAAACACCATAAAATTCAGCAAAATATAAACTACAGACGTTTACCGTTTCTTGTAGTTGCATATTAAAATGTAATTACATATTTTAATTAATTGTTTGTATTCATTTAGTTCCACCCCTTAGAAGCATCTACGGGGTTAAAAATAATTTCTATATTTTTAGAAGGCATTATTAGAACAAATTTATCAGATTATTACCCTCTAAACGCTTAAATAGAGCATATAAAGCAATATTGTTGATTAGGGTAGTCACACTGATATTCACCCCCTTAATCACAAAACATCAGAATGAAACATCTTTACTTTTCTAAATTAGCTTTTAAGTAACACCTGTGCCAAATTTCAGCCTTATATCTTCTTGGGAAGTGTGAGAATTAGTGATGAGTGTGAGTGAGTGAGTGAGTGAGTGAGTGAGTAAGTGAGTAAGTGAGTGAGTGAGTGAGTGAGTGAGTGAGTAAGTGAGTCAGTCAGTCAGGGCTTTCGCTTATATATATATAGATATATATATATAGAGAGAGAGAGAGAGAGAAAGAGAGAGAGATATTACGCTAATTGTTTTAGGGATGAGGGAGGCTATATTTATAGGAAGTGTACCTACATTTTCGTAGAGGGAGAGTGTAAAACAATTTTGGAAAAATCCCCTTAAGTGCACCCGACTGAGATTCAAACCCCGATCTCCCTGTCATCAGCAGTCTTGTTTACTTTGAGAGCTATGCCTTAGACCACGCAGCCACTGAAGCGGTTCCCCAAGTAATTAATGGACCACTCAAAAAAAGGGATAGCCGTCCATATATACAAAAACAAATTTTACTAGTAAAATATTCTAAGTATATTAATATATTACAAAACAATCAAACACAAAACTTTGATTGTCCGACAAACATTATTAGTTTTAACCCTAATTGGCCTGTTTTAATTTGGTAGAGTTGACATATTAGTATACAACCCATTCATCCCTTCACATACGTGCATACAAACATATCCCTCACCCCCATATATAGTTATATAAAAACGATAATGATAGTATATTAGCCCTTTCTAGTGGACCTCTCCTAGAAGAATTAACTTTCTACGCCTTCTGTGCTGGCGGCCGGGGTTCAATCCTCGTTCGCGGCAAAGATTTATCTGATTATCCAAACCCTTCCTTCACCTCTGACAAGATATCTTGTGAATGTGGGGAATGCCAGGCCTCCACCGTGGTTCGGATTCCACGTTAAACTGTAGGTCCTTCATTTTATCTCACAATCACCCTACCATTACACATTAGCGTAAGTGCGTATAACCCGAACAGGTAGTAAGACGCGGTGCTAATAATAATAATAAGAATAATAACTTTCTACGCCTTTAAGGCCAACAAAACCTAGGTCTCAGAGACAAACGAATATAGAGGGAGAGGTTTTCGCCAGACATTTGTAATTTTAAGGGATGAAAAATGATAATATACTGTGTGTAAAGAAAACACATTTACTTAAGGGTTCCGCCTACTTAAGGTACAGTACGATTAAGATATAAAGAAATTTGCTTACATATGAAAACGTTTCTAAAACAATTTATAAATAGTCACACGTTTAGCCATTGGATGAACAGCTGTCACGTTTGATATATTATAGCATCAATACCTATAAAATAACACAAATAATAAAGTAAAATTGTATCCATGTTTACAGCAAAAAAAAGTTTAAATTTTCTAACATTCTCTTTCTATCAGAATTCTACTTTACATGTGCTCACACTTTGGTAATAGCTCTGAAGTTTCAAAGCCTCTAAATCAATACTCATTTATCTTAAAATCTTCTGTTGGGACCTTTACTAAAAATGGCTTTACTTATTTGATAAAATTCAGATGAAAGTTTTCCGCCATTTACCTTTATATCCGAGCTGATCTGATATTTCATGTAAAACATCGTTGAAAATTAGCTAACTTCACATTTATGTAATTTATCAAAAATTATAAAACTTGGAAATATAAGGATTTTAATTCTATGGGGACCTATTGATATTTTATAACTAAATTTTGGTGTCAACCATATTTTATAATAACAAATGATTTCTTAAATAATGTGGGACTACTATGCGTCTGTAACGCGTTTCAACGATTTGGTAGTTGGACCCCCTTAAGTGAAAAAAAATAACGAAACTGACTTATCTCATTAGTTTAATTTTTATAGGTAAGGGATTAAGAAAAAGGATTTTTTCTATTTTTAGATCATCAAAAAATTATTTCCAGATGTATGAATGTATAATTTATAAATGATAATACTAACCTACATTATTTTATAATGATAGATTGATATTGTTCTTTTAGAAACCTCAGTATTTAAACAGATAAACATGGGCTTATTACAGCCAACATTTTACTTTCACGGATGTGTTCAATTTATAATGTCATTAATTTCCGTTTCTCTCTTCAATACACATTAATCAGATTAGGATGGTTACGCTTTCATACGGGCAAAGATCCCAAGACAGGTGTTATTTATATTCCAGAATTTATTTTACCGATAATATTGCTTACCATAAAATTAAATGTGGGGATCTAGAGGACGTGAGAAAAGTAAGTTTTTTTGGCAGTTTTTATAGTAAAACATATTTTTTATCAAAATAAGTCAAATATTTCTTCAGTACAAACATAGAGTTTTAACTTTCTTCACATGCTGATATCAACAGAAAGATGTTGAATGAATATCTGTCAAGGGTGTCCTGGAATTTAATGTCAACTTTTTCTATTAATTTAAAAAGTTTGTCATCTAATGTCGCTATGCTCATCACATATATTCAAAAACTGTTTATATCACCACGTGAAGAAAATTAAACTCTCTGTTTTTATTGGAGCAATATTATTTTTCTTTAAAAACTGCAAAGAAAACTGACATTTTCTCGCGTCATAAACCTTGCACTCTCACCTTAATAACTGTTTAAGTCAAGAGCCTAATATAAAATACACAAATATAGGCTAAATTTAAGGTAATTGAAGATACGCTTTCTACCATTCTCTATTTCAATGTAGTGATAACGAATGAAGAAACAAACAAAAAATTCAAAAAAGGGTAGTTTAGAATAAGTGCACTCGTATTAACGTGAAGAGTGTATGGGTAGGCCACAATAATAAATCACATGTGTAATAAAACTCCTCGATACACTCTGTTGAGATGCAAACTTACATCTCCTCTTCACCAGAGATTATATGTGTTGTAAGCCTGTTGCTTTAGACTGCGTGAACACCAGTATGGGTACACTGGTTGGTGTATGAAACTAGATCTAGCGTTTATATTTCTACATTACTATTTATCCATGTTATATTTCTGCATATTTAGACCAATGAGGTAAGGATGATTAAAATAAAATTGAGAGAAAACGTACCCGTGCGTGGCAGGAGCGAGGGAAATAATTTTTTTAATACTCAAAATAAATTATGTTTTTTTAATAAAGTTGGAATGAATCCACTATTATACGAATCCCAATCTCAAATTAAAATTAAAATATAGGAAAAAATTATAAACATTTGAGGAGAACGAAAATATAAATAGTAGTTAAATGATAAATACTTTGTTATAATGTATTAATAATTAATCTTATTCATACATCCAGTTAAGTGTTAAATTACAGGTGTAGTATCTGGTTGTTAATTTTACCCTCTAATTCTATTTGGGCTGAACCACCAAAAGGCAGAGAACTCTAAAATAAATTCTAATATTTTCTAAAAATCTCGAATCTGACATTTATCGAATCCACTAATCTCGAATATCCTTACGGCTTCGAATACTTCATAGATTCAAGGCTTCTATCCATAGTTTTTACTACAATAAGTATTTAGTTAAGTTTTGATTCAAATAACCAAAGTATTGACGTTACTCTTTTGTGCTTTTGAACATTAAATTATCATCCTTTACAGTTTACTTGATCAAAATGCATTCTTAAATCTAAACTATAAAAGACGTATTTTTGTTTACGTGAAAGCATATCACGCCTCACCTTCATTATGTGCACACGTGTTCCTCAGAAGTGAACGAACTAAGATTATTATGCAACAGTTACGTATTTGTATTTTAAATAACAGTGAGATTAACCCTTGAAGCCGTACCGTTTTATCAGGATAGCTGTTTAGCATTTTAATTAAAAGCGGACAGTTCTATCTATCTCTCTCTTTACAAACGCCTGAAGAATGATGGCGAGACATTTGTTGTCCGAGAAATCTCGGCAGGTTTCGGGCCCGAGAAAGACTAGCTAGACATTACAAGCACTAAGCTCTTCCCGTACCAACAACATCTCGTATTCATATATGTGTCAGTATGTTAGCAGTCGTCTCATATGGCAGCCCCGACGTTGTTTGTGTGGTTCATGAAACACACACGTACTTGCACACTTGGCCAAGTGTATTAAAGAATAACTTGTTCTTCTTTACTGTTGCTATAAAATAATTTAGATCTAAACGATGTTTATCATGGTGTGTTTTGCAGCGTGGATGTAATAATGTATTTAAATATACATACATAGACGTTTTTTACTTACTAATTTGTGTCTTCACGAATAAAATATGGTAGATCATAACTACAGAAAATTAGTATAAGCCTTAAGGTGGTTAAATATATTATATCAATATAATAAAAACATGTGGTGCTTGTTTGTACAGAGGCTTTCTTTAACTTTTTGATAAGTTACAAAGCTTAAATTTCGCACACTAATTACTTCAGTGTTGTAGTTAACTCTAAAATCCTTAAATTTGATATATTTTTTTTACAGGGGGTGGCACCAGAGCAGATTCAGCACACCACGATCACGTAGCTTGAGCTATAGATAAAGTTTTGGCATATGTAGAATGCCATTTTTATTAGAACAAATTTTAAACTTAAAAAATAAATCACGATAGCATTCCAGAGTCTTACACATGTATACCTCAGGTTTTGAAAATTTTATAGCTTGATGACAGAACTTTGCGCAAAATCTAAAATTGTGCCTGCCTAGCTAGAATTTTAAGGCTTTATCTGGCACTATTTTAGACTCGGGGTCCATCGCTTTAGCCTAGAGCCTAGTCGTTAGTGCGTCTGCCCACTGAGTTATAAGGTCCCAAGCTCAATTCCTGGCATGGCAGAAAATAATTGGTGATATTGAGACATCTCCTTTCACACAGATGGATTAACGGCCAGGCGGCTAGGTGATGTGCCTTTTCTGAATTAATTTAGTTTACGAGTCATGTGCTGATGTAATTAGTCAGTTGAAAAAGTTCACCTTAAATAGGATACCCCAAATAAAACTAATAAACTCGCGATCTATATCATTACATTTATAAACCAACTTAATCTATAACATTCACGTTTAGACTTACAAATTTACCCTCATTAAATACTAACAATACTAAATTGACTAAGACAATGTCCGGGATCGCACCAGATTTCGTAGAAGCTCTAGTTTAGTTTGTCTCTCTAGTCACTCGACTACAATATGAGAGATTTGGTTTTTGGGAATACTCTCTCAAACAGGTGATTTAATTTTATTTTTAAACTGTGTTGTATGCATTTTGCTCTAACTTTGTTCAGAAACAAAATTTAGGTATTTGATCAAAATAATAATGATGAGTGGTTTTGATAGTTTGTATCGTGTGCCAATACTTAAGTTTAATTCGGGATTTTTTTTAAATAGGAAGTGCCATTGAGAAAATACTTTTTTTTACAGTGGATAATAATAACGTTTTACTATATTATTAGTTTTTCTAATAATGTTCATGTTTATTTGATAAGGAGTAGTAATAATTGATAATATGCTTAGATCTTCATTTTTATTTCCTTCTCCTTATTATTATTTTTTTCTTCTATGACAATGACTTGCTTCAGTGAATTTTACACCATCTTCAAGTATTATCTGTATTAAAGATGACCGGTTTTACTTCATACTATTGGGAAGTTATGAACATTTTATTTATATAAAACAGATAATACTTGACACCGAAACATGCCATCGTCATAGAAGAAAAAAATATATTTAAGATAAGGAGAATGGAATAAAAATGAAGATTTAAACATATTATCAATTATATTATTTTTGTTATTTTATGGGTACTAGTGAGATCTATCTAAAGTGACAGCAGCGAGTAGCAGGTATAAATAGAGGTATATGTACGTGAAAGTAGAGCTTGAAACTTTTTCAAGCTGTTTTAAAAGTAAGGCTCTTCCTTTCACAATTAGACTACGAGTCTGGGCTCTTTACTTTACACCATTTATGGGGTAGGGATGATAAAAGTAGAATTTATAGCGTGGAGGAAGAGGGGGTAACCAATTGTTTTAAAATCTAATAATACCCTACCGGGATTCGAACCTCAATCACCTTATTACCAATAAACCAAATAAAACTATGGTTACACATTTGTCCAAGTGCCCATCGGTGCCGTAAGTAATAATGTTACAATTTGTCTTAGGGTGTTAGAAATAATTATTATATTCTGTAGTGTTCAACTGGCTGATTTTTTCTTATTCTTACTTTCTCGCTATCTTACAGTTAGAGAAAGTATAGTGATCGTCAAAAAAGTTGAACTCAAGATGTTGATGAATCTTGACGTTTCATGACCCCCCCGAATCCAAAAAAGTTGTTTTTGACTTTCCGTACTTCTGTCTTTACCTCCAACTAGAGCCTAACCTATTTTACCAATCTGGCTAAAACTTGGTATCTAGGGTTTTCATAGGGTTGCCCCGAGGGTTTTTTAAATTGGATATCAACTCCTAAAATTAAGGGTACTTTATTGAAGGGCAAATTGAGAAAAAGTCGATTTTCTCCAAATCGGCTCTAATGATGTTGATTAAATTTCATTCCTAAACATTTTTAAATATTCCAAACAAAATGGCTTCTCTCAATATTTCGGAAAAATGACTTTAAAAGCTCCGGTCTGATGCGTAAATTATCTTTATCTTATATCTCCTAAACTATTTGAAATATGAAATTATTTATCGTTACAAATATGTAAGTCTTTTTATAATACAAATATTTTATAAAACGCATATTCTTATAAAACCAATAAATTTCAAGCTATACGTGAATATATATTTTTTAACTTTTCGAACACAAAAGGTAAAAGTATTGCGACCGCAGAAGAAAATCTAACCTGAAATGTTGATGGATGTCGACGTCTCAAGGACCCCCAAACCCTAAAATGTGGTCTTTGCAATGACGTATGTCTGTGTGTCTGTTTAAACTTAAAATCAAGAGAAATTTAAGAAAGGGTGAAAAGGGAAAACATCTATTTTCTCAAAATCTACTCTAACGATTTGATTAAAATTCGTATCTAGGTTTTGATTAAGATTATAAATCAACTGGATATTTTCATTTTACCGTTAAAATGAATTTTAGGGTACTTTTCAGAAGCAGAAGCTACCGTATCTCCGCAACTATTTGAGATAGTAAATAGCTTATCATTGCAAAATTGTAGTAATATGAAAAATAAAAAAGTTTTATATGAAATATATTTTTATAAATCCAACAGTTTCTAAGATATTGGCCAATATATTGATACAATTTTGTGAACTTTAGTAGTAAAGAGATACTACTTAAGTTTTAACGTAATAATTCTCCAATGCCATAGCATATAAACCGAACGGGTAGTAAGACGCGGTGCTAAATACTATTATTATTATCCAATGCCATAGAGTAATTAAATATAAGTAAGTCTCTAAAGGTTTATATTGTTTTTCCTTAAACCTCTTAGGAAACATATTTGTACAACAATGATTTATATCCATTTTAAACTCAATAGTAAATATTTACATTTTTTAAAGGTCAAAATTTATAAATGAGGAATTTAATAACAATGTGATGGCATGAAGATTTACAACACCTAATAAAATGTCGAAAGTTTTAACCGGAAGTTGAAATTTTAATACGAAGTGTTGACCCTTGTGGACCCAACATTGATCTTTTTTATTGGTCCTAACATACAAATAAGGACATTAATTCTTTAAAAATAAAATTATAAAATTTTAAACCAGTAATAAAAAAATGTTTTATATAAATATAGTGCAATTAATGCTTCGGTTTTGCTAGTGTATATTATTTCGTTTCACATATATTATGATTTTTGAATAAATATCTCCAATTTCAAACAATAGATTGAGAAAGTTCGTGCGTAGTTCCGTACTTTCCGTACGTTCCATATTTTATCTTCTACTAAAAACGCTAACTTTCAAAGTTAAATATGATTTTCGTAGCTAACAGAGCACGTATTTTGATGACATGTTTTTTTGATACAGCACAAACAATGTTCATTTGCACATAAACTCTGTACATGATTCATTGGTTGTAGAAATGTAAGTTTTATGGGTAAATTTATCTTCATTTTTTTGTCATTTTGGATTATTAGATCATATTCTCATACTTTGGAAATTGATTTAATAATTATTAGGTATTTATGTTGAATAATACCGATGTTTTGTACATTCGTGAATACTCTAATATACCTGCTTTGGTGGCCGCATTATCTAAGATATCACTCTCATGATGGACTAGACTGCTGATGACATGGAGATCTGGGTTCAAATCCCGCGTGGGTGTACTGAGATTGGTTGTCAAAATTGTTTTTCACCCTCCCTCCACGCGATCACGGGTACATTTCCTACAAACTCAACCTTCTTAATCCCTAACTCATTAACGTAATTAGTAACCATGCGTATAACCTGAATAGGCATTAAGGCGCGTAGCTACAAATAGACCTTACTTTTATATTTTACATCGTACAGTTGTTCGACTCATAATATAATGCACTCTTCAAATTAACTTTGTACACGCGCATAAGCCGAAAGGGTAGAAAGACGCGATGCTAAATAAAAAAAACTTTGGAAAATTTTTACTTTTGTGGTAGGAAAATGCACATTCCTGGTGAATAATAATAATAATAATAATAATAATAATAATGCGTCTGGTTTGCATCGATTTGTAGTTCAGTTTTCGGAAAAGTTAGTATTAATGTATCGTTGCCCAGGGGACACCCGAATATACTAATTGTATGTCTTTTCCAAATAGGCTTTTTCCATGTCCCGAAGAGATGAGGGGGATGATGAAAGTGAATATAAGGGTGTGAAGTCAAAGAATATCGTAACCCAAACCAAGCCTGTTTCAACAAAATCTGGTGAACATGGGAAATACTCAACTTAAGAGAAAAATCCTCTGGTACCAGCCGGGAATCGAGCCCAAGACTTCTAGCTCAACAACCATAGGTTCTGACCCTTATACCAAGAGGCTGGTTGTGAAGAGTTGAAACTAATCTGTATGCATTTCTGTAGAAGGGGGTAACTATTGCTTCTAAAAGCAGATACAGTATTTGTAAATCAATGTTTATGTTTAGCAAAATGCTGGAGTTTATTTTCTTAGGGTATTTATTTAATTTGACAAACTATTTTAGCTTCAATTTGTAAAGGTTTTATTTTATATATTCATATGTATTCTTTACGAGATTTTTTTAGCATTGTTGGGTCATTTTTTTAAAAGTTATTTTAAAGTCATTAGCATTTTTAATGTCATTAGTGGTAATTTTTTGAAAAAATTTATATCATCAAAACGTTGTACCCAAGTAAAGTCTAATGTTGTTTATGTTCGATCAATAATTATGTCACAATAGAAACTTGTTTGACGGATACAATTTGTTGGTTTTGGATACACACATTTTTAATACGTTGCCCAGCACGAGAAAAATAAGCTCACACTGGTCATAGATTTTGAAAATAAATGGGCCTATATAGATAATTATAAATAAACTAATCTATTTCAGAATATACCATACCTCTTATTATGGATGGTTATAAGGATACCAGATAGAGACAAAAAACTAGGCTAGCTTAAAAATATCAATAAACGCATCAGTTTGTTGAGCTCTGAATGATGTACTACACAACGCAAAAACGTTAGTTTTTTTTATGCTCACTCGATCCGGTCTTGTCGATGAGTGGCAACAAAATGGCCTCAACCACAATAATTTTCTTGATACCACATAAAATATTTTTTTTAAATAAAAAACGAGTTATTGATTGAGATTCTTCACCTTGATGTCAACAACTTTTTTTTTAAGTTTACCTTGTGTTGTTGCCCGTTGGTCTCTACGGCGTGAATACAGTTTGTTACACTATGGCCTTATTTTATAATCTTTGCCATAGTGTAATCAAGTAAAGAAAGCGTGTAGCATTTCAGGGTCAATTAATTGTGCGTTAACACTATACAAGTCTAAAATTACAACGAATTGACCTCAATCTTTGATTATTGGTTTTGTTAAACTATCGGAATAGAACCCTATTTAAATTCACTACCGACATCCCAGTCGTTTAGTTTCTATAAACAATTTTAAAGCAAAAATTGAGGGGGAAGCGGGGAAATAGAAGAAAATAAGGGGTAGGAGTGATACATTTAGTTAAAGTAACTGTACGCATATTTAGCGTGGAAATTGGATGGAGATTTACATTTATGATCGATTGCATGTTTGAAATAATCCTCAGTTCACCGGATTTTTATTCAAACGGTGATTTAGTGCAATGCAAACATAACAATTAAGCTTGCCAACTTTAAATCATGCCATTCCAGGAGATCGCTACAGAAAAATATTTAGATGGTTTTAAGTCAAAGATAAATAAGTTTCTCTTGAACTGCTGGTGCTAGAATATTTTATACAATACTGCTAACCTTAGTTCTACCACAAGCCATTTTTTTTCTTAATATTAGAGTAAATAAATATAACACTAGCCAATTTATTAGTGCAATCTTGGCTTTTGTAACTTAGATGGTGTTTAACAGTATACTATGTTGCGGTTACCTCTGCGGCAGTAATTAAGTTATTTTCTTTTGTGTTTTTTTAATACCGTGACAACGGTGAACTATTTACAAAGTTGTGCAAAATACTTATTTTTGTTGAAGACGCTCTGATTCCTTCAAATTTTACTGGTAAATTCTGCATGCCCAATTTACACTCGCCTTCAAACTCACTTTTTTTCCGCAACCATTCAAATATTGTTAACCAGTCGTTATTAAATTCTGTGTAGTACTATTTTTTTTTCTTACTTGACATTTTCACAAAACTCAATGGTTAGTGTAAATTAATGTCCACTCAAACTTGTATATTTACTCAGAGAATGAAATATTTTTTTCAAAATAAAATGAAACTAAAGAGAATATCTTAGTGCAAAGTAATCAACTCGACGCTCGACACAAAATGAATAAGTTACTAAAAGGTAACTGAAAGTAAAGAAATGTCAGATAACTGTAGCGTGGCTGCGTATGGGGGTGGATCAGGGTCAAGGAGTGCTATCAACTGCCAGTGTGGCCTTTGTAATATTGAAAATATCGATATTTGTTCGATAGTGAGTAGGTAGTATATTAATATGAGTTTGTCAAAACTATCGAATTAAATAATTTTGGTACAATAAATTGAACATTTAACATCGTAAATTAAGATTTTTGGTGTTTCTTGTGAATTCCGGGAGATATCTAACTCCCGCATACGGATTCCTGGAAGACGGGTGAGTAGTTATGATTCCGGTAGACCCCCACCCAATCTGGGAGAGCTGGAAAGTCTACTAACACATTAAACTGCACAGTTATCGCTGTGGGTCTACTTAACTAGAACGGGCGGAACCTAGATATGTAGATCAACCAGGCGTCGTACCGGGTTCTAGTTTTCTGTGATCTTTATTAGAAGGCAGTGGAAGTGAAGTTGATGAAATGATTACAAAACATTTTAAGAAATTCAACAACAAAATTAAACTTGAATAGACTATTTCAGTCTTCCTATCGATGCTGTTGTCAAGTACAGAATGCAGGAAACCGCAGATAGATGAGGTTCCTGGTACAGCGTTATCGTGTATTTAATTTTCCGGATAATCGGTTGATAGGCTCTTAAGGAGCACATCTCAAGGCAATTAATCGTGGTATTAGATACACGACTACGCTGTAGCCAGAAATAGCATCGAAGTACGGTTTTCTTTAATATCTTCTTGACAACAACGAAAGTGTGACCAGTGAAAATGCGCTTTAATTTTCAAACAATTAAATTAATTTTGTTAAAGACTACCCCTATGGTATAGTAGTCAGAGTTCCCGGCCACAGATCAAGAAGTCCAGGGTTATATCCCTGGATCTTCCAGGATTTACCTGTGAAGCAGTGGGTTTGGAACAGGGTCAAACTCAACCTGGCGAGGACAAATGAGGAACTACTTGAATAAATAATTGGCAGCTGTGGTTTAGGAAACTAAGATTAATGGCCGGAGGGCTCATTGTGCTGACCAAATGACACCCTCCATCCGCAAATGTTGGCACTATCATCGCTAACGACGGCGGCCGCTCAGTCGGATAATATAGCTCACTCGCTGCCTCACACCATGGAGAATTTTTAATATCTTAAAATATGTTAAATCGTTTCACTGGTTTCCATTTTGGTATGTTCTAATGTAAGTATATTAGTTTCAACTGTACTTGTGTTTGGTTCTCACTTCTCTGATAAAACACTCCTTGGTCAGGTATCAACGGAAATACTTTCCCATTGGAGGTATGAAAATCTGATCCAATGCTTGATTGGACAAATGTGGACTTATTGTGCGAGCACATATCCCAAAAACCATTTAAAAAACCTCTGCTTACCCTGGCAACACTCCACGACACTGAAAACCGCACTACTCTGCGATGCCTGGTCCCAGCTACCTAAACTACCTAAGCTACAGTAGCCTAATGACTTCTTTGGTGCTGACTGACAGCTTTGAAAAGTTACTAGACCAAGTTATGTATCCCTAAGCTGAACCATATTATCTGCAAAAACACGTGTTTAGCAGCTGTCACTACTGACAGTCAAGATTTATGTATATACCTAAATGTTGACTGTCATAAGTCAGCTGTGAGCTGTCAGTCAGCACCAAAGAAGCCGTGGGCTTACTGTACGTGTTATTCGTGAGGTCGGACGGGCTCTTGAGAATGACTTTAATAAACCCACTATTACTTAATATTTGCACCCATTATTTTGAACATCACATACACACGTTTGGACGATGTTAGGCGGTGCTCTTCTTTCATCTTTGTACGTAATAATTGCGGGTCACTAGCCAATGTCCGTGTAGGTATTGTATTACAGATGTACCAGGAAGGATTTTTACAATGTAGCCATTAAAACATTTTAAACCAAAACTCATATCTCGCCTGAAGTCTTAAAACAAGGAAATACAATTCTAGACATTATTACATAGCATGTATACGTGAGTGTATAATGTAAATATAATTATGGAGGGGATAATCTTATTTGATCGTGAATTAATTGAATACTTTGGACGGGCTCTTGAGAATGACTTTAATAAACCCACTATTACTTAATATTTGCACCCATTATTTTGAACATCACATACACACGTTTGGACGATGTTAGGCGGTGCTCTTCTTTCATCTTTGTACGTAATAATTGCGGGTCACTAGCCAATGTCCGTGTAGGTATTGTATTACAGATGTACCAGGAAGGATTTTTACAATGTAGCCATTAAAACATTTTAAACCAAAACTCATATCTCGCCTGAAGTCTTAAAACAAGGAAATACAATTCTAGACATTATTACATAGCATGTATACGTGAGTGTATAATGTAAATATAATTATGGAGGGGATAATCTTATTTGATCGTGAATTAATTGAATACTTGTAAGGCCACATAAAGTATTTTGGCTGATGCAACGAGAGTAGGAAAGAGTTAATAATACTCTTTGTTCTACATTAAATTCACATAACATTAATTCTTAGGTAACTCTAGCATTATATTTTTCTTTACAAACTATATCGTATAACCCATCTTTTTCTTAATTGTGATTGTTACTTTATTGAAAAAAATCTATAAATTTAGTCATGACTTAAATCAACTACTAGCATTTATTTACTGTTTTTTTTAAACTGTGATTCAAGTGTTACTATCCATCTGGTAGAAATTATGAAAGTAGAACTAAGAGAAAGCATAACCGAATTTACGTGGGAAAAGATTGAGACCCCGTTTAAGAAAAATCACCAAAGCACACCCAAATAGGATTTGAACACGTACGTCCCCGTCACCGGGAAATCAGACAATATTAGTTAGTGTCTAGATACCCGCGTGCCGGCATCTGGGGATGTTTTAAAGTAGTGGAACCAATTTCTTAAATATTATTACCTGTTTCAATCTAGAAGCATATTAACATGTTCTTTATTTTATATTTTTTTCCTTTTTTTATCGTGTCAATATTTATAATTTAGATAAGGGAAACTGTGCTTTGCAAGATGATACTTATCAATAACTGCGATTTATCCACACCTTTTAGTAATTTTATATTAGAATACCTTTAAATGTTTGTTGTATTATTAAATACGAATAATACTCTCTATCCTAGCTTGTAAAATTGCAAGTTATTTCAACATCTCACTAACAGATATACAGGCACTCCCAAGGAAAGGGTTAAGGCAAATAGGTTGAAATTTGGAAGCTTCTAGAAGGAATAGTATGGTTCTGGGCCCGTTTAAAATTATACCAGGTAACCCCAGACCTCATAGCAGCATCTTCCTGGTAGGAAGAATAATTATTATTGTTATATCTGTCCTCAATTTAATCTTATTTAATATAAGGTGAGTGTGATATCGGAGAGAGGCTCTTTATAAATCTAGTGCATGATGTGTCAGAAAAGAAAGAATCCTCTCTTTTTTTATACTTAAAATTTACTTGTAGTATAAAACTATTAAAGCACTCCCAATAGTGAACGTTACAATCTAGTCCAGCAAGGGATCACCAATCTCCCCAAGAGTAAACCTTGTTATTTGTCCCACACATGATGGCACGATAAGACAGTCGCTCTAACCCCACTTGTATACCATAGAAATATTCAAAATTAACTTTACTAGCCTCTGTAACATAATAATTCAGCACATATACCCTGGATAATGCTATTTATTTTCCAGAAATGGCTCCTATTTATAGCTCTTACAGGGACTATAGACATTTAATTTCAATCTGGTCTATTAAATGGCTACTTTTGGTCATTTTATTTTATCTCACTTTTGGTGGGCTAGCTATTTAGCTGGCGTGCTTGACTCCAATCCAGGACTAGGGACCAATTACAGTCCAATTAAGAAAGAGCGTGCATCACATGACAGCTCTGTGATTCATTTGGGTAGAAATCGTAAGTTTACTCGAACTCTATTGCACGTGGATCATTCATTATTAAACATTAATGGCGATAATGAGTTAATCGAAGTTTTAAATATTGAACATTGTTGAAACATTACATTATATTTGGATGGAAACTGCATTGAAAAAGGCCGTTTTTGACCATTTTATAATGGCTTCACAGATAACCACTGTATACTAATCTTCATTCTGTCGTAATGAAGACATACTGTAGTTATTAACAATAAACTTGGTCCCCCACTTGGTCCCCCAAAGTAATCGCGGAAAATTTCGTGTAGTCATTCTAATACGAATGTTCTGCACACATTTCTGGCATATCTTGGTCTTTTCTTTTCCCTTTTACTCCCAAACCTCGCACGCACACACACAAACGCAGATGAAAGCCGGGAGCTGGGTTATGCCTGCTATGATGAACGCTCTTAAATAGGTCCCTCCTTACCTTCCCCCATAGTTTTCCTCCTCTCCTTAAGTTACACTCAATTGTGTTAAAATTATATATCTATTAACGACATAAACTATCTAGTCACATTAAATCGAACGAGAAAGATGGAATTTTCTGAAAATGTATCAGAGTTCCTCTATAGAAAAGGAGATGTTTCGCCTTGGTTAGTGAGAAAGCATCGATCGCTTTCAAGCCACAAGTCTTAAAATACAACGGTCTGTGTCGTTTTCTGGAACTACTTCTCTATTCTGCCTAAGCTTATATTCACTTTGCCCTTCACCGACAACCACGTTCTGTAATGTCAATAGCAAAGATGGGAAAGAAAACTACGAAACTTCTTATCTCACGGTAAAGAGGAAAGTTTGCTGTTAGTTCTAAAAATATATTAAAATGTTATGTTATGAGCCTAGAAAAGAATTACTGTATTTGTTAGAGTAAGGCTAAATCCAGAGACTTTTTCATCAAGCCTGGTCCCATAGCTTGACAAATATGCTTAAAAAGTCGTTGAAATGAGATAAGGACACATTTTCACACTTTTTTCCCTATTAATAAAAAAAATCGAATTAGAGAGTTGGGAAAAAGACCCTTTATGTAATCTTTCTACTCTATTTTGGCATGAACCATATTTTGAAACAACGCGTCGTAAAATTAAGTATTGTAATAGCTGAACTTCTGCGTGGTATTTTTCGCTTACCGAGGCGGGTCTCTTAAGAAACCACAACAGAAGAAAACCCGCTCCACTTCCCGTCAGTGCATCTTGTAGGAGATCCAGGCTCAACCTCATAAGTACAGAATCAAGCGCTAGTATAGCTGTGCTGGCTACTGTACGTAAAAAAGATCGCCCCCTCCTCCTTAATAATAAACGGGTTAAATTGTTTTCCTGTGGCCGTCTCAGCTGTGTAATAGGCCCATATTAAACTACAGGTCCAGTGATACAGCTGGGGAAATAATTAAAGAAAGCGAACCCTCGTTTTCCAACTCCAAGCCAGGGGCAATCATTGTTCGTTCATCGGAACGCAGTAGAAGCGATTTTAAACCGGTTCATCGCGTAAAGAGAGAGAGAGGAAAAAAAAGGCTATATCATTAAGTCACCCCTGAAGGGTAAGTTAGATCAAGATGAAACCTGTCAAGCCTTTGGAATGTAAATACTTTTCAGGGTCACTTACTCTTGCCCCCCCCCCCTAACCCCCTCCCCCAAACCAACCCTATTCTTCAGGTGAACTTTTAGCGTCAACCTTTACTTTATACCCTTGATTTGGACGATGTTTAGTTAATGCAATGTGAAGTTGTTTACATCTTCTTAGGGAATGTGGATGGCTATGACCCTGTGATTTCAAAGTCTTTCAACCGAATCTTCGATAAATAATCTGATGCTATAAATGTGATAACTTTTTATCAGTGGCGAAGTTAACATTTTGAAAATGGGAACACTAAATAGATTGATAAAATTATATTAACTTAGATTTTCTTAGCATTGGATAGCTACTTATATTTATTGCAACACAGTACTAAGCTGTTTTTTTTAAAAGATAAATTTCTTAAATTGGCTCGGTTTTCTTATTTCTAACTTCACATTTTTCTTCATACGCTATAATTATAAATAGCACTATTAACTAGAAATCTATATAGTCTCCGCTATTAATATTAAAACCAGTTTGAAATTAACTTAATGAAAATAATTTTAACGTGCACATTACACAATGTCCTCAGAGTAAAACCATAACGTTTAGAAAAGTAATCATATAGGATATAAGTGGGAAAACTACTTAATATCCCAGACTTTTATATATGCAGGCTACTCTATTTGACTTGAAAAGTAGTAAATAAGCTTACTTTTAATGTTTCCAACCATGGAAGAGCTTATAAGATAGCCACAGTATAAGTTATTCTCAAGAAATACTGTTGCTAACTTTCAAGATAAACAAAGCTTACATTCTATCATTTCTAAAAAAATAATTGCTGTGTGTTTGTTTAACCTATTAATTTAAATTTAGTTTTTTTTATAAAGAAAATAACTTTATCTTTAACTTATTTAGGTAAACAAAGTTCTATGGTGTGATTTATATTCGTTTTAAATTTAGAGTTGCCATACTCTTGACTTCTTGCTTATTCTCGTGTTAATTTTATAAATAGATTAAGTAAACAATTTTAGTTCAAATATTCAGATAATGGGGCAAGTTATTTCAGGACTGTTTAGTTTCCACATATATCATTTCTCAAAGTCAATAATCCCCTTTTACTCCTTTCACTCCCTCATTAGAGAAAGAGGTTACAAACGCAACACTCTCAGAGGTTAAAAAGAGTCAATATATTTCACAAACTACCCCAAAAAAAGTAAATATGTTGACACTTTTATGTTAAACAAAGCTTTGTATTTTGTTTGAGATACAACTTTTTTTATGAATACATTTATTAGTAACCAAAATCTAATAATGCCAACCAAGCAACTAAGCAATAAGGGGTAATCCATAAATCACGTTGAATGTTGAAGGAAAAGGGGGAGGGGGGTTGCTATAATGTCTACATAGTGACATGGGGAAAAGTGGTTACATCACAATTTTACGGAAAACAGATCTTATGATTATATTCTACTTTTGGAAATAGTAAAATATTTTTTAAAATATTTTATATTCAGAATTTAAACTATATCCTGATTAGTATTATATATATATATGTCCCTATTTTAGTGTCAAAAAAGCTTCCCTGTGAAATAATGACATTCACATTTGATGTGAAAAGCTACGTAACCCAAGTTGTAGGGGAATAGGGGTTAAGCTTAATGTCTACTTGGGTGGAGGCATGGTTAAAAAAAAGGGTAAGAAAAAAGTTTGGAGTGGTTTATGGTTGGCCTCTTATTCATGTTTACAGCTCTAGAAGATTAGTAGGATTTTGGTAGGAATGTATTTTTAGATAATACATACATATTATTTTGTGGTCAACATTGATAACGTGATTACTATATTATTAGTATTATTAAATAGGTATTGATAATATTTATTAAAAGTGACAGTTGCATATCACATGAGTTTATATATAGCATTTTTTAATTAAAATTTATACCTATCAAAAATGTTCATTTATATCTAAGTCGAACTGTAGCTGCATCGCATAATTGATGGTGGTATCTCTGGTGTAGATACAAAGGGGAGGGAGTATTTTAAAAGGCTGATGACAACTCCTCGACACTGACGACTTTTTCCTTGTGCCCATTGGTGCGGATCCCCACGATCTTTAAATTAGCGCAAAATGGCGGCCAGCCCGGACGGGATATAAAACGCACAATACTAAAAATAAATAAATCGTACAACAGATTTTTAAATATGTTAGATACAATCCAGGGACATGAATCCTTCAAGGCTGACATAAATTATTCCTCAAGAGACACATATCCTACCTTGGATGACCTTTCGTAGGCCCGATATTGGTATTTATGTAAATCAGTGGTCCATTTAACAAAATCTTGATGTGAAGTGTTGAAACAGCTTGTTGAGTTGGGGTATCTTTTAGCGGCCGTTTTATTACCAGCGCGCTATTTTCAATATGTTTAAAAATAATTTATTTAAAGTAGAATTAAAATAATTGACTACGTAGAATAGTGTTAGCTAAATATAAACGGCTTTAAAATGTAAATAAAATTATTACATATATATATATATATATATAATATTAAGAATTGAGTTTCCTGATAAAATATTTTCTCTCTGTAATATCTTATTATTGAGTTATCATAATATACGTAAGTGTTGTCACTTTTAAATGTGAAATTGAAGATCAGATACTGACTGACACTTGCCCCAAACATATGTTTTAAGAGTGCATTTCAGAAATCTAAAAGGCTCAAACAGCATTTAAATAGTCCCCGTCTTACTACGACATTTCCGGGCTATTCCCACATTTACACCGAGAGGGTAGGTTTGAGAGGTACAATTTAATGTACGTGCGCACCCAGTTACGTAGAGGGAGAGTACAAAACCCTTTGGGGAAAACCCACACTCAGTAATACATAACGGGACTTAAGCCCCAGAAATACCTGTCACCGTTAAACCAGACAAAACAAGACTGACGCCTTTGTACACGCACTCGTTGGTTCCTTGACCTTTTGTGTTAAATCATTTGTCAAGTAATTTGCTAAAAAGATACAACTCAGCTTTGCTAATGCTAAATATACTTTGAGAGAGGCTAGCACATGAGATTTTAGCTACACTCTCACCTGTGCATGCGATGTTCAAGGCGCAAGTTTTGCAAAAGATAGGATTGCCGTTGACAAGGAAATTTATTTTCGTATCTATGCCAGATTAAATAGGGCGTGTTTTATCACTTGTGATACATCCCTGTGTGTTTTTTACGGTCTCTCATCAAGCTAATTAGATTGCACTTCCATTAATATAACCTTCCTCATAGCTACCCCTTGATTAGCCCATTAATAGTACTGATGTTAAAATTAATATAGGTCTAATACTCGAGGGAAGTATATCAGTCTAATCATGTAAGTAATGTTTTACATAAATCAGGCAGGTAATTTAGGAAGAACACTTTTTATGTTCCAGGTGTGGCATTGCTGTGAGCCTTGAGCTACTAGACAGCTTTAAAGTTAGTGCACGTATGCAACCAACGCTAATACACTCAACAGTAAGTACAATAATATCGTAAAATTAATAAGTTATCTAATTGTTTCTTGAATACGTCCGTCTTTAGCCATTCACCAAGTTTTTAAAAACAAAAATCAAGTTCTAAAAAAAATTGCGTTTATGAATATATTCCTGATAATATTCTGGTTCAAAGTTCTATTTCAACAACATTGGTTAATCCTAATGGGGACCTTTGTGTTGTATAATTTTCTAGTCTAAGGACTGATTTTCCCAAATATTCTATTTAAGCCTACACCAGAAGTAATATCGCGAGCGCCTGGGTTATTTTTAATTGTTAATGTACTTACACAAAATAAAAATTGGTGAAAGACATCAAAGTTTAAATAATCTTAAATCCGGTTAATTTATAATGTAAATAAAATAATTACAAAAGTTCGATAATATCTTAAAGCAGTAATTCGTTTTTTATTAATTATATTCATCATTTATGTGTTAGAAATTATAACACACGTGAAGTTTCAGAAAAAGTTAATTTCATTAGTTTAAGTTTGATCTCACTCTCTGCGAACTTTGGTTATTTGTGAGCAATTCGTTAAAACAATTTTGGTTGGAAAGGTTGTTTTTTTCTTTGGTAAAATAAAAATCGTTAAGGAAATAGAATGAGACGCTATTAAAAGAAGAGCTCTTCCTAGAAAGGTAAGTGAAAATGTCGAAATGATTTGTGTTAGAAAGCCCAACTCATAAATCAAACTCGCACAGTTCATCATCTAAAAAAACTAATGAAAACTACAACAGTTTTATGTCAACAATAATTTATTACTGGGTCCATTAATTTTTGTTTTGGAAATGTATCGTCTGTCATTGGTCAAAGAGCATTTACATCATGGGGACGTGGGACTCGTCTATTTCAACTTTCCCTTTATAGCTTTTTCAGGGCTACCACTATTTTCTTAGAACAAAATTCCTGTTTTTTTTTCTCTTGAGTTATTCAGAAGGAATTACTTTTTTTTAAGGAAACTTAGGTTGAAGTATAAATGACTTGATTTAATTTTTCCGAGAATTGACTAGTGTGAAATTAGATAGATTAGATTAGATTGATAAAACATTTATTTTGACGCAAAGGTAATAAGACTCTAAACTGATTAGTTAAAATTTTTAGTATATTTGCATTATAACGATCCCTACTTAAAATGTATTTGTAATGTTTTCTAAAATATTTTTATTTGAGGTTGATGGGGAAATATATTCAGCCGTTGGAGCAACCGTATATTTCAGGAGGAAAGGTGGAGTTATAAATGTGTGTACATCAACGTGAATAGTTCAGTTTGCTTTTTAGCTTATACCAAGGCATACTGTCTGAAACTTGTTGGTATATAAACCTAATTACAAATATGTTATTATATTTTTTGTATGAAATTCCTTGATAGATTCTATGGTTCATCGGAGATTTTGATTTCTAATTAACTTTTTTGCTACCGAAAATTTTCTTGATCTAAGATTGAGCTAATTTGAAATCCGGTGATAGAATGATCATTTTGATAGTTGTAAAATAGGCTCTAAACCTGATAAACAAATTAACGTAGATTTTTATGTGTTGTCATAGACTTTCTTTCTCTTTGTGGTGGATTTTTTTTTACTATAATGGAAACTTTCATCAAAATTTGGAGCATTCGCTTACACTTGACAAGCTATACGGTATGTTTTAATTTATATATAAAAAATACCGTATCTTGCCAAGTGTAAGCGATATATAACGTATATAGTGTGAACAGCTGGAAGAAATAGGTTAATTAGGCCATGGTCCCGAAAAGAGTATGCGAATCATTAATGTTTGGAAAACACTGTTCTAATAGATTGTCCTTTGCAGTGAGTCGAATCTAAGGAACACGCACAGGGATGATATTTCTTGCATTTTCTCTCTCGCTGAGCCTTGTATTCCGAACCGGACAGAAGCGACGACGCCTGTTTAGGAGCATATTCCGTCTGACGCTCGCGGGTCTGGTAGGAAGGTGGTGCACATGTAGCAAGACCTCTGAGGGAGGTATTCTATTGTGTCTGAAGAGCGAGTGAGTTATACTGCGTGGCACAATCAGTTATGAAAATCGGGAGAGGAGGTAAAGTTCCGGCGAAACGCAGGCGCAAGGCCCTTGGGGGGGGAACGTCGGGAGTAGAAAAGGGAGGTGGACCCCTCCCCTTCTATTGTTTCTTCAGCTGCCTTCTGTATATGTTATAAAGCCGTGGCTTACAATTGCAAACCCACGCATCTATTTTACAAACTAATGTACTGTAGTTTTATTAAAACCTTTATTTCTGACTCTTGTCTACTTGGGAATGCGACCTGGTTTTTGTGATGTGATAGAGTGTATAAAACCAAGGGTGGAAATAATTTTTATCTATTTTGGTCAATGCATTTTAAAGTAATTTTTACACACAATTATATAATATATGTTTATTATAAACTTCAATAATAAAATAGTTAAATATTTACATCTTAAAATAAGATAACTTCATATAAATAGCTTTACTAAAATGGACATGAGGAAATATTTTACATAGTAATGATCGAAAATGGTTTGTTTTTTAAATAAAGTTTTATATAAGCTCAGAGCAGGATGAAATAGAAACACGAATTAGGGTCAGCATTTTTGGAGTGTTTATAGAAAAAAAAACGTTGGGACCAAATTAAATAAAAGACTGCTATAGTATATACGTTTAGTTTAATTTACTACACTAAATAAAGAGAAAAAGCTATCATAAAATTCCAGGCGATGTGAAGAAAGTTAAATTCTTTGTTTCTACTGGAACAATATTTGCTTTCTTTTGACAAAAAAAAAGAGGAGATTTTTGTCCTAAAAACTGCTAATACACCGACCTTTTCTCACGTCCCCTGCTAATAAAAGTAGGCCATGTGGTTAACGTGCTAGCTAAAGATGGTCCTGTGGTTAGCGTGTTTATCAAAGCAGGCCTTGTGGTTAAAGTGCTGACTAGAGCATTGTGATTGTATAACTTATCAAATTGAATGTTGTGTTTTTTAAACACCACAATGTTTATAACACCCTTATTATAAATGCACGCCATTTCGTTGTCGCATTGTGTGGTGGGTTCGCAATGCCTTATGAGTGCCGTGATGTGGTGGGGTGGGCGGGGCGTTTGCGGGCGTGTGTGCGTGCCTACACATGACTTACATCGTCATTGTTTGTGGTCTGGTGGCCGTCTCGTACCGTGACTTACACTCGCACTCGCACATTACACGCATGCTGGTCAAAATATAATATATTTCCATGAAACTAATATGGATACATCGTTTAATGGGTTCGCCACGTAATGGGGGGCATACTATGTAACTTAATTTTATTATATAACGATGTCCAGGGAAACGTATGATACTTGGGAGAAGGGGGGGAGGAAGGAAGTAGCAGTTTAAAATTCCAAATTGTTATCATACATGTGATATTCCATGCATTGTATGTGTTGTACAGACCAATGTATAAATATGCACATAATTCAAGTATATATCACTAATTCACTTTTATTTCATTTTTATTTTCCTTAACTAAAGTGCTAGCCTACAATCAATATATATATAACAGTCTATCACTAGAAAACATTAAAACATATGGCTTTCATAATAATAAATACATTTATTATATTTGTGTACAAGAAAGTACAATTAAAATAATTCCATAACAAAATCATAATACAGTAACAAAAAACAAGAAAATATGTGGTTCAATATTTTTAATTATAGAGTGGGTGACCTGGTGGCTTTGGAGTAAGTGTCAGACTTCTGTGCTGGGGTCCGGGGTTCAATCCTCAATCTCGGTACAGATTTATCTGATTACCAAACCTTTCCTTAACCTCTGACAAGACGTGTATTAATCACAACTTGTGAATGTGGGGAATTCCAGGCCTCCACCATGGTTCGGATTCCACGTTAAACTGTAGGTCCTTCATTTCATCTCACATTCACCCTACCTTTACACATTAGCGTATAACCCGAACGGGTAGTAAGACACGTTGCTAATAATAATAATAATAATAATAATATTTTATTATTATTATTATTATTATTATTATTATTATTATTATTATTATTATGGAGTTAAGATTCCACAATGGACATACGTAAAGTAATCAGTGATAAGTGTGTTCCTTAAAGTAGTACACACAAGTCATTATGACAATTGTAATTAATTTGTTATTAAAGCTTACATTTCAGACTAAGCGGATGCTTCACTAAATCATCGAATGCATCATCTGGGGTAGTCACTCTTTATCTCTTTAAATGTTCTTACACTGGTTAGAATTCCAATATAGATATTTAGGGAAAAAATCCAACTGTGTTACTGAAAATACCAGTTTGGATTTAATTTATATCAAACGTGAATTTGCGAATGAACTGAAAATACGCGTTAAGTACTTTTTTTTAGAAATAACGTAAATGTACGGTGGGAGTGTCATGAACGAGAGAAAAGGGTGTGGTTTTTTTCCTTCAGTTTTTACAGAAAAACTTTTTTTACCAAAATAAAAAATATTTCCCCAGTAGCTGGATAGGCCTGGTATAAACCATAGGGAAGACCTATACGTAGATAGGGGATAACATTAGAATGGACCTGAAAATATAGAGTATAGTGAGGTAAACTGGATAGAACTAACTTAAGAGAAGGATGGGTGGCGTACTTTAGGAAGTGCGGCAATGAACAAGTTCCTAATTCTCTAGAGTATGTATACTCACAACTGGTTGTAGTTTACCAGTAATCATAGATGCAATCTGGCTACAAAACATATTTTCCATAAAGAAAAGTTATACCGGAACACTTAAATAGTAGAGCATTGAGGCCAAGGCTGCCAGGTTAAATTCCCGTGTCATTTTTAAACTACACTTAAATAATAATCAAAAAAATATTACATATCTCACATTACTGCAACTTATTATATTTGGTTCAAAAAATGTGTCAATCAATCTTGAAAACACCTAAGGCACTGATTAGCGCCGTGAAATGCACTGTTTATGCAACTCAACTTACATATTTGAAGTTGAATTGCCTAAGCGTTTTATCTCACGGCGTTATATAAATGCGAGGTGTCCCCTTCGGTTACCCTAAAATAAAATGTAATCTTACACACTAAGAACCAATTGTAGGGTAAGAGTTATTTTGAAACAAAACAAAAAGTTTCAAGGCATATTTTGAATGTTAGCTTTAACATCCGTGTCACGTGATATATAGTGTAGGATTCGCAATAGCCTACACTTGGTTGCCGTCGATATAGAGGAGATCGTATTTTGAATCCTGGTTGGGTGCATTAAGATTAAACTCAAGTGCAGTAGGTCCCACATGGTTTAAGCCCCTCCAAAAACAAACTAGTGTGTCAGTATTGACAATAAATTACTTTGTCCATACTCCTAATTTTAGGGATATGCACAAGTATCCGAAAGCCAGTGGAGAGAATCAAAAACCAAATAACTGTAAGAACCCCATAAGTGTGACCCATCAAGTATAAACCTTACAGATCAGAGACAGAAGTACCAATCATTTGCTTAATATTACCGTCTGTACGTTATCTCAGTCAGTGTTGCATCTTCCTACTTATCCAAGAGTCCTGGGTTAGATTCCCGTCGTAAAGTAAGCGTTTGACATTGATGAAATAAATTGGGATTTCTTAGCCTTTTACAGCAGTGATAAATAAATTTACCTCTGGTTAACTGGATGTTGTGCCGGTTCTAGATTTAGGCTAGCCTGTAAGTCATGTTTTGAGTTATAGTTTGGTTAATAAACTGCTCGTTAAATACTACAAATATTTTTAAAAAAAACTGCCGTTATTTTAGTTACTTTCCCCTCCCCTTCTGTCCCTTTACCACAAGGGGTATACCGTACCAGTTTGACGGTGTCATGTTGCAGCGATTTGGAACATGATGGATCGACCCACCCCGGTGTTGAACTAAACATACACCTGGTGTGGGCTACATCGTCACGATCAACAATTGACCCTCTTAGGCCAGGACCCCGTTCGTAAACTTGCATCATAAGTCTAACAACGTGATAACTTTATTTCTCTCCCTCGAATATATTGTAAAACTTAAAGCATTAGAATGAGAAAAAGTTACATTTAATAAAGCATTTGAGTAAACGAGATTTATTTTAGCATTTAATTTTAACTAAAACTTTATACAAAACGCATTTTAAATACTTCGAACACGCAGTACATGTGGTAAGGATTGGGAGGTCAATAAATTCACCCGAATTATAGAACAAAGTAGGAGATGGTAAATCCATAGTTTAAAATCAATTTAATATTAAAATAATCATTCCCAGTGCACCTCGAACTTCAACCTCCTTAGTCACAGGCAATCCAGCCTAATACGATCGTGACGACTTAGACTGCACGAACACAAGTGAGGGTGGATATATTTTCTTAAATTACATTTAAATAGTTATTTTAATATTTAAAATAAGATATTTCCTATACCAAAATTTTTTCTTAGGAAACCTTATTCTTCAATATGTCTTTAAATGTAACCTAATCATTCGAGTGTTCTTTCTGGTCTTTAAATTATGGAAAATATTATTCTAAATTATTTGTGAAGTTTTCTTATCCTATTTTAAATATTTTTAAATTACAAAAATGAAACGCTCACGCTGAAACGGCCCCTTAAAGGGCATGCCCTGTAACTATCCCGAAGAAATTAACCACTTCCCCCAGTGAACCCGATTGAGAATGGAACCAGACATTATATTACATTCCTAGCCAGATGGTGACACGTCTGTTTGATGAGCTATAAGGGTCCCGAGCTATATTTATGGAACTGAAGAAAAAAATGTCTTTAGTGAATTTGAAACGTTCTGTTTAACATTGATAAATAAACGGTAAGGATGATGATTTTATTAAATCAGTGTGTGTGTAATTTCTGTGCATATACAAACAGATGGTTCGTTCATACACGTTAAATACACCTAACTAAATAAAAAAAACATATGGTTAACAATACGTTATTTACCAAATTAGTAATAGGGCATCATTTTTTTTTAAACTTGCACCGCGTCTTACTACTACCCATTTGAATTATACTCATATCTTTTTAAGTCAAAAACTCGAAGGTTGGTTTGATGTTATTTCTATCCATGCGGAGCTAGGCGTGCACTCAGTCCTTCTGCTGGTTAGTGTTGTCTGCATCTTTTGGTAGAAATACCGTGTATTAGGGAAGTTAAGGAAATGTGGTGGTTCCCCATTGCCTCTCACACTGAATGTCTATGAGTGAAAGCGAAAGGGCCTATCAATTTTGCTGGATGGGTATTTTCACATATATTCCAAGGTTATTTTATATTCCAAAATCGAAAAGAGACCTACGGATTTACTATCCATTTCAAGGAAGTTTGTTAGGACATATCTATTTAAAAATACTAAATTATATTCTGCACCCTCTAGGATCAAACCAGAGTCCTAATAAGATCTGCACTTCCAGTTTAACTCCACAGTTAGCCACGAAGGGCGGGTTAAGAGCCGATTGGAACCGGGTATAGTCAGTTGGTTTCTCTATTCGAGGTAACAGACCTTGTTACAGCACAGGTTTCCAAAATATGCAAATTGAAACTTGAAACTTCATTACGTCACAATACACCATCCATGTAATCAATATGTTTGAGGATGGCCAAACGTTGCATAAAATTGCCGGAGACTGGTGAGCCGCGCTCATTCATCCGCTGTAGAAAACTGCTGGAGACGCAATCTACTTGAAGAAAAGTTAAAGTGGGATTCTGGTATGAAGGGCAGTTCTGATAGTTACAAAAGTTACTAACTAAAACATATTTCGTAAATTCATAAGTCAAGTCTTACTTTACAGCTATCAATTTTGATAGATAGTACCAGCTTTAAAATAAAATATAATTTATACCAAACTAAGAGCTATAAATACGGTGGTTGTTGTTTGAGCGAATAGGGCAAATCAAATTTATGTTATTTATTCTATAACACACACAAAATGATTATTTTGATATTTTCTTATAAAAATTGACAGAGACTAAAAATAAATGTTTGAAATTGATAACAGTTTTTGAGAAATGTGTCCGAG
>CABFOW010000007.1:775455-809318 GCA_902141385.1 Timema californicum | reverse complement strand
GGCTATTGGTTTCATTAATATATTCATATGATACTCCCCACTTAACCCTTTTAATATAAAGTGAGATTATAATACTTTGAAGAAAAACACAAGTCTCAAGCAATTTATAATGGCTTATATTTTAAATTTTAAGAGAAATTAAAATAATTTAAAAAATAGTTGGCTCAAATTTATTATAATTGCGTGCAGCGTGAGGTTTTAAAAATCAGTTTCATATTAATTTTAGACCAAATAAAATACTAAAAAGAAGTTACTACGCAGTGACTCCTTTTTATTGTCTATATAATTCAAGTCGGTACAAGCTAGACGATCCAAACGAGGAACTAGAAAGTAGGCCTATTTCAAACAATTTAAGCACGTTGCAAATTAATTATTAACAAAGCTTTAATCATCTGGAATAGGCCTAGTTTCTTATCTTTAATTTGGCTTACATAGCTTATATCAATACTAGATTTATATTGAAGGCTACGTCTCAACAAAATTTTAATTTTAAGATTTTCTTTGATCAAATACTAAACCGTAAAAGATTTTAAAAACCATCAATGCAGATAATTAAAAAAAAGGGGGTTATTTGATTTAACCCGCCTCGGTGGCGTAGTTGGCTAACGTGCTAGTCGTGTTGAGCTCGATTGCTGAGGACGGGGAGATCAAGGTTCGAATCTCGGTCGGGTGAACAGGGGGTGTTTTTTCCTAAATTGTTTTCCGCTCTCCCTCCACGCAAATGTGGGTTCACTTCCTCTAATTAAACCCTCCCAATTCCTAATCAATTAGCGTAATTAGTACTTAAAGCGTATAACCCTAACGGGTAGTAAGACGCGGTATTAAATAATAATAATAATAATTTATATAATTCATTAAATAGCACAATTAATTGAAGACCAGTGAGAATAATTGGCAACGTAATGAAACAACCTCAGTTTATTAATACAGTTTTTTTTATGGGGATATCTGTATAAAAATGACAAAATAGCTAAATTGATAGAACCATTTGTTTTTATGGATTATTTTCAAAATATTTTATTTTAAGGCAATTATAGTTTGATCTAGCTAAATATAGTTGCTAATATTTAAAATATTGTAATCCGCATCGGTGGTCGAATATTCTAACACGTCACTTTCGTATGGGACTGGATTGCTAGTGACAGGGAGATTGCGGTTCGACTCCCGTTTGATGTACCGAGATTTTTTTAAATTTCCTGAATGGTTTTACACTTTCGGGTAAATTTCCTATAAGATTGCATCTTCCTCATCCCTATCCTACTAGTGTAAAAATTGTATGCGTCTAACGGGTACTATGACATGCTGAATAATATCAGAATATTTTATTTAACTGTATGATTGAAAGTCCTAATTTTACACAACTTATGGTTTTTAAAATCTCAATATTTGTATTTGCTAAACTATGGGTACTGTAAGTACTTCAACTATAATATAATAATGGCCTCCGATATTAGTTTTGTTTGTATTTTAAAAAAAATTGAGCATTATAAAAATATAGATGTCCAGAAGAAAGCCTTTTTAATGGATTATGGACAGAATTATGACACACTATGGACTTATTTAAAAAAAAGCTTTAAATCATTTGAATATACTAGATTTAAAATAATATGACACATAATGTATTGTTTTTGATTCAATTATATGTTTTAAATTAACCAAGCCATTTTAGGTATCAAACTTGTAGCTTAGTAGTCAAACTGAGAAAAATAAAATATTTATAAATTATTTATTACAATTGTTTGTTGTTTTAAAATAAACTATGGAAATAAAATTATTTGATGAATAGTCATGATATAATAAATAGTAAATGATATATTGGCGAATAATTTTAAAAATAAATAGACTAATAGTAAATTACCAGTAATAATATCGTTATCATCAAACACAATATTATAAAATTAAAACCACCTAAAAATTAATTATTATTTTCATTTGATTGAAAAATAAAATAAATAAGAAACAATATTTCTTAGGATATTATCAGTGCTACATGAGAGAGCATAAATTAGTGTTAGAGACGTTTAGAAATTCCAGATTATTTATGAAGTAGTTTGATATTTTTAATATTGTTTTCACTAAAATGTAAGTGAAAGTTCCATAAGAAATTTCGCGTAAAGCACCATTGCATTTAAAAAACAAAAACTTTAAACTCAAAATTTTAACTTTTTAGCTTGTCAGAAACCTGCCGATAATTTTCTCACACATTTGGTTGAAAACGATATTTAAAAATATCAAACAACTTCTTAACTAATGTGATATTTTTAAATGCCTGAAAAGTGTCTCATTGCTCTATAATTTAGCATCCTTGCAGTTTTTGTGACAAAACACTTTTTTGGCCAAATTAAATCAAATATTGCTCCAGTACAAAAAGATGGTTTAATTTTCTTTACACGGTGATATCAACAGTTGTTGAGCGTAGCGGCATTAGATGACAAACTTTTTAAATGAAGAGAATAAATTGTCAATAAATTCCAGGACACCATTTACAGATATTAAGGAACTGTTGTTATCACCATCTGAAGACAATTAATCTCTTTGTTTATACTGGAACATTATTTTATTAATTTTGGCACAAAAAAAAGTTTACTTTAAAAATGGTAAAAGCTCTGTTCTTTTCTTGTGCTCCACACATTCCTACCTTAAGGTCTATAACTTCAATTATATAAGCCTATCCCCCGACCCCGGGTTCAATTCTCGTGTCCAGGTGTCATTTTTCAATTTTCAGAATATATTGATGGATAATTCCTCACTAAAAGCATAACAATTGCTTCGGCTATTGATTCTTCCATTATATAGTGCTATGCGTCGAGAGTAAATGCCCTTACAAGGCATCGAACTGGTGCTGAAGGAAGAACTGTCCCAAATGTCCTTGTTGTCCTATATCCTAACGTGCGTGTGATCTTACCTGAGATCTAGACTTGTGGGGGGGGGAGGAAGGGGTGAGAAGAGGTCGTGAGATCTGTCACTGCCCGTCAGGCGAGCCAATTGCCAACATTTCCCTCGCAGGTAAACAACATTGTTCTATTGCCAAAACGAAGAAAAATGAGAAATAATGCTAGGAAAGGGCCGAGAAAATGAAATTGGCCAAATGACGGACGTGTTCATTGATAAATGTTGGGAAAATAGTTCTTGAGATTTTAAGAAATAAAAATATATAATATATTCGATTTTGTTGAAGGTATGTTGTGACAGGGAACTGAAAATATTATAATGTTCTTAATGGACAAGCGTGGCAATATGTATTATAAGTGGAGGGGGTCTCCTGCATGTCACATTCTAGTGACATGTATATGATAATACACAATGTCACATGTACTTGGGAATCGGTATTATGTAGATTTCAAAAGGTTGACGTAAATTTCGTCCAGAAAATTTTATGAGCCCAAGCTGCGGTGTAGATTACATCCCGTATTAGATTGATTTTTAAAAACATTTCAACTTTATTTTAACGTTTTCCGTAAGTCTAAAATGTGTAATAATTTCGTAGGTAGAATAATTCCAAGATTGATAAAATATTCTCTACCAATATTTTATTTTATCCTTAAAAATATTGCAATTTTTTACCTGAGTAACCTTTCCTTGTAAGTATGTGTGTTCTAAGAGGATAGTATTATTATTATTATTATTTAGCACCACTTCTTACTACCCGTTCGGGTTATACGATTTAAGTACTAATTACGCTAATGGATTAGGAATTGGGGAGGTTGAATTAAAGGAAGTGAACCCGCATTTACGTGGAGGGAGAGTGGAAAATCATTTAGGAAAAAGCACCCCCAGTTCACCCGACCGAGATTCGAACCTCGATCTCCCCGTCCTCAGCTCAACACGACTAGCGCGTTAGCCAACTACGCCACCGAGACGGGTAAGAGGATAGTAAATGGTGATTTTTAAATTTTGAAATTAAATATGTATGTTGGCTTAGACATTTTTTACCCTCAAGGAAATGGAGTTCATACCATGACGTAGAATCAGTAGTCAAAAAGTTGTAAAAACAAGACAAAGAATCGTTTCTGTGCTACGTTATTGATTTTATTTTTTAGGTTTGATCTTTGTACTCGAGTGGTAAAATGTGGTCATGTTGAAATTAATGTTTGAAATGTAACGAGATAAATGTATCCATGAGCCGCTTCGGTGACCGTTTGAACTAAGGCATCACACTCGTGTTAGACTAGACTGGCGATGACACGGAGATTGGGGTTCGAATCGTGGTCGGGTGTATCGAGGAATGTTTTACTAAAATTGTTTTCCACTCTCCTTCTGCGCAAATTCATGTACACTTCCTCTAAAGTTTAGCCTTCCTCATCTCTAACCATCAACAGTTTAGTCTATTGCTAGAATGACGCCTCAGACCATGTGGCCACCGAAAAGGGTTCACATTTCCTTTAAATTATACCTTCGTTATCCCTATTCGATTAAAGTGAATTAATGGGTCCTGCACCAACGATTAGTAAGATGTATAGTAAGCAAATAAAATGTAAAAATATTAAGGGTTTGAATTTAAAAGTGCAGACAAATTTAGAATTAAAATACTATAATTGATAAATTATTATTATTATTATTATTATTATTATTAGCACCGCGTCTTACTACCCGTTCGGGTTGTACGCACTTACGCTAATGTGTAATGGTAGGGCTATTGTGAGATGAAATGAAAGACCTACAGTTTAACGTGGAATCCGAACCACGGTGGAGGCCTGGCATTCCTCACATTCCCAAGATGTCTTGTCAGTATAATTGATAAAGGAAGTCCTGGAATATTTACAACAGCCCAGCGACACGGGGCGTTGGTAGATACATGTTCTACATAAAAATAAGTTCAGCAATTTTTGTAACTGGGGCTAAGAGGTTGTTTTTTTCCCCAACGTAGCTCTCTATGGTCGTAGCTCGAACCTTAATCCGTCCAGAAAACCTCAACATTGATCGTCTTCCTCTCTCCGAGTTGTGAATAAGCATACACGAGCAGGGAGAAAGAATAATTAAAAAAAAAGGCCCTTGATGAAAAGCAAATCCTGAGTGAAGAGTCAAAAAATTTTACACATCGTTTCGTTACTCCCCTCTTCTTCTTTTTTTTTTTTTTTTACTCACTAGTTTTTTTATATTCCTTTTATCTTTGGGATTGTGAGAGATGAGAAAAGGTACAAAATGAGGAGGGTAGAAAGAGATGAAGACATTATAGAGGCGAGAGATAAGAAGAAAGTGACAGGAAATCTCTCGCGAGATGAGATAAGTGACTTTTGGGTCGATACCATTCGTCGCTTACTTCTGGGGAGATATCAAAACGAGATTGGGAAATGGGGATCGTTGTTTCGAGAATATTGTTTGAAGCCGCGCTCTTGGCTTTGCGAAAGCAAATTAGTTGAAAAGTCTCTTTAGTCTCAGAAGAAACTATCCCTGCTCACGGAACCTTATTTATTTAGCACCGCGTCTTACTACCCGTTCGGCTTATACGCTTAAGTACTAATTACGCTAGTGGGTTAGGAATTGGGAAGGTTGAATTTAGAGGAAGTGAACCCACATTTGCGTGGAAAACCATTTGAGGGGAAAAAACCCTCAGTTCACCCGACTCGATCTCTCAGTCCTCGTCAGTCTAGCTCAAGACGAAGCTAGCGCGTTAGCTAACTACGCCCCTGAGGTGGGCTCACTGAATATTAAAACAGTTTTGTTAATTAGTGGTTGCGTTCATTTAGATATCAAAGAAGAATTAATTCAAGATTATTCGGGAAGTTTTCACGAGCATTTATTGCTTTAATTTGTAAATCAAATAAAAGGGATTATGTGCCAACACCTGCGGGCACACAGATAAAGGCATTTACTTTATCTTGTGTGATTTTTCGATGACGCGAAGGCCAGCGTTCGAACCTCGTGCACAGGGACATTCCTTTAGTTCCAATCAAAAGTATTTTACCATAACTAATAATTTTAAAATAACTATTTAATTAACGGAAATAGCTTCGTAGTTCACTGCCCGCACACTTTGCGTGACGCACTTTTTAAGATGAAACTGATTCCATCATTGGTGAAAACTCTTAAAGACAGAATTTTCACATTTAGTTCAGAAAGATAAAAAAAATTAACGCGGCACAGTATTTCCGGGAATGTTATATGGATGATGGAGAGAGGAGGATTTAAAAAAATGGAGGTTAAAACACGTCGCGCGCGAAATCTCTTCAATTATTTTCGTTTCTGTTGGCGGAAAATGTTAGGGAAAACGCGAAAGTGCTAAAAAAAAAAGCGGGGGGAAGGGAATGAAATGAAGAAGTGAGAAGAGAGACACGAACGATAAGAGAATAAAGAAATAGCGATAATGAGGTGCGAGTAGAAAGGTAGAAGTTACGCCTAATTATTCCTGCGGCGCTTTAATTAAGAGATTACTACGCTTTGCCAAGCCTTATTAAAAAAAATCCTTGGTCCTACGATTTCCAACACTTTTTATTTTTCATACGAAAAGAAGGTAAAAATATTTATATAAAAAAACATGTGTCATCTAACAAGTAATAAATGGTTCTCAATACAATTTTGTAGAAGCTAGAATTACATTAAGTAAACTTGATTTTAGTATTTATATGACAGTTAAACTTTTCTGTAGCCCTTGAGTGAAGTGAATGAAGACTTTCTCCTCTACCGTTACGAGATAATATACACTCGTCTCACACCCGCCTCGGTGGCGTAGTTGGCTAACGCGCTAGTCGTGTTGAGCTCGACTGCTGAGGACTGGGAGATCTAGGTTCGAATCTCGGTCGGGTGAACTGGGGGTGGCTTTTCCTAAATGGTTTTCCACTCTCCCTCCACGCAAATACGGGTTCACTTCCTCTCATTCAACCTCCCCAATTCCTAATCCATTAGCATAATTATGCGTATAACCCGAACGGGTAGTAAGACGCGGTGCTAATAATAATAATAATAATAATAATAATTAGCGTAATTAGTACTTAAAGTGAATTACCCGAACGGGTAGTAAGATGCGGTGCTAAATAATAATAATAACACTCGTCTCACAATTTAAAATGAAGGTATAAATAGATGGGTGTGTGCTTATAGTCCAATTTTTATAGAATTAATCTTAACTGACATCTAGAAACGTTACTAGATCTCTCACGTATTAGTCAAGTAAGCCCTAATGTGATCCACAGCCTGCTGTCAATTTTGATTGATAAAATCAATAGCTATAAACGAACACTAATAATATAGTCAAATGCTATCAATGTTGACCGCAAAAAAAGTTTGGATTTTCTAAAAGTTTATTATTACCAAATTTCTGGTAAACCTAAAGTTGAACATTACTAAACACAAATTAAAATTATAAACGCACAAACAAGACACTTATTAGAAAACACATATCATATTTGATTTGAAATTTATATTTCATTTTCTTTAAGACAAAAGACATAGGGTGAAAAAATTAGGCCTAAAGTTGTATTCACACTCATTAGACTATACTAATAATAATAGTAGAACCAGTAGTTTCGTGGAGTGTTGCCATGGTAAGCAGAGCTGATCAAAACTGTACCCGAGATGTATTCTCACCCACTTGTTCCCCATTTGACCAATCACACACAAGATCTTCACTAGAGACAAGAAATGAATTTTCATTTACACCAGCCCAATGAGTGTTCTACTGAGTTTTGAGAACAATAATTCACAGGTAAAGTTTAAAATGCTCAACCTGGCAACACTTCGTGTTACGCCACTGACAAACCGGTATCGGAACAGATACAATTTTGGAACCAGACCATCCTTAAAGATAATGAACTGATCTTATAGCACACGCCTTTAGTATGCCTATGATGATCATTCTACTTTCACCAGTAGGTTTATGAATTATTTGTAAAAATACACGTCTATATTTGTAACAAACTAAAAAAAACACAAAATCTTTATGATACAAAAAAAACTCTTCAAGAAATAAATAAATTTAAAAAAAACAGTCTCTGGTACACACCGACAAGTCACGTGGCACAACGATACCGACCTAGCATTGTACCCAATCTGTACTCTAATGACTGGTCTCTAATGTCTTATAGACCCTGCAAATAAGCCATCCAATGCTAGGAAACCAATCCCCTGGCACGCCATCTTTGATTTGCACTCTTACGCCTCTCCCAATCTATTGTTTTCAATTCATTTGTCCCGAGTCAGACTGTGGAACTCTTTAGATAAAGCCACTCCCTTGTCCGTCAACCCTTCATTGATACCATCAATAGAAGTTGTGATGGATGTATTGGCAGTGGTTCTGAATGTTCGGGACCGGAGGGTGTAGGATTCAGTTGGTCCAAGACAAGCGGCCACGATCAGTACTGAAACATCGTCTCTGGGTGGTAAGTACAATGTAGATTAATTAGCGCGGAGGCCCTAGTTAGGAAATATACTGTAGATTAATTAACGTGGAGAAACTAGTTTGGAAATATAATGCAGATTAATTAGCATGGAGGCACTAGTCTGGAAATATACTGTAGATTAATTAGCACGGAGGCACTAGTTTGGAAATATACTGTAGATTAATTAGCATGGAATCACTAGTCTGGAAATATAATGCAGATTAATTAGCATGGAGGCACTAGTTTGGAAATATACTGTAGATTAATTAACGTGGAGAAACTAGTTTCGAAATATACTGTAGATTAATTAACGTGGAGAAACTAGTTTCGAAATATACTGTAGATTAACTAGCACGGAGGCACTAGTCTGGAAATATACTGTAGATTAATTAACGTGGAGAAACTAGTTTCGAAATATACTGTAGATTAATTAGCATGCAGACACTGGTTGGGAAATATACTGTAGATTAATTAACATGGAAAAACTAGTCTGGAAATGTAATGTAGATTAATTTGCATGGAATCACTAGTTTGGAAATATGATGTAGATTAACTAGCACGGAGGCACTAGTTTGGAAATATAATGTAGATTCATTAGCATGGTGGTACTAGATGATAAATATAATGTAGATTCATTAGCATGGTGGTACTAGACGATAAATATAATGTAGATTCATTAGCATGGTGGTACTAGACGATAAATATAATGTAGATTCATTAGCATGGTGGTACTAGATGATAACTATAATGTAGATTCATTAGCATGATGGTACTAGATGATAAATATAATGTAGATTCATTAGCGTGGTGGTACTAGATGATAATCACTATGGTAAATATATTTGTAATATTCGATTAACTAGCATAAAGTCAATAGATAGAAAGTATAACTGATATATATTAGCTCACCTATTACTACCCATTTGGGCTATACACACATGCAATAATTACTCTAATGTGTTAGGTATGAGGAAGGTCTAACCTAGAGGAATTGTACCCACCTTTACGTGTAGGGAGATGGGACAACTATTTGAAGAAAACCATCCTGAGTACATCCAACCAGGGATTCGACCATCCAGTCTATTGCGAGAGTAACTTATCGGAATATGCGGTTACCATAAGCGGGTAATTCAACTGATTGAAATGATTCGAAATAAAAGGAAAATTTGCAATGTTAACACCCCGTTAACAACAAAAATCACGTAAATCGGTCAAATATTACTAAACATATTTAATTATAAGACTCATAAATACCCTTTTCAAGGACCTTGTATGGGTGGCGTATTATATTATTAAGGTTGGGAACTCGAGTTAAGGTGATTGTCTTTGCAGTTTTTATATCAAATCATTTTTGTTGGCCAAAATAAATCAAATTTTGCTCCAATAGAAACATAAAGTTTAATTTTACACACGTGGTGACTTCAACAGTTCTTAAATTTCTTTCAAGAGTGTCCTGGAATTTGGCGACAACTTTTTCTCTTCACTTGAAAAGTTGTTCATTTAATGGCGCTAAGTTCATGAGAAATATTTATGTTACCATGTGAAGAAAATCAAACTAGTTTGTTCCTACAGGAGCAATATTTTTTTTTAGCAAAACAAAAAAGTTTCAATAAAAACTACAAAAACATTGACCTGAATTCGCGTACTCCACAATTCCACCCTAATGGTAGGAAAAAGCAGTTCTATATGTTAAAAAACAATAACAGAATAAGATGAAATTATCATACAAAGTAATATTGGTTTATTATTATAAATAAAGGATTTTAGCGTGTATATAAGTAACATGCGTTTGATATATTTACATAACCTACAAAACAACCTAAGGTTTAACAAATACAATAGTTTGTCCTCCGGTTGAAAATTCACCAATGGTAACATTTTCGGCAATGGCCAGTATCAAACCCATGACCCAAGCTCGGAAGACAGAACCATTACCGATTTTTTTTATTAGAATACTATTTTTTTCCCCTTCATATTAAAATCACCATGGACCTAAATCAATAATCATGTATGAAAAACCTGCAGGATATTTCTCATTAATTTCAAAATAATCTCTAAATAAGTTACACATCACATCATTACTCGACAAAAATATTAAATCAAAATTTAAGTTTTACTATTTTACAAAGTAGTTTATTTCAGAGAGTTTTTGCTTTAGGGTACAAACGAAACAATAAAATATAAAAAGCGGGAAAACTTTGAAAAGAAATACCAGAATTAAAACTTTCTGGTTTTGAAATAAAAGAAATATTAAAGCGTGAGAAAGTATGAAAGAAGATAAGGTAGGGAGGAACCATTCATTGTCTCTTTCCTTGTTTTGAAGAGCACTTATCATTATTGCCGATGGGTTCATCGTAAGAGCGAGGGCGAAGAGACGTTCCTCCTATCCAGTGTCATGTCGTTTATTGTTGCCAGGCTAAGCAGTGTTAGTTTAAACTGTACCTGCAAATTGTTCACGTCACTCAGAAGAACACTCGCTGGTCGTATATTAACGAAAATACATTCCCAAGTGAGGAGATTACGTATGGATAGTCAAATGGGTACCGAGTGGGAGAGAACACATCATAAGTATAGTTTTAATAAGCTCTGTTTACTCTATAAACACTTCATGAAATGACCCGACATTGCTTCTAACATCTTCACTCGATCACAGAATGGGAGGTCTGAGCGGTTGCACGCAAGTTTTCTCCCTAAATAGTTTACCAGTCTGCCTTATCATTTGATGCGGTTAAACTTGATCTGAATTCTAGTGTATATGTTACAGGAAAAGTAGATTCTCCAGTAAGAGTAGACTCGGCCTAGGTAAAGTCGACTCTTACTGGTCTTTTTAGTAAAAGTTGATTAAAAGCGAAAAGTGTTGAATTTCGATCAACATTTACTAGTCAGAGTTGACTGTACCTGGGGAAAGTATACTCTTACTACCTTGAGTTAGTGAAAGTTGACTTTTTGCAAATAAACGGTCTACTACCTAATAAAAAAAACAATAAAAAAGCTAAACCTTTATAATACAAACTAACCTAACCTAACCTAACAAAGATGTGCGCGCGAAGTTGCATGTGGATAGCAACATCGTGGAATCAACTTTTACTAAACCACAGCAGGCATAGTTAATTCTTCATAGGAAAAGTTGATTGTTTATTCTCTGTTTATTTTCAATCAAATTTTACTGATACTTTTAGTAAGAGTCGACAATACCTAGGCCGAGTCAACTCTCCCTAACAATCTACTTTTCCTGTAACATATATACGCGAATAACCCGGAGAGGTAGTAAGACGCGCTTCACAGCACATATTACCGATACAATTTAATCACGTGTTCAGACCTTTGACGTCCTTGTGCCTAAGTAAATAAATATAATATTTTACAAAACATTTTAACTTAAAAAAAAAGGAGCGTTATTAATATAAGAGAATAAGACTTTACACTAAAGTATTAAACATTGTAATGTAACGTAATAAACATTAGTTAAATAGTCTGTACTGGGGTCAGGGATCCAATCCTCGGTCCCGGCACAGATTTATTTATCTGATTGCCAAACCCTTCCTTCACCTCTGACAAGATGTTTATTAATCACAACTTGTGAATATGGGGAATGCCAGGCCTCCACCGTGGTTCGGATTTCACGTTAAACTGTAGGTCCTCCATTTCATCTCACAATCACCCTACCATCATACATTAGCGTAAGTGCGTATAACCCGAACGGGTAGTAAAACACGGTGCTAATAATAATAATAATAATAATAATAATAATAATAATAACAATAATATAATATCTAATATATTGACAACTTATAATGACTTCAAAAAGTTTGAATAGATATAAGAAAGATTGAACGGCTTTAAAAGTTAAGAATTAAAACATAAATGTTTTGTAAAAGCAATCGCTAATAATACAAAATGTTGAAAATTAATAGGTATAATAGATTGAGTTTTATAAAGAAATGAGACATAGTTATTTGGAAAAAATAATAACATACTGGGACACTTTTGACAATAATTAAAATGAAACAATAAAGAAAGTCAAATACAATAGAATAAATGGTACAATAAATAGACTATTACATAATAAGTAAAATATCATAAAAATAAAAGGCAATTATTGGTAATGATTATACACTTGAAATGTAGATATAAGTCAATAAATAAAATGAGTCAATCACGCAGTTTTTTTATTGAATATATTTTGATAGAAAACGTATATTTTAATGTCTTATATAAAAAAAATCCCTTGCTCCTTGGCATATCACTTGGTTTGAAGACCAGCTGTATAATTATGGTAAATCACAAATATAGGTTTGAATCTGGGGAATGCTGAAAGAAACATGTACTGTTTGTATGCGACCCGTCTTGGTGGTGTAGTTAGCTAACGCACTAGTTTCGTGTTGACCTAGACTGCTGAGGACAGAGAGATCGAGGTTTGAGTCTTACTTGGGTGAACTGGAGTGGTTTTTCCTAAATAGTTTTCCACTCTAACTCCACGCAAATGCGGGTTCACTTTCTTTATGTTCAACCTTTCCCATTCCTAGCCCATTAGCATAATTAGTACTTAAGCGTATAGCCCGAACGGGTAGTAAGACTCGGTGCTAAATATTATTCTTTGTATGCGGACCCGTACCGCTATTCAATTAATAAGCCTGTGTGTACATATAGGCCTACAGGATGTTTAAAAAATTATTCATAACTTTAGGGTATTGTATTAAGCTTACTCAGTAAAATGAGTAAAACACTTTTTTTAAATTATGGATTTAATAGCCAAACTATTGTATTTGTAAATTAGGGCTATGGCCGCAATTAAATATAATATTATTTATATTGAAAAATAATACCTGGACAAGGGAATCAAACCCAAAACCTTTGACTTAGTAAGCCAATGTTTCAACCAATGAGGAATCGTCCCGTTACCATGGGCACAGTACAACTCCTGGATAGCTAGGTGGTTAGAGCATTGGTATAGTAAGCCAAAAGTCGTGGGTTTGATTCTCGTGTCCAGGTGTTATTTTTCAATTCAAACAGTAAATCTTAGTAAACTTAGGTCCGCAAACCTGCTCACACAGAGATACAGGAAATTATAAATCGAGGAGAGTACAGTCACATACGTCCCCCCTCCCCGGGCCACTGACTTTATCATTGGCATTTTTTGACGGGAGATACTTTAAGAGTTTAATGTACTCGTCTCCAATAAAATGATTAATCAGACTTACAACAGTGGGTTGAAGGCGGTTGTAAGAAGATTCAAACGAATCCAGGGATTTATCAAACTTACAACAGTGGGTTGAAGGCGGTTGTAAGAAGATTCAAACGAATCCAGGGAGTTTTCAAACTTACAACAGCGGGTAGAAGACGGTTGTAGGAAGATTAAAATGAATCCAGGGATTTATCAAAATTACAACAGTGGGTTGAAGGCGGTTGTAGGAAGATTCAAACGAAGACAGGGATTTTTCAAACTTACAACAGCGGGTTGAAGGCGGTTTTAGGAAGATTCAAACGAATCCAGGGATTTTTCAAACTTACAACAGTGTGTTGAAGGTGGTTGTAGGAAGATTCAAACGAATCCAGAGATTTTTCAAAGAGCACGCAACAGCCTGTTTTGAAGATGTGTAATTTGTTTGCAAATGGAAGGACAAAATGTTGAACACCTTTTTTCAGTGAGAATATAGTAAATTTGCGCCATGTAAATCCAAATCCCATTTCAGTTTTATTTGCCCTAGACCCCTCGGAGAGGGAAGTAGGCCGATTGTGATCGTCAGGCTATCGGGCTAGACCCTGTAATCTATAGTTTTAATAAGACTACCTCAAGGGATTTTTTGAACTATACATCCAACCCTAAAATTAAGGGAAGTTCACTGAAAGGAAAAAGGAGAGATAAAAAAGATTGTTTAGTAAATTGTATTATATGACAACTTAGCTCAGTCAGTATCGCGTCTGACTAATGAGCTAAGGGTCTCGGGTTAGAATCCGGGCATGGCCAAAAATTTATCACTGATGAAAGTATGGGTTTACCCTTTCACATTGATAATTTAACTGGTGGGGGACTGGATATTGTGCCTGTCCTAGTCTAAAGTTAGAGTACAGGTCATACGAAGCTACGAGAGACCTAGCAAGCCGGTAGTGGAAAATATATGGCTTGAATAAAAAATTGACTCAGGCCACAGGCTGGAAACAGGTATGGATATAAAAGTATATATTTCTATAATTCAATAAATTATATTTATTTTAATAAGAAGATTTTATTTTTTATGGAGTCGGGAATTTCTACCCAATAATAGGAATCTAGATATTTGGTAAACAATATTTTTGGTGGATAAAAACTTTTATTCTCGAAACATTTTTAACTGATAAATTATTTTGGTAGGCCTACTTTTAGCAACACACAATTTTTTTTTTCGGAATTAATATTTAAGAATCGTTGCATGCATTTTGTTCTCTCCCCCTCGAGCAAGAATTCCATACTCAAGCACCCCTCCAGTCCCTCCCCTTCCTCACTCGAATATAATTCCTCTCCTCCCTCCACGTATGCAAACAAGCGCAAATATTCCCAACAACCATCCCGGTGTGCTTGAGAATCAAATCATCTACCCCCTTCCAATCCTTTCCTCCCCCCTCATACCTAACAGGAAGAAAGAAAACCTTACCTTCTTAAACATTAAGTCAAGTCGAGTTTGCCGAAAGTTTGTAAGAACTTCACATGTCTCTCTCTGGTGGACGTTTTACGACAGTCGAACACTTCATAGAGAACTGATTGGAAAGAATCGTATTCGTTTAGTCTCGATTACATTTTAAATATCATATCTTAATGCATCGAAATTGGTAGCCTTGTATAACCAACTTTAATTTTTTAATTTTTTTTAGCGCATGGTATTACTTACCAGGGGAGACATTACGCTCAGTTCGGTCCCCTGTATGTAGACTATTAGTCGTTCTGTTGGCACAGAGTATTACCCAGAGTACACCTGTGGAGGTCACCTGTATGTAGACTATTAGTCGTTCTGTTGGCACAGAGTATTACCCAGGGTACACCTGTGGAGGTCCCCTGTATGTAGACTATTAGTCGTTCTGTTGGCACAGAGTATTACCCAGGGTACACCTGTGGAGGTCACCTGTATGTAGACTATTAGTCGTTCTGTTGTCACAGAGTATTACCCAAGGTACACCTGTGGAGGTCACCTGTATGTAGACTATTAGTCGTTCTGTTGGCACAGATTATTACCCAGGGTACACCTGTGGAGGTCACCTGTATGTAGACTATTAGTCGTTCTGTTGTCACAGAGTATTACCCAAGGTACACCTGTGGAGGTCACCTGTATGTAGACTATTAGTCGTTCTGTTGGCACAGATTATTACCCAGGGTACACCTGTGGAGGTCGCCTGTATGCAGAATATTAGTCGTTCTGTTGTCACAGAGCATTACCCAGGGTACACCTGTGGAGGTCACCTGTATGTAGACTATTAGTCATTCTGTTGTCACAGAGTACCCAGGGTACACCTGTGGAGGTTGTCCACACGTACCTGCAATGAGATGATGTACTGATGGTGATTATAAAGGTGTAGAAACAGTGTGAGTCTTAAACCCAACTTTAGCCTAATTTACCAACCCCTGGTGATCGTTGGGAACATGTTCCCTTTAGAGAAAGGTACCTAAGATACCAGCCTGGATTCTAACCTGGGACCCTTAGGTTCGTAGACAGGTGCATTGACCACTACACCACGGATTCGGATATAGCCCACTAATACTCCACCCACTGAGATAATAACGATTTGTTTTCAAGGTCAAACATAGCTAATTCTGACCAAGCCATGTCAGTGGTCACATGGACGATGGAGTCAACCCCATCTGGTCTGATGTATCTGGGATTTGATTATGTATAAACCCTACCCAGCTGTAAGAAAACCCTCCATAGTGTCATCCCGAGATCGGGCCATACCGACCAAGCGACCGCCTTCTGATGGCGAAGATAGTACCAACATCTGTGGAGAGAGGTATGCACAACGAACCCTCTGGCCATTAATATCAGTTTTCTAAACCGGAGCCGCTATTTCTTTATTCAAGTAGCTCCTCATTTGTCCTCAAGAGACCGAGTTTGACACCGTTCCAGACCCACTGCTTCACCAGGATTTCTGAACACTGAACCACATAAGCGGTCGGCCAGCTGGAATAAGGATGGTTTTCCCCTGAATGTTCTCCCCCTCTTAATCCACTCAAATGCCGGTACAATTCCTCCCCCCTATCTTTTTAGTATAAACATGCGGATAGCACCGACGTGTACAAAACATTTAAGACCAGCGCGGAATATGAATTATAATTTGTGGACGGCCATTAATCCGAATATAATAAAAACTCAATTTATTTGAAACCGAGTGCTCACTATGTGATTGCCATCATACTTTTAAGATTACCCTATTTTTTTACAAGGTTACAGATTTTTTTTAAAGCGAGGGAATGGGTATCTTGTTTAGGCCATGGTGCTGAAAAGGGCACGCAACTTGTTAAAGTTTGGCAAACAGTGTAATATAGAATCAACACGTTGCGTGCATCAAATAAACGCACGTGTAGAATCCAACAAGAATGTTATAACTTATGAAAACATCTCAAATTTGTATTATAGAATAAAATTATATTTACAAATTATTTATTCTAAACAGAATACAACTGGGGATGTAAATTTAAATTTCGCCTAAGTTCATGCAACCCTGGGGTCAGTACTGAGTACAACACTTTAATAATTATTGTTCTTTAAGGCGCGGTGAACGAAAAAAAAAAACCTTAAAAATTATCTTAATTTGGTGAACCCCCTCTGTTGGTCTAGTGCTAAGAACTCCTGGCTACAGATTTAATGGTACCGGGTTCGAGTCACAGCGCTTTCGATATTTATTTGTGAAGCAAGAATAGGGTCAAACTCAGAATCTACTCGGATAAAGCAGTAGCAGCTCCGGTTTAGAAAACTGAGATTAACACCTGGAGGGCTTGTTGTGCTGACCAGATGAAACCCAGTATCAGCAAATGTTGGCACTATCATTGCTGATGGCGGCGGCCGCTCGCTCGGTATTGCTCACTTGCGGGCTTTACACAATTTTTTTATGGTCTTACTTATCTGTCATCTAGAAACGTTGTTAGATCTACATTAACGTATTCATACATCAAGTCATGTTATCTGAAGCTGTAACCTTGTATAGCTAGTATCATACACGCTAATAATAGTTGTAGAGCAACTGCGACCGATGATCTGACGGGAGGTAAGATTTGCGACCCGCCATCCAACCAACCAAACCTATAATATTTGATAGCTTTTGTTTTTAGCACCGCTTCTTACTACCCGTTCGGTTTATACGCTCATGGTTTTAAGGATTAGAAAGGTTATATTTAGAGGAGGAAGTGTAGCCAAATTTGTGTGGAGGGCAAATTGGAAAAACTACCCTCAGTACACCCAAACGAGATTCGAACCTCAATATCCCCGTCATCGGCGGTTTAGTCTAGTGCGAGTCTAGAGCGTTAGACCACGAGGCCGGCGAAGCGGGTATTTCATAGCTACCTCTTTATAATTTATATGTGTTAACATAACATAAAGTTTTATGATTTTATAAAAATAAATCATTGTGTATAACAAACATGTATATATTATTTTTCACTGCCGTAACCGCTTTCTTATTGGTCGTATTTGAGCTCTACTCTTGAATAAAATGTGTCACATGCTCTTAAGATGATCGGGTCTCAGATGCTCCAAAAGGGTCTGAGCTGACACATACCCTTAATAATATATTAAATATTTTCAATGTTGACAAAAAAAACCCTTTCTAAATGAACCTTTATATGAAAATTAAACTTTACCTGGTCGAACTTCCCCCCTAGCGTGGTGGTTAGTCTACTCTCTCACTGAGCGTATATACGCGTATTACAGCTTGTGCGTGTACTTACAGACCCCTCTCATTTCCAGGGAAGTTAAGTTAGTGCGAATGAGGGCCTTCATAAGATTACATGAATACATTACAACACGCACTGCCTGTGGCGAGGAAGAAACGGCTAGGATACGTAGCAATATGGCGAGACTGTGGGTGCAACAGACTACTAAATCCATGTTTTCACGGCTAGGGAGGTAACTCCTTTTAAAACCTTTATATGTATATATTAAAAAATAAAAATAAACGCAACTGATTGTGTAAGCCCAAATGTACAAAGTGTATCCAATAAACATAGTACTCTATTTTTAATTTAACTCTAAATTTTCAAACACTTCCTACATTTTTTATTTTAATCATTGACAAGTGGATATGAATGGTTCTTGTATCTAAATCCGGATATGTAGAAATGGGATTTCAAAAGCTCACGTATATTATTAATGCAAACGTTGAAAACTGAATTCATCTTTCAAGGTATTTGCTTAGCTTTATATCAAATCTTGACAAAATAAACTTTCTTGTCGATGAAAAGAGTTAGATTTAGTTTGAGAAATCACTTGTCTAACTTAAGACGTGTCTATGAGGGAATGGGAGGGAATTATATAATTTATTTAGGTTCATATCTATTGTCATAACCCGTGTAGATATAACATTATGATATTCTAGATGATTTATGTTTTTAAGTGCGTCGAATTGATGTATATAATTATATATGTATTTCTTAGCGCTGCGTCTTACTACCCGTTTGGGTTATACGCTTATGTACCAATTACGCTAATAGTTTTAGGGATTAGGATGGTTATATTTATAAGAAGTGTACCCACATTTGCATGTAGGGAGAGTGGAAAACCATTTTGGGAGAGCCCCCCTCAGTACACCCTACCGAGATTCGAACCTCAATCTCCCCGTCATCAGTGGTCTAGTATACTGCGAGAGTAGCGCGTTAGACGCCGTGGCTAACGAAGCGGGTTTATATTATTTAAAATACACGCATAAAAATACTCCACAATCATAGATATGTTGGTGAACTCACACGTATGCAGTTTAGGTGTCGTCTGGGATCCAACCACTGTCATTAGTCACGAGGACGATGCATCTAGGAGGTAGGGTAAGGTATCAATGATCAGTTAAACAGAGTGTACAGTATGCATGTCACATGACCGGAAGTGGGGGTGGTGTATTAGCGATAATTCCAGCAGTGTTTATACCAAACACTGTCATCCCCAATCAGGGGCCCGTAAAGGAAAAAGCAAGCGAGTTGAGAATCCTTTAAAAAACGCACGTTGGTCTCCGACATTTTCTAAAGAGAGAGGACGACTTCGTTTACCGTGTTTACATCAAACTGTCAACCCTCTTCCATAATTTGGTTATCAGACTAGAGTATTTGAATGGGTTGAAATAACAGAAATTCGAGAATCAATCACAATATATGTCGTGGAGTTCTTTTTTCATTAGTAAAATTAGTATTAATTTATTTTTAGTGGAGCCTATACATTATATTATACTCTTAAGTTAACGCAAAAAACATATTCAGGACCATTAAATTATTCTATAGGTTATGTGAGAACGTATCAATTATTAGTTTTACATTGATTTCCATTGAATATATAGTATTAATAATTTTAAAGTGTGATTTCGCTTATTTATGGTTATAAACTACGTAAGTAGTTTAGTTATAATATTGATTTGTGGTGTCATTGGTGTATACTCAAATACTTATGTAATTTTATTAGGAATATCATAATGTATCTTAATTTTCAATTTTTTATTCATTATTATATTTATTTTATTTAAAAATAAAATTGAATTCAATTTTTTTCTGAAACCAGGAAATAGTTCCACTCTTAAAGAAATCAACCCCTAAACTAATTCATGATAGTTGATTGATGACAGCAACATGGTGGTTAGGGTGTATTTCTACTGAGAAAGTACCGGGGTCGATTACCAGAATGACGCTGAGGACTTTTTCTTTCATAAAGGTGAATTAACACACCATGAAGAATGTGTCGTGTTTGTTCTGGAATTAAGTTAGCTTGTAATTAGAGGGCTGATATATTCGATTGATTCAGAAAATACTCGCTAAATAAACATGGGTAAATCAAACACTGCCTTTGTATCATAAGCCAAGAAAGTGAGTTTCAATAACTACTATTTTCGTAAAGGAGAAAACGAAATCAGCAGCTTCAATAATTAGAGTCAAAACATTGGGTTATGTATATATCCCAGACAGATTAATCAACTGAAATAACAAGCAATAGGTGACCTGGCGGTCTAGTGTTAAGGTGTCAAACTTCTGTGCTGGCGGCCGGGGTTCAATCCTCGGTCCCAGCACAGATTTATCTGATTACCAAACCCTTCCTTCACCTCTGACAAGACATCTTGTGAATGTGAGGAATGCCAGGCCTCCACCGTGGTTCGGATCCCACGTTAAACTGTAGGTCCTCCATTTCATCTCACAATCACCCTACCATTACACATTAGCGTAAGTGTGTATAACCCGAACGGGTAGTAAGACGCGGTGCTAATAATAATAACAAGCAATAACCATTAAATTCACCACTGCGTGTAACCCGAACGGGTAGTATGACGCGGTGCTAACTATAATAATAATAAATTCACCATTAGAAAGAACAACAAATACATTTATCTTAAAAATCTCTATAGTGTAAACGTTATTATTATGTGTTCTGTCTTACGACAGGTCCATTCCTTTTGTCAGTGGACTTAGATCGCCAATGATCCCTGTCCTCTGCCTCCTCTTTCAGGTCCCAGAATGTTCTTCTTTCCCTCAAGTCATACACTATTTGAATCCTCCTTATTAATAAGATTATCTTTCTCTCAAAATTTCATTCCAAGACTCAAAGATATTCTACAAAATTTACATATTTAAAACGCAAGTAAAATTGTGATTATCCCTTTAAAACACGGCTGGTATTAAACTTATATTCATTAGTAAAATACTTTCTTCCGCAATATTTTATTCCCCTGCTAAAGCGCTGTGGTATGTCCTAAGTCACCGAACGAACGTAATCCAAGTACAGAGATCGATTCTAATGTTAGTGGATCGTCAAAAGGGTTTAAAGTTTGGAAATATGTATTAGAATTTAACAAGTAGAAATCCTTGTTTTATTGCTTAATTTCTAAAAGTAATGTTACATATTCTTATTGCTGTAAATATTTATTAAAATAAAATTTGTAAGGTTAATATAAACACAAATTTTGCAAATTAATATATTTACGACATTGTCCGTATGGAGGGGACCACATTTAAATTAATATTCGACATCTCGCGATACTATTGGTTGTTTATATGTAGATGACGATTTCCACACGTCCATCACAGACTCAACCTTAAGCTTTGAGTGAAGAATGAAACTTAACACAGGATGAATACTGGATAGCTCAGTAGCGCTAAGCCAAAGGTCCCAAATTTGATTTCCTTGTCTAGTTGTCATTTTTAAATTAATTTAAATTTTATTTTTTAAAAGTGAAAATTGATACCTGGACACGGGAATCGAATCTGGACCTTTCGCTTAACACGCCGATGCTCTGATCACTGAGCTGTCCAGGAGTCGTCCCATATCCATAGTCATTCTTCACTTTAATTTTAAGACATAGTCTGTGATGGACGTGCGGAAATCGTCAGCTAAATAAGAGCTGTCAGTTAATCTCGCGATCTATCTGATAACGCAGCCATCTTAGATTCGGGGGAGCTTAATGTTGCCAATAGTACAATGACAAGTGTAGGAATGCACATATTATGATTAGTTAAATATCAAATCTGCAAATATAAGTGCTTGTTTAATTAATCTATCTTAATTTATATTAATTAAAATATGTAAGGCCTAGATATGTTATTTCGATAAATGAGAAGTTTTAACTAGACAACTGATTAAATATGAACGGGGCTAAGATTAACAGTCACTAATCTTAAAAAAAATTAATCATTTATTATTAACTATCAAGATGAGATTATTAATTTCACGATCACACAAACTATATTTTGTCACTGTGAGTTGAAATATTATGAATTATTAGTATTGCCATCACTTGATCAACATTTCCCCGTGTTGAATTGACATATTTTTTTAATTATTAGGATGTAACTATTAATTTCATCATCACTCGTTCTATAGACTATTTGATCATGGTGAGTTGAAATTGTATTGACTATTAAGATGAATTTATTATACTAACGATGACACAATTAGTATGTTCTCATGGTGAATCGACTTACTATTAATGTCACAATCAAACGAATTGATGAATTAATATACTATTAAAAAGCCAAAGCGATTAGACCAACCTTTTTTTAGATTATTCGACAATAAAATGTAGCCTGTATATTCCGATGTTAAAAAGAATTAAACGTAAATTTCACACTCATGTATTTTTAGTTCTTACTATTTATTTATGCTGTACTACATATTTCATTGACAGTACCACAGTAGCTAAATGAACATGGTGTAACTAAGACATATTTAATATTTATGAAAGAAAATTGGTATCTATTGTTGCTACATGATGTTGATAATAATAATAATAATAATAATAATAATATCCTAAATAAGTAACGTTCAATAAGGCTGGGTTAATATTAATACATAACGCATAACCATTGCCGAATAATGCATGGCGTCCAGTGCACAATTCATATTATTATTATTATTATTAGCACCACGTCTTACTACCCGTTCGGCTTGTACGCACTTACGCTCATGTGTAATGGTAGGGTGATTGTGTGATGAAATGAAGTACCTACAGTTTAACGTGGAATCCGAACCACGGTGGAGGCCTGGCATTCCCCACATTCACAAGATGTCTTGTCAAAGGTGAAGGAAGGGTTTGGTAATCAGATAAATCTGTGCCGGGACCGGGGATTGAACCCCGGCCGCCAGCACAGAAGTCTGACACCTTACCCCTAGACCACCAGGTCACCAATTCATAGTAAAAATACAACTGTTTGTAAATACACGAGGTGATTAATATCTTACTCGATTTTTTTTTATCGCTTGGCCTAACCTCATTGTTTTATTAGATAAGGTATAAAACATATGTATTTTAAAGGTTTACTCTAAAAATAAAGTTCATTAATCTGTGTAATTTGAAACATAAAACTAACCTAATAAGTGGTGACATTATTATATACCTAATTCTAAATAACAAAACAAAATATTATAATTTTATTACAACCATTTTTAAATTCGTAGTCATTACTATTAAAAATATAATTTGCAATTAAGTATGAAGGCTAAAGATAATTTCAAACATGAACATATACTCCATTCACGGTAGGAATAACTCTCTGAAATATCTTTTTTCTCACCAATATCCTACCATATAATAGATTTCTGGCAGGTAAAAAGGCCTTTCAGAAAACAATTCTTACGGTGAACGAATAGTAAGATATTTTCTATTTGTTGTGTATTCTGGTGTTTTAATTGGCTAGAGCTACTCGTAGCATTTTCATTAGCTGATATATATATAAATCAAGTAAAAGAACCGTATTTGTTCAAGTACTGTACAGTACATGCACAATTCATAAAAAGTAAAAGTTAAATCAACTTTATAAATGGTGCACTTGTTCAATATATCGCTATTATGAGCGCCATCATTGAAAGTAGTTTGTTTCAACGTTTTGCATAATACAGTGCTATGCACTATTCACTATTAGTTATGCGTTATTCATGAATATAAGCCAGCCTAGTTTTAATATCATCAAATTTCTTTCATCATCATTATTTTGTCCTCGTCTCTATTCCGAAGCTAAAATAGATTCATTTTTTGAAAGCTCGTGCGAGAATTATTTTTTAAATCACAAAATTTCCATTAACATTTTATTTTCCTCCCTATATTTACTTGCTAACAATCGCTTTATTTCAAAACCGCTATTTTTTGTTTTATTATTTCCCTGGAATTATGTAAATAAATCCCGGCGCTTTATTTATTTTACAAGAAACATGACATATTCCACTAGTAAACACAAATGACGTGAATTTCTAATTTTCTTTTATTTTGTGTTTTTTTTTCCTGAAAATGTTAGCTTGACTATCTTTACTAAACATTATAAGAGCTTGAGAGAGCTTTGTGGAAAGTTTTTCATGTTTTTGTTGTTGTTGTTGAAACGAATTCGTTATAAATTCATACATAAATTTAATCTTTGTAGAAAATAAAGTGTCCACCCTCCCTCCTTTTCCCTGTGACTGTATAACGTCATTATAGTTCCAAAGTTGGTAGCAATGTGGGGATGAAAGCTTAAGGAGGGAGTTTCAATTCCCAATGGTAATTTATGCACTTCTCTAGCGGGGATTTGCGGCTTAACTCTATGGAACGGGTCGTTTGTGTCAAATCTTTACACAACTTGTGAATAACTGACAAATTTTGTTACACCGTTACGCAAAAAAAAATAAAAAAATGACATTCACATGTTCTTCCGACGTCTTGTTTTGTAAATACATATTTAACGTTTATTAAAAGTTTAGTGTTTATTTTAGGGTAAATATGAATACGATTCGCTCACTACCTTGCAATAAAAATAAATATAGTTTGTTTGTTTGCAAAAGATGTTTTGTTCATAAACAGCTAAAATAAAACATTTATCAGTCATAAATAGCGATGAATATTTTAATCTTGTTTTTCAGATCGTGTATATGTGTAGTTTTATTATTTATTACCGTAATACGAGTAAAACACAATTTATTTATTTGATATATTTTGGTACACAATTTATTATAAAAATACTATCATATTTTTATAATCACGAATAAAATTTTGTCAAATAAAATGTTTGGAATCGAATATCTTTTATTATTATACATGTATGTGAGAGCAAAGAAAGTGTGGCTCTTAATATGTTCCTTTTGCCTAATTGATGAACACCATATGATTTATTTTTTATCTGCCAAAAAAATTAGTGTGTTAATTCAATTAAAAAGTAATTGTAATAACTGTATAATTTTTTTAAACATAAGATTATGCTTGATTAATATACTTCAATTTTAATAGTTTGTTAAACTTCAAATAAATGTTAGTTTTTTGTTTAGATCGTCTGTATTTAATTATTAATTTTTTGTTTATTTAAAAAGCGCATTTGAATGTAATTACTTCATTTATAAGCAATTCCTACTTATAACAACACCATTTCAAACTACTGTTGTTATTATTTCCAATGGGTGCTTTATTGTATACAAACAATCACCCGTTTTTTTATATATTAAAAATAGACCAATATATTGTGAAAAGGTAATGTAATTTATAATATATAAAAAAACTGCAGAGTAACGTAACTTAAATTATCCTCATCATATACTCCTTAGAAGCAGCTCAAAAACGATTGTGATTAAATAACAAAAATAGTCCTCGACCAGAATTATAAGAAATTCAATTCGTTGGTTGACAATTTATTTTTTATTTTGTATAAACGTCAGCTAAAGAACAGTTTACACTATCATATTTTAAAGTTGTGTGTTAATAAAACACTGAACAAAGTTTATTTTACATTTTATTATGGCGGATTGATTACGTTCATTTAAAAAAAAATGAAATATCGCTATTGCAAAGTTGACTTTTCTTTTACATTTAATATTCAAACAAAATATTTGAAAAATAACTTTTTTTTTTTTTGCAAATATTTTCTCTGACTTTGGTTCAAATGAAAGCTACACCTGGATTTTATTACGAATAAACATTTTGAGTACTTTTTATAAATATGAAACTATTTTTTGCTGTCAGCATTAATAGAATTTTACTATGTTATTGATGTTATTTTAGATTTAGCGTAAAGCCCTAATGGGTAGTAAGATGCGGTTCTAAATAAATATAGACTATATTTTATAGTTATTAATAATATATATCAAAAGTGATGGTTGCAGATAACGTGACTTATAATATGAATAAATAAAAAGTGGATATAGTAGCTTGTTATAGTCGTCAGACATGTCCATTTGTAAGATTTTTTTAAAACCCCGCGTCTTACTATCTGTTAAGGTTACACGCATATGCTTTAATTACTCTAATCTGCTAGGGATGAGGAAGGCCATATTTATATGAAGTGTACCCACGTTTGTGTGGAGGGAGAGGGAAAAACATTCAGGTGAAACCACCCTCAGTACACCCGAATGGGATTCGAATCTTGATCTCCCCGTCATCGGCAAACCAGTCTATTGCAAGTTCGACGCCTTAGACCATGCGACCACCAAATCGGGTAGCACGGAAAATAAAATATACCAATTTTCTATAGTATTAATATATCAGGCAGTTTTACCTCTTAAACATGAACGAATGAGACGGTTAGGAAGACACATTAAAACCTTTATAAGTAGATTCAAAGTTTTTTTATGAATATTTTGATTGAATAATTCATAAGTTGAAGAAAATAATCCACTTTTGACGTGTCCTGTCATTAAATATATATATATGAAAAATGTCCTATCGAGAGTAACAGATTGACAGTTCTAAACCTCGTTACGTTAACTTCGGGAAATGAAATGTCCGCGGTTTGACAAGGTGTAAAATACACGCTCGACCTCATTTGACGTTAGCATTTTAAATTTATCAACTTTATTAAATTATATTTTTTATGACCTGAAACCAAGTGAAAATGCTATGAATATTAGATGATACTAAACAGACGTAGATTGATATTTATGACTAGCAAACTAACAATATACTCGGAGACATCCTCGACGCCGGTTCCTTTTGTGTAAGTTGCCGTCAACATTCTACACACTCAACGGACTAGTTTGAATTCATCTTCAAAGTGATTGATTGGAATTGTTATTTCGAAATTACTGGACAATGTTGTTAATAGGATGGAATTTAAATTAAAGTACTTTGTTTGCTTCATCGACTTATGTATAGATTGAGTTATGGTTATAGACAGATCTCCATTGGAAGAAACTATATTTGAAAGTTCAAAACGCTACTACAGTCAAATGTTTCAAAAAGTAACTTCAGTCCAATGTTAATAAGAAGAAACTTATCTGACAGTCCACCGAAGTCACGACAGATCTATGTTATTATTAATAACCTTTTCTGACAGATAAAAAAGTCACTATAGTTCAATCTTCATTGGACGAAATTCATCTGACAGTCCAAAAAGTCACAACAGATCAATGTTATTATTAATAACCTTTTCTGACAGATAAAAAAGTCACTATAGTTCAATCTTCATTGGACGAACCTTATTTGACAGTTCAAAAAGTCACAACAGTCAAATGGTTTTTTTAAATCACTTCAACCCATTGTTTCTAGGAAGGACATTATCTGACAGTTCAAAAAGTCACTTCTTAAGAAAGACGTTATGTGACGGTTCAAAAAGTCATTACAGTTCAATGTTCTTAGGAATAACCTTACCTGACAATTAAAATAATCCCTATGGTTCAATGTTAACAGTATTAACCTTATCTGATTGCTAGAAAAGTTACTAGATCTACTTTTATGAATTAATACGCCAGAATTTGTGTCATACTTCTTACATAACTGATAGACAGTGTCAATGTTGACATCTGTAAGATAAATATAATAAACATTTGTAAATTTTGAACACGCTACATTTTTTTTTATTTCTTAAAGTTTTTTTTAACTTTGAAGAAATTGACGTACACTTTCTGAAATTACTGTGTATAAACCAACATACTTATAGAACAAAGGCACACAGTTCCCCGGCAGCTACTTAATCAGAGTGAAAGAGAACACCTCAATATTTGCAATTTTTTATTTTGATGTTTTGAAAGTTTAGTTAAAATAACATAATATTAAAATGCTTTCTGTAGAATTAATTTTGTTATGATTTCTTAATAACGTTAAATTTTACTTTACACAAGCTTATCAAATATCATAGCATCGACCGAAACTATACTTTATTATAAAATTATTTTTACTGTGCTAGAATTGGGACCAAACACAAAAATGGTGTAAAAATGAACAATAGAAGGCATATTATGGTTTTATAACTTTACACCGACATAGAAACTAAAATATCACACGTCTATATTGTCTGTGTATTAACTTCATATAAACAATCTCCAGTTGAATTTAATTTATATTACAATATGTTTTTATCATCGCGTCTTACTTACTATTTGTTCAGTTTATACGTAAGTATGTTACTCTAATGAAGGCCTTTTAGAGACAATTTACCCGCATTTTCGTGGAAGGAGAGTGATAAACCATTTAGGAAAAACTACCCTCAGTAAACCTAACTGAGATTCGAACCTCGATCTCCCGTCTTCAGCAGGTTAGTCTAACACGAGAGTGACGCCTTAGACCATTCGTCCACTGAAAAGGGTAGAGCTCAGTACTAAAATACTGCCCAGTGAAAATAGTTGATAGTAAATAATAATATTACTTGTGTTCTATGATGGTTTTATAATAATGATTTATTTTAGTTTTAATACGTCACAGAATCTCGTAAGTCCTCATTTCCAATCTTATTTTGTAACCCCACGTTTATATTCGTCATATTCACTTCCAAGACGTCAAATCATATTTGATTTAAGGTTGAAAAATTAGATATTCGAATGGAAAGGGGCGTGGAGTGAGATGGGGGGGGGGGGCTGTTCAATGATAACGCGGGGAAACCCTCTCCCGATCCAATTCATGGAGAAATGAGGATTGCATGAAACAGGAGGGGGAGGAAATACTAATGTCGACTCAAATCGCCTATCAGAGGCTATTTTCTAATCAAACTGTATTTTCCCTTGGGAGGGGTCTAGTCCCTTTCTCATTTGCCAGGCCACCCTCCCCTCCTTCCCTCTATATGGTAAAATAATGTAATAAAAATAGTGCCCAATCATCGGTCTATGAATCATGCCACTTCACGTGACAGCTAATTTGCTAATAAGGGTTCAGTGAGCGGAGGAAAACGTGTTAATTACAAAATGGCGAGGGAGCACTGATATTGTCACGTTATATAAATACACTTTTATAAATAACTCACCTTCAAATTGAATGAAATATATTACTCGCACCAGTGGACACATCGATCAAGTCATCAGTTTGGTCTGATTTGGTTTGCCAGTGGCAGCGGATTGATGCTCGAACGTAGGCACATTTCCTCTAAATTATACCTGCCTCATTCCTACCCCATTGGTGTATCTCCGTGAACATCCAGGACGAAGAGACGAAAACGAAATGGAGAGTAAAGAATTAAACTTTATTTTTACAATCAAAATTAATATTATATAAAAATATCTGTGCAGTCTTTTCTTAAGTCTAAAAACTCTTTATTTGTAATCAACTTTTTGAAATTAATAATTTCCCAAACCTTAGCACGTTTTAAATATTCTAAAATAATTAGCACCTTGAAAATGTGATACATTACATATTATTTTAATAATGAGAATACTTATAAGGCAATATACTCGTGTCTCTCTTGATTTTCCATTGGCTGGAAGGTCGGGATTCGAATCCCAGCCGGTTTTATTTACATTAGCTCCCAATATGTGATTTTCCATAGTTTTTACACTTAATTTTGTGTGCATTTATCATATTTTATCTACTTAACATTACTTTAATTCAAAATAATTCAAAGTCCCCGTGTTTAACGTTCTATATAGATATATCTGCATCAGTGTGTTGAGGAACTAAGAAAAATCACTATCTCATAGCTTATTCCCTAAATAAATATAAGCGCCCTTTGAAACTTTTGATATGACCAGACTGTTTATATTTTCCTTCTGGAAAGTTGAGTTATTCAAATGGTTTAAAGAATTTTCATTTTAAATTGATTATATTCAATATGCATACACTTCTTTCTATCTTCCGTTTTACTGGAAAAAAAAGTCTGAAATCTATGGAAAATGATTACAAATGGCAAACGTGGTTTTGCATTTTTATTTATTTCACTTCCCTCCGAACAAAAGGCTATAAAATATTTTACCTTTCGTATTTCAACTTATCTCGACCTTTTTTTTTTTTTCATTCGTCACTTTTCATTTTACCTAATGGCTTTTCTTCTCTTTCCCACTTCTATTGTCAGCAATTTCCTTTCCCTTCCTTCATCTCTAATGGATTTAATGGCACTCAAGAACATTTTATAAGCCTAAAATATTTTCAGTCTTCCATGGAAAAATAGTTCAACAATCTGTACGGCGTTGGAGAAATATAAATGGGTATTGAAATATAAAATGGCGGGTTCCGTGTTATTTTAGTGAAAAATTATACTTAAGTAATGTTACAGTTTCATTTACTTAATCTCAGCTGGTAACGCGTCTGCCTTCTGTACTAATGGTCCCTGACTTGATTCCCGACGAGGATAAAGTAGTTATTATAAGGAAAATTTCACAGTGATCAATTACAAAAATATTAAATATTAAAATTTATAATTGGTGACATTTCATAGTGATCAATTAAAGTCCGAGATACTTGGTGTCATGTCTGTTCAATGTTTAAATTAGTTTGTAAATTGTGTTCTGAAATAATCCGTCTGTTCATAAAGTGCAAGTTAAATGTATCTAATTATTATTAATACAATGTATACTTATAAATCTGTATTTTACTATAGTTCATTCATGCAGAGATATTATTGTAAAAATAGTATTCACATATGGTGTTGATGTGAAAGTCAAGGTTCAAATCTTGAATTTTTTTTACATACATGATTTATTACTATAGTTCGCCCCCTCCTCTCTTCACACTAATGCGCATGCACTTTATCTAGCTTCTCTTCTTAAACCGTTAAAAGTCCGCTGAGTTGATACAGTAGCCGCATGGCTTCTTTGGTGCTGACTGACAGCTTTAAAAAGATACCAGACCAAATTACGTATCCCTGCGCTGAACCATATGATCTGCAAAAACATGTGTTTAGCAGCTGTCACTTCTGACAGTCAAAATTTTGGTATACACCTAAATGTTGACTGTCAGAAGTCAGCTGTGAGCTGTCAGTCAGCACCAAAGAAGCCATGGGGCTACTGTAGTTTCTAGTAAAGCTAGAAACATAAAAACAGTGTTGTATTTTCAAATAGAAAAATATATAAATGCATGTGTTGTTTGACACGCTTTTAATTAATAGTCTAATAATAAAGCTGATAAATTGTATATGTATTTGGAAATTATGTGTAGCTTATGGATAATATAACATAGATTTTTATCTACCTATAATGATATATAAATAATAAACAATTTTCCTAATAGGCAATATCTACTATTTGTGTTTAGCTTACGTATCGTAAATATTTACGATACAAAAATCTAGCTAGAAGATTATCCCCCTCTTTTCTCAAGAAAATAGATTCATTTAAACAATTAGTTTGACTAAACATTATTAGATTTTTATTTTTAAAAAAGAGGTAAAAAATATTATTATTAAAATAATACAACAATAATATTTATAAATTGAAGTAAAATATATCATCCCAGTCTTTAAAATATCAAGATTTTACCTAGATTAATTATTTTCTTAGACAATTTGGGGTAAAGTGGTCATCTTAGGACCCGATGTTTGTGACTTCAAACCCAGTCAGGGTCAACGAATTTTTCTTGATCGATAAACATCTGTAGCACAACTTCCTTTGGGGGGGAAGTAAAACCGTTGGTCTCAGTTCGGTTTTGGTATGTAAATGAACCCTGGAAGGTATGTGAAACTACCACTCCCGGCAGTTTGGTATGCCATTTCACCCTCACTCGTAGAAATTACCGTGTGCTGTAATAGTAAATTGATTCAGAAAGTGCAAGGTAAATGCCTCAAATTTAAAAAAATTGAATAAGAGTTTTATTTAATTTTAGCAGTATTTCATTTGCAGTTAACCACATTTAAAATATTTCTGCCTAGTCACCTTTATTTGTTTAATTTTAAATGAATAAGTTGTTTCAATGAGCGTTGAGTATGTCACGCTAGCAATAAAAAGCTCCTTCTAATAAACATCTTTTTCAGAGAATCAATCAGAGTTGTACGCTTTTTACATTCAAAGATCAAATTTTCGCTCTATAAGAAAAGTGATTTTTCCTCCCTCCCCCTCCTTAAGAAAAATTAAAGTAATATCGTACAAAAAAAATCCACCAAGGCATTAAATTTCTCTATCTAATATAAGAATGTAAATTAGAAGTAAAAGAGGGGTACGAAGGGTGAGCAAATAATAATTAGAGGGCGCAATTAAGATGACACAGAAAGGGAACATAAAATTCCGATGTAGCCATGACATTAATCAAAGAATTAGAGGAAACTTTGGTTTTTAATGAATAATAAGTCAAATAAAACTGATAACCAACAGAGAAAAGATAGATAAAGGTATTTTTAAATTTTTTAAATAATTGTCTTCTGTTTCAGTACAAATATTTGTAAATAATTCCAAGATAGAGACGTAGTGAAGTTAGTCTAAATTATAGATTTCATAAATAGATGATATATTATGGTAATATCTTAAAACATGGCCGGCCTCTTTGTAAGAATTCTTGGCTACTAATCTAGAGGCTTCGGTTTCTATTCCCGGTGGTACCATAGGTTATGTTTACCGAAAGGGAATTGTACATATAGCTGCCATGGTCTGATTAATTAGGCATAGTTTATGCTTAATACTTCTACTGGCACCCCATAATCATCATCATTATCATCTCATCGGGACGAAGTAATCACACCTACGTGGCGACCCAACCTAAAAAGACGGTCATGTACCTGCTATTGCCAGTGGAAGACCGAATGTCTGACAAACCCTGGTGGCATACGAAAAAAATTAATTAAAACAAATATTGAACTCATCGATTTCTTTATAGATATTCTTTGCATAGGATCTTAAAACTGATTTAAAATCACATCATTTTCTTTTTGTCCTTTGCAGTGTGGGCGCTTGTGGCTTTATTTTTATCGCCACATCATACTACCTGTTCAGGTTATACGCAAATATAATAATTACTATAATGGGTTAGGGATGAGAAAGGAAAGATTTGCGTGGAAGCGGAGTGGAAAACCACTTAGAGAGAGAAAACACCCTCGGTAGAACCAACCGGTATTCAAACCCCAATCTCTCCGTTATCAGCTGGCCGTTAAAACATGAGAGTTACGTCTTAGACCATTCAGCCACTGAAGCGGGTTTCATGGGTTTCCCCTAAGGCAAACCAAAATAGAAGACCATAATGTACTTAAAGGTTTTCCTCGTTATTTTTAAATGAAAGCCATCATGATGTAGTTAACTTAACGTTCACTTAACTTAAGAGTTGTCTAGGTGATAGACTTCACGTTACGTAAAAGGTGCCACGTGTTCTAGCTAGCCAATCATGTTGAGAGCAACACAAACATGGCTATTTGGTACAAGATTTGTTTTTTTATGGTATGCAGACAACTTCTTCGGTATAGTTCATTTATCAAAGTCTAGTGATCAGTTAAGCCTTTCATTACACATCATTTTGTACATCCAGTAAAGCTTATATTGCAAGTACTTGCGGCCTCATCTGCCCTAAATGCTTGGGATCCATTTTAGCGAACAATTTGTTTTAAAACGGTTTCAATTTATCATTTTTAAAAAAAATCGAGTTTTTACATTACATTACGTGAATTCTAATCGCACACTGGGTTTATTTATTTAAGTTGCGTGAACGCTAAGTTGATCGTGATCCCGGTTTAAGGCGACAATATACCCGCATCATCCGTAACAATATTTCCAATGGACGCCGTTTGTTTTTTCAGCTTGTGAAGGGTCCTCTGAAAGTGGGGGGGGGGGGGGG
>CABFOW010000007.1:717820-765591 GCA_902141385.1 Timema californicum | reverse complement strand
CCCCCCCCAATATATTCGACCTGTATTCGAACCTCGATCTTTAGACACCGTTAGTTAAATGGGTTTCGGGTCATGTAATGTTGCCAGGGTAAGTAAAGCTAGTCGAACCTTTACCTGTGATTTGTTTTTATCTCTCAGTGGAATGTTCACTGGTCAGGACATTCCCATGTGAGATTTGTGAATCAGAACCTATGTAGGCTTATTATTGACCAAACGCTGATGAATTGGTTGAGAAAATATCACAGGTACAGTTTTAACAGGCTCAGTGTTGTCACTATTTTCTTACTACCGAATACTCTGTATTTTCCAGGTTTCCATTTTTCCAGGCAGTTTATATTGAAGAGAAAAGAAATAAAATCTCATTTTTAGTCAAACCGACTTCCGTGAATTCATGTAACCTATATTTAAAACAGGATGATTTAATGTTGATGGGAAAATAAGTATTTTGTCGCTTTAACACTCTTATTTAAGGTGTTATATGACATGTTTGAATCAGTGAGCTATTTCTTCAGTTCACAAATTTTCATCCAACTAAAGGCCTCCTATTTAAGCTTTCAGGTAAATGTCTCAAATTAACAGATATTCCAGTATTTTTACAAGATTTTGCAAAATCCAAGAATTCTTCCAGTTTTTTTTCAGTCGAAAGCTCCCTGTTTTTTCCCTCTTTTTTTAGGTACGTAGAATCCCTTAAACTCTGCTTTCCCGGCTTATACTCCACGACACTCAACTAATCAAATCTATTGCGAGACTGATGGACAATGGAGGACATACATACCCCTCACCCAATTTGAGTTGACCTCAAATATTGGTTCAGTAGATGCGTTTATCTTAATTTGATACGTTAAGTTATTTATTTTTAATTTATTTTAGATATTTAATGTGCACTTTCTGAACCGACTGATGATAGTTTCTAGAGCGAATGCGGAAGGACCTATCAGTTTTGCCGGGAAAGCTATTTTCACATACCTTCCAGGTTTTTTTTTACATACCACAATCGACACGGGACCGACAAATTTATTTCCCCGCCGAAGGAAGTTTTGCTACGCAGTTTTATCTCACAAGGAAATGCCATCGATCTCAGCTGGGTTTGAACCTACGAACATCAGGTCCTGAGGTGAGCACTTAACCACCAAGACCATCTAGGTCTGATACGCCTTTTTACAAACACCTATAATGAGAGTTCAAACGCCGCTCCTGTTGTATCATTATTATTATTGTTATTATTAACACCACGTCTTACTACCCGTTCGGGTTGTACGCACTTACGCTAATGTGTAATGGTAGGGTGATTGTGAGATGAAATGGAGGACCTACAGTTTAACGTGGCATCCGAACCACGGTGGAGGCCTGGCATTCCTCACATTCTCAAGATGTCTTGTCAGAGGTGAAGGAAGGGTTTGGTAATCAGATAAATCTGTGCCGGGATCCAGGATTGAACCCCGGCCGACAGCACAGAGTTCTGACACCTTACCCCTAGACCGCCAGGTCACCGACTCCTGTTGTATCAAAGCCCATCACACTTCCTCGTGTGGTTAACCCTGACTTTGTTACTGTCCCAAATGTGTTGTTACTTTAAGGAAAGTCTGCATGTATTCATACTAAATTTATACTTCCATCAAGTAGTTTTTTGGTAAAAATCAACCGTTTATGAGAGGGTGAAGGCGGCCGCTCTAGACCGTATAGCAGTTGAATTGCTGAGATACGTGCATAAGTTTCAAAAGAGCAGCCCCCTGCCTCTTCCACCCTCAGAAGTAATGCTTTCCCTATTTTCTTAAATTTTTCAATTTCATTTGTGCGAAATACTTTAGCGAAATGAGCGATGTTTCTTGGATTTATAAAGTGAAACCATGTCTGTATCAAACAAAACCGTTTTTAATGTTGGACCGGATACACACGGCACAACTTCTTGTACATACAAAACAATTGTGTGAGATTGTAAAATATCTTTGTCGAAACGATTGCACACAAGTTTTACCTCAATACTATTCATACGGCATATACGGTTGCTTACAAATATTGTGAGCAATGTGATAATCTCTTTTCTTTTCATGGAATAATCACATATAGTAAATAAATCAATGATAAATATATTGAGTTTAGTGTTTATATTTATTATAATACAAATATAACTTTAAATTGTAACTTTTTTTATTAATAGTTTGATGCTAATAAATACGTAATCATATATCCAATTAGTTGACGTATGGCAGATAGGGCTATCTATTTTTTTAGTACCGCGTCATACTACCTGTTCGGGTATTATACTTATATACTAATTACGCCAATGGTTTAGGGATTAGGAAGGTTATATTTAGAGGAAGTGCAACTGCATTTTCGTGGAGTGAAAGTGTAAAACATTTTTGATAAAATAAAACACCCTCAGTACACCCGACCGGGATTCGAGCCTCGATCTCCCCGTCATCGGCAGTCCAGTCTACTGCGAGAGTAGCGCCTTAGACCATGCGGACACCGAAGCGGGTCTTGTACAATCTTTAGTTTACCTTTTCTTGTGTAAATTTCTGTACAATAAGCTGTGTCGATCTCAATACAAGGTATGTTTCTCTATGGGTTAAAAAATAAATATAGCAACTATGAAATATTCCCACTAAGAGTTGTGAAATAACATATTTTACTGTTTGGTTGGACAGGCTTAGATACTTAGCTTGGAATTGTAACCAAACGTATAGCTACCCCACTTAGGAAATAAGAAACATACCAACCTTCCCTTGACAAAGGATGTCCTATTTAACAGATTAAATAATGATAATTTCCACTAACAGCTAAAGGGTAACCGCTGGATTCATATGTAAATAAACATACATTCTGTTGCTCATATAACCCGCCTCGGTGGCGTAGTTGGATAACGCGCTAGTCGTGTTGAGCTCGACTGCTGAGAACAGGGAGATCGAGGTTCGAATCTCGGTCGGGTGAACTGGGGGTGGTTTTTCCTAAATGGTTTTTCCTAAATGGTTTTCCACTCTCCCTCCACGCAAATGCGGGTTCACTTCCTCTAAATCATCCTTCCCAATTCCTAATCCATTAGCATAATTAGAACTTAAAGCGTATAACTCGAACGGGTAGTAAGACGCGGTGCTAAATATTATTATATTATTGGTCATATAGTAAAACAAATAAACACATTTTTAGTGTTTCACTTAGACATAAATAAATATAATGTTTGCGAAGGTCTTATTTATATAAAAAAATAAGCGTGATTTTATTGGTGACTCATTCCAACATAAATAAACAAAATTTAAATTGGCCTCATATTAAGACATTAAAAACATATTCTGACATAAATAAACATCATTTTCATAAGTGGTTCATTCAGACATAAATAAACAATTTTTTGCTAATGATATATTCAAACATAAATACACATAACTAAAGTGAGATAAAAGTTATAGTTAAAAGAGTAAATTTAATAAAAATTAGCTCACCTTGGTAGTACTAAACGTTAATCTCATTTGGTAAAGTTTGCCGGTGACGGAGAGGCTGGGGTTAAAATTATGCCCGAGTATTTTGAGGGTGTCTTTTTAAAAACTATTTTTTCCCACTCATTATTATTATTATTATTATTATTTAGCACCGCGTCTCACTACCCGTTCGGGTTATACGCTTTAAGTACTAATTACGCTAATGGATTAAGAATTAGGAAGGTTGAGTTAGAGGAGGTGATACCCGCATTTGCGTGGAGGGAGAGTGGAAAACCATTTAGGAAAAACCACCCCCAGTTCACCCGACCGAGATTCGAACCTCTAACTCCCCGTCCTCAGCAGTCGAGCTCAACACGACTAGCGCGTTAGCCAACTACGCCACCGAGGCGGGTATCGGAGTTATAATATCAGTCGTGTCTACTGAGGGAGGTTTTTCCTAATATGGTTTTCCACTCTCCTTACATGCAAATGTGGGTATATTACCTCTAGAAGGTTTTCTCTATCATCCCTACACAGAGTAATTATCATATATGCGTATAACCTGAACAGGTATTAAGACGTGGTGATATATGTGTATATATATATATATATATATATATATATATATGTGTGTATATATATATATATATATATATATATATATATATATATTAATTTGTATGAATATTGTATCTTTCCCTCGCGTAGATGTTTCTCATGCTATGGTGAGCTAGTGACGTAAGGAAAGTAGGGGAGGGTTCTATTCTTACCTCCCCTCATCACTCTACACCCCGTACATCATCCAAATACAGTATGATTATCATGGATAAAGCCATTGGGGTAGCTACTAGAATAGGGCGGTCAGGGGGTATTGAGGGAGGGTAGCTTTCTAGATGTATGCATGTCGTCATTAGAGAACACTACAAACATGCTCCGCCTACTGAACTAAATAATAATAATAATAAAAGAACACACGCTTTTCTTTGCCATAGACTATACGTTAGAGTATAGAAGATGAACATGTGAGGAATATGGCGGTGCTCGTGGTTCGAAGTAGTGTTCTTCTGGGCAGGTAAAGATATTGTGTCCCCTTTTAAAACAAGACCAGGAAGTTATTATATAATCATTAAATTGCATCAAATTTAAAAAAAAATGTTAGTAAACCTTAAGTTTATAAATATTTTAGACGGCATTAAATTTAAAAATATCTTAATATATATTAAGTTTTAAAATATACTTGAATAAATTAAGTTTAAACATGCATTAGAAGAAATTAAGTTATAAGACATGTTAGCAGGCTTTTAAGTTTTAAAATACCTTAGTAGAAACAAAATTTTGAAATACATTAGTATAAATAAAGTTTTAAAATACATGAATGAAAATTTCCAGATAAAAAAGAAGGCTCACTGCTATTTCTTGAATATCTTATAACTTTTTGTTATCAGAGCATCAAAAAAATGACTGTATTTGTCAGAGGAAGGCTAAATCTAGGAGTCCTTTTTCATTCAGATTTATCTCATACCTACACAAATATTATTAAAAAGTCGTTTTCTGTTAATAAAGCTCAAAATATAAGGTTGTTAAGGAAAGAGAGCCCTGTTGGAATCTTTTAATTTATTTTTGTGTGAAGCTTTTTATAAATAGCGCCTCTTAGAATTAAATACTGCTTTAGAACTGAACGTTTTCCCGGCAATTTCTAGCTTACCGATACGGAACGCTTAAGTTGGGATGGAAGGGGACGGGAGAAAAGACCAGTGTTTTTGCCACTTTTATGGTAAATTTTTTTCCCGCCAAAATAAACAAAATATTGCTTCAGCACAAACATAGAGTTTAATTTTCTTCACATGGGGACATCAACAGTTGGTGAATATCTGTCATTAGCATAGCGGCATTATCTAACAAACTTATTAAATGAATATAATAAGGTGTCATTAAATTCCAGGACACCCTTGAGAGATATTCAATATATTTTGGGGTCACCATGTGAACAAAATTAAACTCTTTGTTTGTACTGGAGCAATATTTTATTTAATTTGGCCATCAAAATGTTTTGACATAAAAACTGCAAAAACAGTGGTCTTTTCTCGCGTCCCCTTCCATCCTACCTTATGCCATGAGCAAGATCTCTCTTATATCGAGGCTGTCAACCATAGCACATTCTCTGATACCTTGATTTTCTTACAAGTGGGCATTTAGATAACTTTTTATAAAAAAAAACAACTTTTTTGCAGTCAACATCCATAACATGGATAAAGCATACGCTTGAACAATTAACTGTAAATGAATAACGAAGTTTGGGATATCGAAATTATCTTTTAGTACTGATATAGTCACATCAGATATCCGTAAGTTTTGAAAAACGACACCTGGACACGGGAATCGAATCTGGGACTCTTGACTTTAGCGCACCAACTTTCTACCTTTGAGCTATCCAGAGCTCGTATTGTGCTTAGGGTCATTCTTCCCTCACAGTTTTAGGTAGTATTTGTGATGGAAGTGCGGAAATAATTGTCGGGAGTTGCCGTCGTATCAAGAATAGCTCTTAGTAGCTGACGATTTCCACACGTCAATCATAGACTCTGCCTTTAACTATGATAATAATGATTATTATTAGTACATAGTATTGTTTATTTGAATATTAATTAGGAAATAGTTTGAAAGTAATATAAATAACCTACAAAGCCTTAAATATTAAATTCATGTGTTTGAACAATGTATCTTTATTATGTTCATTGCCACTTACCAAGAATACTATTGCAATAAACTTTAGACAAAGAATGGCATGGGTCCTTTTGATTTACCTGGGTGGATCTTTCATAATGGTTCATTATGTATTTGTGCTAGCAGAATGAAATCAACGGAGTGTAGAGCCAGTGAACGAAATATATTTAGACCCAGATCATTAATTGTATCTATCGATACGAAATGGGGAATGCCAGGCCTCCGCTGTGGTTCGGATCCCTCGTCAAACTGTAGGTCCTCCATTTCATCTCACAATCACCCTACCATTACAAATTATCGTAAGTGCGTACAAGCCGAACGGGTGGTAAGACGCGGTGCTAATAATAATAAATAATAATAATGATACGAAATGGGGAAAAGACGTTCCTTGAAAAATATGGGTGGGGTTCACATTAGATTAAATAGAGATTTATCTCTTTTTAGCTATCATTTTATATCGTCTTATAGAAACCCTTCACTAAAATGTATATCAAATTAAATTGGACACCTAGCTTTTGTTAAATAGTGGTTCATATAGTCCTTCGTAAAGAAGAGATAATTTCGTACCGGACAGTCAAATAACTTCGAGGGAGTTATTTCAAGAGAAAAATTTAGGGTGGCTATTATCGCCCAATGAAAGCTATTATATAATAATGGTAAAAGAACATTCTGGATACTAGGCTTTACAAATACTGCCTTATTCAGGTGTTTTTCATTTTGGTTAGAAACCCTACTTAAAAAAAAGTAGCAAGGGGAGAGAAAAGAAGCATTGTCACCTCTCGTCTGATTGTGAAAAATGTTTAAAACGTTAATTTGAAAACTTTGAGAGCTGAGGGTTTTTGTATAAGTGTGAAGTAGTTGAATGAGGGTTTTGGGGAAAGAGGATGGCTTAGAGGTTGAAGGAGGAAGGGAGGGAGAGGAAATGGTCTCTCTTCTCGGAGATAATTTAGTGCCCACGAAAAGGGAAAAACAAGAAACAACTACCACTCAGGGAAGACTCGACTGCCGGTTTAATTGGAAAATTTAATAAAGCACAATAGTATGCATGACACGTGTCAGGTCGGGGAAAACATCTCGGGCTGTAAAAGGTCGAGTCCTGAAGTCCGCTTCAAATAATGTCAGACGGAACCCTCGATATTCCTTGGAGGAATGATTTAGTTCTATTGTGGCGTATTAATGTTTGTGTAAGATTGTGTGTTATTTAGTCCTGCTTTCTTTATTTATTTGATTTTAATAGGTGCATGACTAAACAATTGTGTGTTCAATATAAACTTTTTTTGTAGATAAATTATTAATTAATTTTAAATCATGATATTAATAATACATACGTATATGTTCGATTATCCATTATTAATAAATTGTTTGGAAAAGGCGCTGGCCTTAGTTTTACCCAAATAAAGATATTATTTTTATTGTAGTAGTAATACCTTAGGATTCGAAGAATCGAGGAGTCAAGCATCACATCTCTATTTTAAAATTAATTTTCAAAATGATGTTTTTGTAGCTTTAAAATTTGATTCATTGTATTATTATTATTATTATTATTATTATTATTATTATTATTAGCACCGTGTCTTACTACCCGTTCGGGTTGTACGCACTTACGCTAATGTGTAATGGTAGGGTGATTGTGAGATGAAATGGAGGACCTACAGTTTAACGTGGAATCCGAACCACGGTGGAGGCCGGGCATCCCTCACATTTGATTCATTGTAGATCCGTTATATATTTTAATTGGAATATATTGATACTTACTGTAATTATTTAGTTCTGATGCCACTGACAAAAAGTGACTTAGCTACCAGTATCTAACTTAAAAACGCAGAAACGTTAAATGTTATAGAAACATATATACAGTGTGGCGGAGAAACTTTTAAACGATCTTATATGGGTAGCGAAAAGTAGGCTCCAAATGTATGGCTAAATCTTACTAAACATGAATCTTTCAACCAAATCTTCGTTGATTTGTTTGGTTATTTCATCTTTGGTGTACATTCATATTGCATTATGGCCTTATTTTATAAACTAGAGGTGTTTCCACGCTAAGAGCCCGAGGGCCACAATGGCAGCCCGTATTGTAATCGGCTAGTTTTTGTAAAGTTATGCACAAAAACACAACAAGAACAGGTATTTAGTATGAATAAAATAAGATGTAGTAATTTAAACATATTTAATTACGTACTAAACGAATTTTCCTACTAAAATATCATCAATATAGGATATAGCTTGCATGTATTCTTCCCACACAGGTGAAAACTTTCCATTTCTCGGCTGAAAATGTCCATTTTACTATTGTAGGATACTTTTTCAATAAACTTCATGAGCCGCGAAAATAGACATTATGGGCCACTAGTTGGGAACCCCTGAGCTACACAACAGTGAAGCCAAACAAGCTATGATTACTACCTTTAAGGTTAAACTGACTCTATAAGTCAAATTCTTAATTTATAATACAACATACTAAATAAATAATTTAAAAATAAATGTTGTGAAATGTTGTCAGAGTAAGCAACATTATTCAACATTGGTCAACATTAGTTCAAACTGTACTCGTGAATTGTTCACACCACTCAGTAGAACACTCATTGGTCATGTACCGTGTGTGAGGCATGCAGAGAAGAGCATTATGCATGATTGGTCAACGACACGCCACTGATATGTTGTCTTCGAGATGTCTTTGAAAAATCTGATCACATGACACTATTTTTAATCGAATTTACAGTTGAGTTAATCTTTCAGTGGGAGATATAGGAGTTTGAAAATCAAATGACACATCAGCCCTCATACACTCAAGTCTATAAAAACTTAAGACCCACAAAAACTCGTTAATGGCCTCGAGAATTGGATTGTTCGGATTGAAATAGCTCAGTCTGCACCATAACGATGTATGGCGGGGATGCCGAAACAGCTCCCTCCGCCATCCCCCCGTGAACCTACCCCTTACCAATACGTTCACCGACATCCCATTACCATCCGGTCCAATTGGTTCTGTTAATTGATTTCATCGTCGCAAGGAAGAGACAAGGGAGTTATGATCTTTGTCATCTCTTACCAGATTTACAGAAAAAAAGGGTTATGAAAAGGGGAGGGGTAACACAAAAATCTTCATAATCACCGTCACGAGTGGGTAAAATATTATAAACCCATAATAAGAATCGTGTTATGGTTTATCCGACCAATGAAACTTGATTGGATAACGCACCCTAGAATTTTGGACCAATAGAAAACTGCTCGCTCAGTTAAAAAATAATCGCAACCCTATTCAAGGGGGCCGTTCCTTTTTTCAAGTTGTATTTGTGTTTTCATCTAGAAAGAGTAATGGCGTCCCAGATATTTTTTTGTGTTTTTATTGTTTGCAGCTTCACGATTCAAAGTAGTGATGTGTTTGAATGAATTGTTTCCAAGATTTTGACGGTTTCATGTCTTTTATTTCAGTTTTTGGCCCCAGACCCCACTTGGGGTAGAAGTGTAGACAGTAGGGGATGCAAGTTAAGGAATTATATTTGTAGTTTTTATATCAAAACTTTTTTTGTCAAAGATTTTTCCAATATAAACATTGAGTTTAATTTTCTTCACATGATGATATCAACAGTTCTTTAATATCTGTCATGGATTTATTGGAATTTAAGGATAACTTTTGTCTCCATTTAAAAATTTTCTCATCTAATGCCGTTATGCTCATGACAGTCAACAGATATTTAAGAACTGTTTATATCACCAAGGGAAGAAAATGTAAATTATATATCTCTGCTGGAGAATTATTTTATTTATATTGGCCAAATTTTTTTCTAAAAGCTAAAAAGAAAAAATACCCTGTCCTTAACTCTTGTTCCCTTATATATATATATATATATATAGGTAGTTCACAATGGTGGCTCGTGCGTTATTGACAGACCAAGGCCTGACTTCCTAAACTGATCCTTTTCTCTCACGATCCATTTCACACACACACAGAATAATATAGTGAACTAAATCAGTATCGTGTCGTTAAGTGTTGCAAAGCTTGTTAAAACTATACCTGTGATATGTTCTCCCACACTTGGTCCCTATTTGACTAATAATCATACATATATTCTGCTCTACATATCTCACATGGGGAAAGTATTATCTTTAGCATCTGATCAATAGGTGTTCTACTAAGAGATGATGACAATTCACAGCTATAGTTTCAACTGAATCCACCTACCCTGGTAACGATCCACGACCCACCAGATTAGTCAACCGGTGGACTAGTTTGTTTTTTTTCCGCCGGATCTTGTATGGGTTATACTGATGTATTAATTATTCTTATAAGGTAGGGATGAATAACGTAGAATTTAAAGGAAATAAATCAGCATTTGCGTGAAGGTAGTGTGGGAAACCATTCAAGAAAAAAAACTTCAGTGCACCCAGTTGGAATTTTAACGCCAACCTCCCCATCACCGGCAACCTCCACCAACAAGGTAGACGGACCATTAGGCCTCGACATAAAGTATGAAAATAACTATTTTTCGTCTCTAATATTACTGGTATCGGAGTATAGTACTACTGCAACTACTGCTAATAATCACTACCATGATCATCACCGTCATTATCGTGATAATGAGTTACTCTATAAATGACATTCGGGGGTGTCCCGTTATGTTTTATGTTAAAGGAAACAATTTAATCATATAATCACGGTTCCATTCATTCGTGCAATCACTCAAAAGAAAGCAGGTAAAAAAACAAACACTTCCACAGCGCTCAGGATAATAACCTCTCGGAAAATAGGAAACAAGTTTGTCCCATGACGTCACACACGATGCCGTCAAGGTCACGAGATAAACTCCAGCTCGTGTGTGTGTGAAAGAGAGAGAATATCAACGTTGTTAGATGACTGATGATGGATGACCTCTTGTGAAGGAAGTAGTTGAAGAGTTGAAAGAGACTGCGCATATAGTGAGACAGATAAGTAGCGGTGCATTCCCGTCATAAAAACCCCCTCCTCCCATAAAAAAGTGTTCTTCCCCACGAGTCATCTCTTCAAGATATGCCTGACTATAAAATGATCAGCGAATCCATAGCAGCATCACAATCTTCTTCAAGTAGAGTATCTCAAACTACTGACAGCTTTCCTGGTGGAACTATCTAGAGCCGACAAACGTCTTCACTGAATATTCAATTCAACCAATCGGTGAGATTAACGCGCATAGTTTTGGTAAACGTTCTGACATTAATCAGTCAAAGTCGGGTTCATAGTCAGACTTAGTACACCTCAAGTGCGGCGTGATACTAAATACAGGATAGCACCTACCTAGACTCCATTCTTGTCGAGGTAGGTATCGTTCTTCCTGTATTTAGTATCACGCCGCACTTAAGGTGCACTAGTCTCTCTATGAAACTAGCCCTTAGTATGATACATTAGTACATGAGATATAAGCCGGCTCCATGGTGTAGTGGTCAATGTACCTGGCTACAAGCCCACTGGTTCCCAGCTCGATTCTGGGCTGGCACATTGGGTATTTTTACCGAAAGGGGAATTACCCCAACGGTTGCTATGGTTTGGTTAGTTAGGCTAAAGTTTACCATTGCTTCCACACCCTCATACTCACTACCATCATCATCATCATCTAATGCCATCGAGACATGGAAAGCACCTGCATGGAAGGGATATACGATTAGTACATCAAGGCGTCACCGGGCAACGGTACATTAATATCGGCTAAATTTTCCGCAAACTGGTCTACGATTGATGTAACCCAGACGTACAATGTGAAATATACCTTAAATATATTTAAAGAGTTATAGTCATACAATCATTAGACTGCGACAGGAAGAACCGGGTTCAAATCACTGTAAATTTTGCTGAGGGTGTTTATTTCTTAAGTGGTTTCCCACTCTGTCCTCCCACGCAAATGTGGGTACATTTTTCTTAATTATACTTTACTAATCCCTAACCTGTTGGTGTAAAAATGATCATGGAGATATTTAAAGAGACGTCATTTGATAAATAGCTAAAATATTTTAAAATGGTATTAGCCGTTAAAACCTCTAGTGGAGTATGAAGGACTTCAATTTGTTTGATACTTACCTGAAAGGCTGGAGCTTAATCCTCAATTAGGTGTACTAGTCTTTTATTTTTGTATACAGTATGTTTTATCATCTTTTCCACGAGTGAATTTTAATGAGTTTAATTATAACTTTCCTTCCTAGCCCTGTTGCTTCGGAGAAAATAATTTAAGTCACTGTCAGCGGAAAACATTACATACAAAGTTGTTTCAACTTTAAAGATTTATTTTTAAACTAAAATTTGATTTCTATAACGTAGTTAACCTACATCTTGAGCTTGATATATAGTAATTTAGACAAAATACGAACTTTGAAATTATAATATAACTATCATAGTCTAAAGGGGTTGGGGGGGAGTTCTTATTTGTATGGTTTTTGACCAATGTTGTTATTTCACGAAGGAAAAATCTAATAGAAAGAAATTAATGTAATTTAAATTAGGTGTGACTCGATAGTTAAATTTAAGTTTTAAATCGATATTTTGATAAAGATTTGAAGTAATAAGAATGTATCTATTTACTCTTTTAATGCTTTGAGGTTATACTTTAATTTCATCAATGCAAATATTAAATATTGTTTTCAGTTCACAATGATTACATCAACCTTCCTGTTAGTTCTGGTCGTGGCCACGGCCATCCCTGGAGCGCTGCTGGCAGTTATGCCTATCCAACAAATGTACTACTCAGTACCGCCATTTTATGGAGACGAGGTGTACCAAGCTGTACCCCAAGGTACTTGGGACGACGCCATCTTGGAGGTGAGTAGACTAGAGTCATTTCCATTCAATGGGTAGCCACAGGCCAATGTTCATATGAATAACCTTTTCTGACGACTAGAAAAGCTACAAGATATACTTACACGCGTAAATATGAGTTTTATTATCTAAAATGGTCATTTTTATAAATATTGTCAATACTTAGTCGCTTCAGTGGCTGAATGGTCTAAGATGTGACTCTCGTGTTAAACTGACCGGTTGATGATGGGGAGATCGGGGTTCGAATCGTAGTCGGATCTACTGAGGGTAGTTTTTCCTAAATGGTTTCCGACTCTTCTTTCTCTAAATGGTTTCCCCCACTCCTTCCACGCAAATGCGGATAGATTACCTATATAATGCTTCCTTCCTCAACCCTACCATTTTAGAACAAATATCATCTATACGTGTGACCTGAACAGGTGGTGATCCATAAAAGTATTATTAATGAATATTTGGTGTATTTCTCCTCGACGTCTATAATAGTATGTTATTGTAGTCTTATAAAATGTATAATACATACAACCTCAATTACGTTTTTTTCTTAAACTTTTATGTTGCTTCAAAAGGGGTTTAATGTTAACAAAATTGTCGACATATTCTGTTGGGAAACACGTTCAGGAGTCACTGAAGGTAGTCCCCCCTCCTTCCCCTCCTAAATATCAAGGTACTCTCCTGCTCCTGAGTGGTCAGTCGTCAGGTCAGTTCGACTTGAGAACAGAAACTCTCCCTCTGTGCAAACTGTGGGGCGGCTGTGTGAAGTGTTTGTCGGTACTGTCCGCAGACCCAACACGCCCGGGTCCGTCGTCAGAGCGTCAAGGTGGACGCCACCCGCAGTCAGGGGGGCGGCACCCTGGTGTCTGCACAGGGGGCAGGCACCGTGTGGCGGAGCGGAGACAGGCAGGCCCAGGTGGACCTCAACGGTCACGCGTCCCGCCTGTACGGGGGACCGGGAGGAAACAGCCCACCCACCTTCGGGGGCGGCGCCTCTTACAACCACAACAACAGGGGTGGCGTGGGGGTGGACGTGAGCCGCACGCCGGGTTTTGGCACACAGGTACAGTAGTTAATAACTGTCTATTAAAAAATATATCTTATAATGAGTTCCTACGCCAGTATCCTACTAAAAAAGACTTAAAATAACAAGCAGTGGCGTGTCGGGGAATGTTGCCAGGGTAGGAAGAGATTGTTAAACTGTACCTGTGATGACCTATCATCCCCTCTGTCCTCGTGCGAGTAATCATACATGGGAACGAACTGATCTACATACCTCACATGAGGATGCATGTTTGTTTATACCTGCCCAATGAGTGTTATGAATGATAAGAACATATCACAGGTACATTTTATACAAACTTTGCTTACCCTGGCAACACTCCACGACAATACACTGTGTTGATCACATACACGGCTATAGTTGACTTGTATTTAGAATATAAGATTACTTGAGTTTTTTAACGTGCACTTTCTGAACTGATTGATTATATCAGCGCACAATTTATAAATTACCATAAATCTAGAACAGACACGACACCCAGTCCCCCATACATTAATTCATCACTGTGAAAACAGAAACCTCCACTTCACTAATGGTAAACTTTTCGACCATACCGGGAATCAAACCCGGGACCTTTGGTTCAGTAGACAGACATTCTACCGACTGAGCCGAGGTAGTGGACGACTTGTAAGGAATACAGTACTTAATTAGGTAAGGAAACGTCATCAGTGTGTATGGGTCATACTAGAGCATACATCAACAATGTCCTCTCTTGTGCTGTGCAGGTGTCGGCTCAGGGCGAGGCCAACCTGTGGCGAAGCAGGAACGGTATGACTAGTTTGGGTGCCACTGGGAGCTACTCGAGGAACTACGGGGGTCCTTCCGGTACCGGCAGGCCCAACTACAGCGGATTCCTCAACTTCAACCACAGGTTATAGTTCGAGGCACCCAAGACTGACTTCTCGTCAAACCAAGACGATTATTTGCAGGGATCTGAGAGGAACCGAGTGAACAGGTGCTGTGATCTCGTGACAGTTATGGATGTTCCATTTGACAGAGATTCATCGTGTCTGTCGGATTATATTTGAAAAAAAAAAATGCTAACTTTTCTACAGTTTCTACAGTCCAACTAAAGGTGAAAAAAACGTGCGTGTTGGTTCCACAAATTGCTAGTTAAATCTTGTCAATATTATTCTTTGGTATATTGCAATGTACCCTTCAGTTACATTGAAAGGTAGCGAGCTTACTTTGTCGGATTACACTGTGGTGTAGCTTATATGATAGGGCCATAGTATAATACAGTTAGGAAAGACTGCTAATTACCTTTCCGGGTAAGCTGAGTTTACGTATTTATCAAACTAAATGTAAACCTAACAAATGTGTTGATTGAACTATGTAAGTTATGCTCAATTTCTTAAATACATGTTTGTATTTTAAAAGTTAGTAAACTTCATTAATTCAATTTAATTTATTAAGTATTTTTTGTTTAAGATATTTTTGTTTAATGCCCACATGTGATATTTTAAAATAATATTATATATAATGAGCTGTGGCATTTGTGGTTTCTAATATGATTGGATGTCATGGATATAGTAAAAAATTATGCAGGGTATTTCGTATTTCTAGTCAACATTTTGGAATTAGTTTTAAGGCACCATCTTATATGTATATGAACTACTATTTATTTAATTTGACTTATAATTAAAAGTACATTTTAAAATAAATTATTTTTTCTGATGAAATGTTTTAAATTAATAATTTAATTTTTCTTTAGAATTAATATATTTATCTCACTATGACCGTAAAAGTAACTTTTTTTTAAAAATTACCATGTAATATAATAAGATATGTAAATAGCTTTATTCTTTCTAAATAAAACAAAGAATATAATTATTATTTGTAATTTGTATATCCCGTGTAATCTATCCTTATTTCCTTGTTTCAACCTTTTATTTTATTGATTGATAAATAAAATAAACAAGAACCTCGTTAAATGTTTTTGTATTGGAAAATACATTTAAATTTCGGGTCATTTCTTGGGTTGTTGCCGAGGCAAGTCAGGCTTGAAGGGACTGCCCTGTACTAGTAAATCATCATCTCTCCTTTATCATATATTTGATAAACCATACGCCTAAATATGTAATGAATTAAGAATATTTGTGCATCGATTTTAGAAGTCAAGTTGGCGGTAGGGATGAGGAAGGAAACATTTTAGAGGTAATTTACCCGCATTTGCTTGAGAGGAGATTAGGAAACTATTTAGGGTAAAAACACCCTCAACAGACCCAACCGGGACTTGAACCCCGATCTCCCCTTCTTCAGTAGGCTAGTCTAACACGAGAGTGAAACCTTATACGATTCAGCCACGGGAGCAGGTATGAACCTGTTATCAACTGAAAACTGAAATGATACCACTGTATACTTGAGTATTTCTCGTGTTTATTTTTTAAACTCCTCCTCCTCCTGATATATTCGGGGTAGATCAACGACTCAAAAGGTACGTTCTCCTTAAAGAGTCTTCCTCCGTCATTTTAATTTGTTTTGTGTCACATTTTTATTACAAATAACGGTTCTTATCCACCCGACATTTATTATCTTCCGAATTTCTCTTTACACGTGAAATTTAATCGTCGGTTGACAGTTGAAAGGACCCTTCTTGTTAAAAAGAAATCAAACCATTAGAATAAATTGGGTATGAATAAAAATTGACGGCTTTTTTGATGAAAGATAAGTTTTCTTTCAAAATGTGTTGTCTTGGGAGGGAGAGAAGGGGAAATACACTGCGTCACAGCAGTTTCTAACGTGTTTGTTTTTCATCGCAATAGATTTGATATTATCGAATTGCCGTCTCCTGTCAGGCGTCAAAACGGTTAAGAAATATGTTGAAGGACATAAACTTAGGTTTAAGAAAAACATAAATATTTTTAATGGTGTGAAGAAACTCTTAGAGTAAACCTCGGCTTACATTTTATTTATTTCATTCATTTATTAGTTGTGAAATCTTGTTTACATTTAAATTAGTTTTATAATTTAAAGAGTTTCACCCTTTACTTTATCTTTTATCGAAATTAGTTGCATATTTAAGTTTACCATACCTTTTAAATGATTGCAACATGATCTGTTCTAATTTGAATCTTGTGGCACATGTTACTTAAATTTGAAAACTATTTCCAAACCTATAATTTGGTAGATTATGCGATCACAATCCCATTAATTATGTTTTATTAGTTAAAGATGTGGCTCTTGAAAGGGTTGCTACGATGGTATACTAGGTGGGCTACAAATATATAATAAAACATGCATATTAAAGTGCTGTACACAAATATAGCGCTAAATATTCTTGTTTTATTTGATGCTAACTTAATGTTTCTACAGCTAATTTATAATCCCAAAATAGAGTTTTTGTTTCAAACTTTATTTTATGTGAGTTTCCTTAACTCATAACGTGACAAAAGGACGTTTCTCAAAAAAAGTATGTATAAAAGCAACAATCCTGATATAAAATTTGAGAAACTTAGATATCAAAGTTTCAAAAATTGATTTAAAAAAAAGTGAGCAAGTAAATTAATTATTTCTTTACATACTATTTTATAGAGGAAGTAACTATAAGAAAATACAAACATTTTTGTTTAGCAGTTATAGCATTTTGCTATATTATCAGGATTTTTTATTGGTATTACTAGTGTGAATCTGCAAAATTCGTAGTCAAAGGTAAAATCTCCTTCACTTCAACTTCGACACTGACCTTCGCATCTTCAATACATTTCAAAGGAAAGAGTAAACTTCGATATTTTATGAACAGATTTGAAATATCTAATTATTTATTAAATATGAAATGTTTCAACATACATTTTTTTAGAACAGCTACTAAACATCATTTTATCATAGACTACTACCCGTTTCAGTAGCCGAGTGGTTTAAGGCCTCGTGTTAGACTGGCTTACTGATGACGTTGATGTAATGTGTTCAATCTCCCGGTCGGGTCTAGTGAGGGTGGTTTTTCCTAAATGGTTTCCCACTCTCCTTCCACGCAAATGTGGATAGATTACCTATAAAATGGTTCCTTCCTAATCCTCCCCCCATATGAGAAATTATCATACATGCGTTTAACATGAACAGTTAGTAAGACGCGCTAATAAAAAAAACACCAATTACTGATTAAATGACACCTATGACGTGAGTCAACATAAAATAATATGTTGGATTTTCCTCTCTATACATTTATCTTTACATAGATGCACTTATGGATAGTTATTTTTCTTTCTTCCTTGGCCTGTTCTATTCCATGGACTCTAAAGGCTGACCTTTCATATTTGCCCCGGTTTTCCACGTCTTATTCTCCTTCCTGGAGGTCTTTCTTCTCTTGCTATTTTGATAACTCTGTCTTCTTGCATCCTGTCAATGATTTTTGTAGCATGTATCTAGAGAGAGAGAGAGAGAGCATAAAATCTTCGTCTTTAAACTACGCCTTATGGGCATAGGGAAATAACCGTCAGGCTATCTGACCCAAGAAACTGTGTCTGATGGACATAGAACATAACGTCAGACATTCTGACATAAGAAACTGTGTCTGATGGATATAGAAAATAACGTCAGACATTCTGACATAAGAAAATGTGTCTGATGGACATAGGAAATAACCCAGACATCATAACACAATAAACTATGTATGATGGACATAAAAAATAAAGTTAGATATTCTAATACATGACACCATATCTGATGAACATAGACACGGAGTTTAGAATTTAATTTATATAGGACCATGTAATTGTGTTTGCCGAGTCCATGAATCTGATTTCCTTTTCTAAGTCCTTGGACTTTGTTTTATTTATCAGGAAATGATTAATACACCCTAAACGGTATGCTCACGTTTAGGATCTCCTTATGGCAACAATCAGATCATCTAACGTTTTATTCTTGGACCTAGTTAGGTCAGTGACTAATTGCAGTCACAATTGTCCCCCTTTTTGTGTGCCTATTTACGGTAAGCAACCTGTGGGAACACTACTAAATTGAAGTAGGAGCCCACGGAGATAATGCTTTGTTCCAACCCCTTCAGTCGCCATATGTATCTAAGTTTTCTAAGATAGTTTGTACTAGTTATTGTGTGCCCTAGTAATGGATAAATATATAAATTTACCATCGATTGTCCTGGAAGTACTCATTAGGAAATGACCGGCCATAGTAAAATCCCTGTGTAGAAGCCTGATTGTTAGCTATCTATTATTTGTAAAATGGAATATCCTCTTATAGGAAATTATTCTTAGGTTTTCGTTACGCTCCGTGGGCTAGCTAGCTTAAATAACAATCTTAGTAGTAACTCTAAAAATATAGGATTTGATACTATGTTTCTATGTTCAATGGTTTCACTATCATTCTTGATTAGCCCCCTCAGGTACTAGTCGGGTATTAGCCAAGATAGATTGTCTTTATGTATATTGCCTAAAACTTAATTCAATTAGGATTTCCTATTTTTTACTGCCGCAGATTTGAGGCAGACGCTCCTTCGTACGAGTAAGAGCGAAGATCCCTATTTCTAGAGTCATTAAATTGAACAAAATGAAGTGTTAGTATCTGTTCGTCCAACTGAATGTTTTCTACCTCGATAACAGAATACAGTTATCTTTAATTAATAGGATTACAATATTTTCACTCATATATAATTATATATCTTTTTGTTTGATTTTTAATAAACTTATTTGTTAAACTTATAAATTTCTGTGTTGCATTTTCCTTCCCTGTCCTTCATCAATTATAACTTATGTAATTATGTAATAGTAATCGTCTCTTTTTCTACGTGATAGTCGAAGCGACGGTTCATTTTGGTTCCATTCTCATCTACGTGAAGCTATCCATTCAGTGTTGGGTTTGATTTGATAAGAGTCTCTAATGTTCTCATTTATTCGAGCTCCAGCTGTTTTTGGGTACGTTTAGCTTCACCTGGTGTTTCTGCGGCATATGCCAGTATTGGTCTTACCAATGACTTATATAGTCTTGCATTTGAATCTTGTCGTAGATATTTGTCGTACCATATTGAGTAATTAAGGAAGATGTGTGACATAATAAAAATAAAGTCTTCGACATCGGGTTTAACTTTGTTTCCCATGTTTTAAGTTTCACTCCTTATTTAAAAAGTGAACTTCGCACACTTCCTAACGAATTTAATATTAAAACAAGCTTTAATAACTTTCGTAGCGCGAATCTTAATCTAGGTATATCGTTAGTTTTTTTTATTTAATTACTAAAATAAAAACGGTAGTTTTCTGAGAGGTTGGTGCAGCTGTAAAGTTTTAATATTATAATAACATTTATATTTTAGCTAAGTTCATCCATTTCTCCATTCCCCCAAACGGAAATTCTAATTATGCCTAATCTATTACAAAATCTGCCAATGACAGCCAAGTTCTGATGCTTCTTGAAAGAACAAATATAATCTTTTTAGTTTTATCTTCGTTCTATTTTCCTTCCTCTCCTTAATTCCCCCTTCTCCCCGTTCTTCCAGGCGATGTCTTGTCCTGTCCCATCGTAATTTCTAGTTTGTCTGGAGACGTGAACGAGAATTGAGTGGGCGCTAAGAATTGAGTTAAAATGATCGAAATTGCATTACGGGCAGAGAGCCTAAGAGAGGTAGGTAAACAGTGGGATGAATAGAGACAGACAAAGAAGGTCGGGTAAAGGATATCAGTTAAGAAGGAAAGAAAAACGAGGAGACTGAATGAGGTTGGTCATTGTACAAGGAAAATAAAATGTGCTAGAGAAAGTGTTTAGAAGAAACTTGTGAATGAAATTGTTTTTTAAACTATTTTCTAGTTACTCGTCTTACTATAAAGGCGTTTAATATATTTACTCTAATGAGGTAAGGAGATAAGAATAGTAGAATCTGGACGAAGTGTATCTGCATTGGTCCGTAGGGATAGTAGTAAACCATTTAGGGGAAAATAATTCTCAGTTCACTTGGCTGAGATTTGAACCCCGACATTCAAATCATCGGCAAACTATACAAGACGAGACTGACACCTTAATTCATACGACCACCAGTGTTGGTTTTGACGAAAAGTGTGAAAAAAATCCGTAGCGACCAAGATGAAATTATTGTTGCCCCTCCAAGATAAAAAAAATTATGATAGGGGATTCCCAAAATAAATTACACGTTACCTTTTTTTTCGTCGTACTTTTACATCTGCTCACGTGGAAAAAAAAAGTTTTGGCAAAAGTATAAAACTATCAACTTTAGTTTAGTGAACAAATAATACACACTCGCATCGGTGAGCATGCGGATTAAATGTCAGGCTCATCTAGTTTGGTTTGCAGGTGAAGGGTCTTGGTGTGCTGAACCGAGTTATCACCTTTCCCACCCCCCTACCAATGGTTTCCCACTCTTTCTCAATGTAAATGCGGATACATTCCTCCTAAATTATACGTTTTAATCCCTACCCAATTAATGTGAGTGAATGCCCGGAAGGGATATAAGACGTGGTGAGCCACTTCGGTGGTCGAAAGGTCTAAGGCATCACTCTCGCAATTTGGTCCATGTGAGTACTCGAAAATTTGAGTTAGGGTCAAGTTTTGGTAGCAGCTCAAACACAGCTTGATGATTTAAAAAACTCAAAAATTTGAGTACTCGGAATTTTCGGTCTTTTTCTAGAAAACTCTTAGTTTAATTCAATTTTAAGTCATAATTTAATAGCAAATTGAATCCTCAATTTTTCCTTTGACTATTTAAAAAAAAAGTACATTTATTAGACTATATTAAATTTATTTAAAAATTGTAGTTTGTGTGATTATGAATTTTAAAATATATATATGGTTCTACTTATTTATGGTTTATGCATGGATCTATTGGAGATAAATTCAAATTGAAATATTTATGGTACGAATATTGCTCTATACCCCTCGAAACTGAAAAAATCTCGATGTTTTCATTCAAGCTCGACTCGAAGTGAAAAATGTTTTCTTGTGCACCCCTACGCGTAAAAGACCGGACAGTCTATGACGGGAATATCGGGGTTCGAATACCATCCAGGTGAACTGGAGGTGTTTTTTTTTCCTAAATGGTTTCCAAACAATCTTTCTCTCCACGCATTTGGGTTACACTCTCTTTAAATTAAACCTTTTTCATGTCTAATAAATATTCTTAGTTAGTGTATGTGCGTTTAATCCTGACAGGCATTGTGATGAGGTTACAAAAATAAAAAACGCGGTGCAAAACGAACCATTATGCATGGATGAATTATAATATTTTATGGTTAAATATTTCCCTAATAATTATTGTTACGGTTTTGTTAACATCAATGAAATAATCTCGTTCTAATTTTTTTTTATAAAACTATTTTGAGTGATTTTTGGTGTTTCTTAGTTCCAGAAACAAATTATTTACAATACTTAAAGAAAAGGTAAGTAATTCCAAATCGATCGTTCCAAGTAATCTTGTTGAAACTCCGCGAGTATACAGGCTGTATGAATGTGTGGGATGATTGAGGTCGAACCGGACACCCCCCTCTGCCCCACCTCACCCTCTTCTGCTGTATTGCCCATTGTAGGGAATGTCTTCATGGGCGAAGGAGGGAAGGAGGAGGAAGCCTATTGGTGATGTCTTCAGAAGATGGCCTGCTCCTGGTTTTGACAGTTCCAATCAGAAAAAGCTTTTAGCTCGCTACGTTCTATCAATTCGCTTCTTTCTGTCGATACCCCGCCGATAGTCAACTTGTTCACTAGTACCGACTGATGAAACCACATGGCGACTGATAGGTGGGCGGTTAGCACTACTGACCAGGACTTGAGGGACCATTTATCAACCCGGACTGCAGTGGCCTGCTGCCGAGTGCTTCTAGGGTAAGCAGAGTTTATTAAGGTGGAGATATAGAGAACGCAAGAAAAAAAACAGTTTTTTTTCTATCGCAAAGCATTATTTGGGTCAAATTAAATCAACTTGTTCTTCAGTAGAAACATAGAGTTTAATTTTCTTCACATGGTAACCTGAACAATCCTTGAATATCCTTCAAGTGTGTCCTATAATTTAATGCCAACTTTTTCTCTTGATTTAAAAAGTTTCTTATCTAATGCCGCTATGATTATGACAGATATTTAACAACTGTTGACATCACCCTGTGGAGAAAATTAAACTATTTTTCTAATGGAGTAATATTTTATTTATTTTGTCTAAGAAATAGGTGACCTGGCGGTCTAGGGGCAAGGTGTCAGACTTCTGTGCTGGCGGCCGAGGTTCAATCCTCGGTCCCGGCACAGATTTATCTGATTACCAAACCCTTCCTTCACCTCTGACAAGACATCTTGTGAATGTGGGGAATACCAGGCCTCCACCGTGGTTCGGATTCCACGTTAAACTGTAGGTCCTCCATTTCATCTCACAATCACCCTACCATTACACATTAGCGTAAGTGCGTATAACCCAAACGGGTAGTAAGACGCGGTGCTAATAATAATAATAACATTAATAATCTAAGAATTTTTTTTGCTATAGGAACTGTAAAAACACTGCCCTTAACTCACGTCTCCTTCCACTTCACTTTATAACTGTACCTGTGATTTTCTTCTCCGTCGCTCAGTTCCCATTTGACCAATCATACATAAGCTCTGTCTACATACCTCACATGGAAATATATTTCCGTTGATATCTGTCCAATGAGTGCTCTATTTAGGGCCGGTCTTATGACTACCGGATAAACATTGCTATCGGGAGGTTAAAGTTAGCGGCCAGATAAAGGTTATCAGCCACTTTAATGTTTTATGCGTATTATGAATTGAATTTATCTGCCGGATAGCTATCTGTAGGATAATATATTTTCATGCAACAAACACAAGGTTGGTATTATTTTTACTGGTGAGCTCATGCGTATAACCTGATCACTGCTGATGGCGCTACAACCTAACGAGTGGTGAGAACGCTCAATATTTGTTAAATAATGGCGGCTAAACTAGTGCGAGGAAACAAATGGCGTCACGTGGGCGCAGAAGCTAAGCTTTCTTGCAAGTACTAATGCTGTCTGCCAAAATGTGGGCAATAATTGGCTACAACGTTTACAAAATTTCATTTATTGTACTCATATTTAAATAATGTGTTATTATATAAATAAACTCTACAAATAACTTGTCAGTTTTTGTTAAAGTGTGAATTAACTGTTCAAACTTTATATAGTTAGAACACTGGCCTGTGCTTACTAAACACGAACCAAGATTTTAACCTAAAAACAGATTTTGACAGGAGAAATCTCTTGAAAAACAACGCGTCACTATTGCAACGCCAATTTTAACTTTAAGATAAAAGTTATCAGATACTTAAACCTCCCGATAAAAATGGGATGGATAAATACTATCTGACGGTCATAAGACGCACCTTTAACTTATCGACCAAATAAAAATATTTAACGGCCAGATTAATATTTATCCAAGAGTCATAAGACCGGCCTTTAGTAATGAGAACCATTAACCGTCAGACACCTTCGATAGTAGTCGGTAGCATGTCTGCCTATTCAGCTGACGCTCCCGGATTCGAATCTTGGCATAAACAGAAAAAATATCGTTAGTGAATATAGGTTTCTCCTTTCACAGTGATGAATTAACGGGTGTGGTACTGGATGTTGTGTCGGTTCTAGATTTAGGTTAGTTTATCAGTCGTGTGCTGATATAATCAGTCAGTTCAGAAAGTGCACGTTGAATACCCCTGGTAAAAACAAAGATACTCGCCGGTAAGGTTTAAACAAAGTAACATCGGTGGTAACATTCATAGTACCCGCCTCGGTGGCGTAGTTATCTAACGCGCTAGTTTAGTGTTAAGCCAGACTGCTGAGGACAGGGAGATCGAGGTTCAAATCTCGGATGGGTTAACTGGTGGGTCCTAAATGGTTTTCCACTCTCTCTCCATGCAAATGCGGGTTCACTTCCTCTAAATTTCAATCCACCCAATTCATAATCCATTAGCGTAATTAGTACTTTAGCGTATCACCAGAACGGATAGTAAGATGCGGTGCTAAATAAATAAAACAATCATGGCGTAAAGCGTCACACTCGTGCTACACTAGAGTACTCGTGACGAGGAGATCGGGATTCGAATCCCAGTTAGGTGTAGGCCTACTGAGGGTGGTTTATTCAAAATATTTTTTATCATCTAATCTTACTACCTGTCCAGGTTATACCCAAATATGATAGTTGCTATAATGGGGTAGGGATGAGGAAGGAAGCATTTTAGAGGTGATCTACCCACATTTGCGTGGAGGGAAAGTGGAAAACAATTTAAGAAAATCACCCTCAGTAGACCAGGATTCGAACCTCGATTGCCCCACTATCAGCAGACCAGTCTAATAAGAGAGTGACACCTTAGACCATAAAAAGCGTTGATTTTTTTTAAATACATAAACAAGCTTTGCATACCCTGTCAACAAGTCACGCCACGCAACTGCCAGGCTGGGTGCAATAAGTAAGATATATTTGTCTACGATGATATGTTTCATACTATCTTCAGGCAAACATCGATGTAGTTCCTTTTATTTATACTTATACTCTCCTCTCACCGACCAAGAAGCCACCGTCTTTTGGCGAAAATAGTGCCAACTTCTGCGGACAAAGGGTGTGATGTGGTCAGAACAATGAACCCCTCCAGCTGTTAACCTCAGTTTTCTAGTATGTCTGTTCCCCGGGTGGAAACAACCACAGTGGTTTGTTTGTTAGTCTAATTAATCTAAGATAAAAAATTTAGCATTTTATAAAATGCACCAGAACCCTCCTGAAGTCTTGTGAAATCCCAAAGGGGGAAATTACCACGATGCAAGATATATATAGACTATTTTTAATGTGCCGTATAGTATTTAGCCAAATATAAAAATAATAGTGAAAGATGTGTTTTAAATTTCAACCTCGCTATTTACTTGTTCAAAAATTCAATAAAACTCAATTGAGTGGTCAATTTACTTATGTTTGAAAATTGTTACACAACTTAAAGCTGCCTGGATACAAATTAATGGTACAGTGCACCGCACAGACTTTCTAGATCGCTTTTATATTAAAATAGACGTTTACTAAAAACTAATATTTGTAAAACGAGATAATGGGTCTATATATTGTTGTAGAAACATTGCACCAAAGATCATAAATAAAATATTAAACACTTTTACATTATAACTCTATGGCTTTAGGAACTATGAACACTGTTACAGAAACAGCGATAAAAAAAAGAAACATATTTGTGCACCAACGATCATTATATAAGAATTAAAATCATTTTTAAACACCTGAATTAAAAATAATATATATTTGCTTATATCTGAGAAATTATTGGTTTTATAAAAATATATTTCAATTAAAAGATTTTTGTCTTTAATAGTATTACAACTTTACAATGTTAAGTTATTTCGTATCTCAAATAGTTGCGGAAAAATGTTCCCTTTAGTAAAATTTCCCCTGTGTACAGTACCCTCAAAGTCATTTTTATGAGAAAATAAGAACTGCCATTTTGTTTATAATGATAAACAGTGTCCAGATATAAAATTTATTCAAAATCGTTAGAGTGAATTTTGAGAAAATTGATTTTTTTTTCTCGTTTTGCCCCTCACTAAACTACCCTTAATTCTATGGTTAGCAATCTAATTCCAAAAACTCCGCGACGGGACCTTATGAAAACCCAAGATAACAAGTTTTAGCCTAATCCGTAAAATAGTTTCGGTTCTGGCCTGAGATATAGACAGACAGACATCATTGCGAAAACTACATTTTAGTTTCAGAGAGTTATGAAACGTCTACATTTATCAAAATCTCTATTTTGATTTTTTTTTTTTTACGATCACAATACTTTTTCTCCGAGGAGTCGAAAGAAAGTAAAAATACTTTACTTATGACGATTTGACACTTTTTTTCAGTATGCCACCATTTATTAAGTGCTGCTCCAATAAAGCATGTCAATGAGAGTATTTCCTTTATGTTAAAGACGTTTCTACAGCTATTATTCTTTGTTCATACGCCAAGCCATGCGTTATAGAAAATTAAAAAATAAAGTTGAAGAAACAACGCCAGCTAAAAACTTTCTCGTTGGCTTCCATTTATTGTCAAACCTATATCAAATTAAATGTTACTAAACTGTATATACACTTTATGTGGAGGGAGGAGGGTGGGAGAGGAGGCAGAAAACTTCATGTGTAAGGCCATAGAGAGAAGGGGGGGGGGGAAGAGAAAAGAAGAAAAAAGTAACGTCTTCTTCTTTTCGTCTTGTCGTCACCCCGTCCATTTCTCCCCTCTCTCTCTTTCCCTCAATTTAACGTCATTGTTGTGTGTCGTTGGGTGGTGACAGGGTAAACGACCATTGTTACTGTTAGCAGTTTATTCCCATCTCCCCTCCCCTCCCCCCTGTCCCCAGCAAGACCTCTCAACAACCCCCTCTTACCTCTTCCAACGTTTCTTCCTTCTGGTTACTTGGAGTCCTCAGACGTTCTAGCCGGGTCGCTCTTATTGTAAATCGGATAAAAGCCAATGCGCCTGTTTCCATTCCCTCTCCCCCCTTGCCCCTCTTTGTCAGAGTTAGCCGTCACTGTCAGCTGAGAAGCTCCCAATAGTGGATCTCTGGGTTTTGAAATACCATTGTTGAAATGTAGTGTCAACTACGTACAGCTCGCTCGTGTTGTTTTTATTAAATATTACAACTGTACACTCAATTACTGTAACAATAGTCTTTGAGTAAACTTATTGTTAGTTCGTATTACAACTGTACACTCAATTAATGTAACAGTAGTCCTTGAGTAAACTTATTGTTAGTTTGTATTACAACTGTACACTCAATTAATGTAACAATAGTCCTTGAGTAAACTTATTGTTAGTTCGTATTACAACTGTACACTCAATTAATGTAACAGTAGTCCTTGAGTAAACTTATTGTTAGTTCGTATTAAAACTAACGTTTTGAATGTATTGAACTTTTTTTTTATCGTATCGAACTAACGTAGCGAGGTCCTGTTGTATCTTGTGCATTTAATATTTTGTCTGTCCAGATGTTTGTTCTACTATTATTATCAAATGCGTTGACGAATTTTAACAAAACTCAGCATGTAAATTCTTTGAACCTAGGCCGAAAGATGTATGTACTGTACACTCCGCTAAACCTAAACGGTATTAGTCTTACCTTTATGGACTACACTATGAACCTAATCTATAAGCTACGCCATAGTGGAACCATGTTAGGTAAACGAAGGCTACATAGTTTTTAAATCTTGCTATTCATTTCAACACAGTGGCCCTTTAAATAGTTTTCTTTTGGTAACTCATCACAAGTGATTTAAATTTAAAATTCTAAGCAATCGATTGAATACCTAAATGGCGTCAGTCCGTAATCAAGCCATACCAACCGATCAGCCACCATCTGTTGATGAAGATATTGCCAACTTTTATGGATAGAGGGCCTATGTGCTCAGCCCAATGAACCCTGCGGCAGACAGTCTCACTTTTCTAGACCGAAGCCCCTACTTTTTTCGTTCAAGTAGCCCCTCATTTGTCATCCCCATGAGGCTGAATTGACCCCGGGACCTCTGGATCTGTATCCAGGAACTCTTGACTACTAGACCATATTTATATGTTTGTAATTTTTTATATCAATTGCAAAACTGACGTCTTAAACCACGTGAAAAACGTTTATTCTCTTTGAATAAAGTGCTACTGAATTTAATATTAATTTGTTTTTGTCTAACTTGGATCACCAAGGAGAAATATCAACTTAAAATCCAAGGATAAATTATGGGAGATATTTAAACTTGAAAACCAAATAGTAAATTCTCGACTCTGTAGTAGCGATAAAAACATGACACAATCTTAACATAATGCATTTCACCTAGCATTTTTTGAATGGAGGGGGCGAGGTTTACTGTTCACAGGACTAATAGTTTAGAAAAAATTAAAAATAAATGGAATAAATAGAATCCTTGTGATACCTATATCTTTTCACAATTAACTTTTAAAAAGTTATGTTAATGTATAATCTAAAATAGCTAGGATTTTATTTGCTCTAGAAAATTTATAATACAATATTGTTTTAAACTACATTTATACTTACTCGTAACTATGATTCATTTACACAAAGATCCAGAAAGATCAGAAATGATGCTTTTAATTTTTGATATATTCGTTTGTACAGTCCGATTTATATGAAGAATAACCTATTTGTCTGTTAAATAAGCCACTAAAGTAATTTTCCTAATTTTATACGTCAAATCATGCAATTTGTGGCTGTCACTTTTCATAGATAATATCAATACATATGGAATAATACTAGTAATCTAATAAAATGTTACTCTTGTTGACCGCGAACAAATACGTTTGTATTTTCTAAAGAGTTCCTTTCTAGCAGATTAATAATATACAACAGTTTAACCAAGTATTTTGTTTACTCTGATTTTGTTACCACACACACGATAAATAAATTTTCCCTTCTTTATTTACAATTGACTGAGAACTTTAGGGAAATACGCTTAAGAAAATAAATATATGTTTGATTTTGAAAGGGTTTATTTATTTGTTTTTCAACAGGTAAAATGTTCATTTCGCTACCTTATTACAAAGTGAACCACAGCTCTACACCGAAATCCTCTTTTACCTGCCAAAATATAACCCAGCCCAGCCAAAAGACCCGAGAAAGGGAAGTCTCAAAGCCAAACTAAACCTAAGCGTGGAAATAGGAAACAAACTTGAATTTCAGCTTGAACGAAAGTATATTTTAAAACACAACAGTTACAATTAGAGATATTCAGCAAAATATTGCTGAAAAACGATAAGTTGGTTTAAATTTGTGCCACGAAGAGAGCCTACCTTCTTGATTTGTGATATATTTAAATTCTTATACGTGCATCTTGTTAGTATGGTTTGAGAAGATTGACCACAAGTCTTTGTCAGTTGGCCACAGCTTATCTGCCTGTGATAGAGATTTGACATTGATTGAAAAAATAAAGAAAGTCAGAAAATGCTTTGTTATAGAACATGTCGAAGAGGTGATTGAAACCGCTAGATTAGTTCAGCTTTTCGGGTTGTCAGAATGTTTTAAGATTCCTTTTTGGATTTTGATAAGGCATCCAAGGACTGTTTAAATACGACAAAATTACAAATTTTTAAGGCAGTGTGGTTGAAGTTATTTAGACATTATCCTAGTAAAGTAATGCTAAAGCAAACTTTCGGTGATATCGAAGGATAGTCTCACGTAAATATTTTGAAAAAAGGGGAAAGCAATGGCAGACATTGAGTCATATGTTCTTCGTAGACCGCAGATAGAAAGAGGAATTTCGGTAGACAAAAATAGAGATTTGAAGAAGATCATGGCGCACATTGATGAGGAATTCCATGCATTTTACAATGACATTGTTCAGGAATAATTATTATTACTGGGATTTGTGTTGTGTTCAGTAGTTACTATTATTTCTTGGTTTTTTGTTGTTTTCATTACCTATAAATGTTCTTATTTCAAATGTAATTGTGTTCTTAACAATGTAGTTAATAATCTATGTATACTTCATAAGGTGTTTATTTACCAAACCCTTTTGATAAATTAAAATAACGGACTTAAGTCCATAGTGTATGGTACGTCAAAATGGTGTTAGCTGTTTCTTTTTTTACATTAGCTTTACCATTTTTTAGTGTAAGATTAAGTAAGAATTTGTAGTTACTACTATTACAAAAACTTTTCTCCTACGTAAAATAATGCAGTAAAATACTAACTTTAGGGATTTTTATTTTCCTCAAAAATAAAAGGTTTTATTTGATTATCTCAAAATTAGATTTTTGGCATTTACACCCTTATGACTTTCCGCGCTACAATTATGAACCGTATGGTTGGTATGAGTCCCCAAACATATTAAGGATGACCAATGCACCCAATATGAGGTACGGTGGTGCGTATGGGCGATGACAGTCGTACACACAACATTTTAGTTGGGAAACCTGAAGAAACAAGGCCCCTTGCTAGGCCAAGACATCGGAGGGAGGTTAATGTGAATATAGATTCGGAGGAGGTTGAGTGTCAGGATAGAATCGAATAACGAGCTCACGTTCTAGCGGCCATCAAGGTTAGCTAGGGTCAGGAATTTAGTTAACTAGCAGTTTAACACCTTAGATTAGTCGGTAGCATGACTCCTCGCTGAGCTAAGGGTCCCGAGTTCGATTCCCGACACGAATGATAAATATATATTCATGAATCGTGGGCTTTCCCTTTGATAGTGATGAATTATTGGCTGAGGGCTTGATGTTGTTTTTGCCCTAGGTTTAAGTTAGTTCGTAAGTCGTGTTCTGATATAATCAAACGGTTTAGAAAGTGTGCTTTAAATAATATTGTTTATTGACATATTATAATCTATCTTTATATGATTTAAATAAAATGGTAAATGATAGCTGATCTACATACTTAGTACCGCGTCTTACTACCCGTTCGGGTTATACGCTTAAGTACTTATTACGCTAATGGATCATGAATAATAAAGGTTGAATATAGATGAAGTGAACCCGCATTTGCGTGGATGTAGCTAAGAAAAAAACCCTCCAGTTCACCCTAGTGAGATTCGAGCCTCGGTCTCCCCGTCATCGACAGTCTAGTCTACTGAAAGAGTAGCGCGATAGGCCACGTGGCCACCGAAGTGGGTGATATTTCTTGATAATTAATAGGTACCTTTATTTATCCAAGTTCCTACAATAAATCAGTCGTATCCCATTCAACGGTCTATTCGTGGTCGGATCGCCCCGCCCGACTTGCAGATCGCGAGCGGACACTCCAAGAAACCAGAACACTTGAATCCAAGATGGCGGATCCTCCATCATCTTCCCCGCGAAGACGACCCAGCGGATTAGTGACACGCCATTGAACCGGCAGAGGGGAGAGCCGTGACAACGGAGAGATTGTAACCGAGGTTTATATAATGCACTCAAGAGATTCTTTTATATATTATTACTATTCATATCTCAAGTGTTTTATTGAAATATTCGCCAGGGAGGTATCCGAAGAGGAGTTATTTTCGAGGCCTCAACGTCGTTAGAAGGGCTGAGGTACAAAAATGTGTTACCATCCAATTGCTCTGGCCTGGTATGAAAGCTAAACCAGTTCGCACAGAACTACTTAAAAAATATATATTTTAACTCACAAGTTGCATTATTCTAGGTTTAGTGGGGGTTACATTGACCTGCATTGTATACAAACCCCTTATTCTCTTCACTTACCCCATTATATCACTTTTAACAATTTTCTTTTAAAATGTATTGAATAAATACAATGACTTCATTCAGTTAAATTACAAATAATTATTTTTTCACACGTGAAATAGGGGATGATTGAAAACGAAAAAGAGTGTATGTTCAATAAAATAATTTAATCGAGCCTGGCAGACATTTTAAAGTATAACTTCCCACGGCAGTTTAAGTGTGTTGCCCGAACATAGGATTTGAAAATGACAATTATATAAATATGAGAAATGTCTTAACACAAAGCTATTACGGTGTGGTTGTAGGTATCGCGAGTTAAGGTTAGTAGTTTCTGCATATTTTATTTCAAAACTTTTTCTTTGGTCAAAATAAATAGGCCTACACTATTTATCCAGTAGAAACAAAGAGTTTAATTTTCTTTAGACGAAGAACTCAACAATTATTTAATATCTGTCAAGAGTTTCCTGAAATTTAATGTCAACTTTTTCTTTTCATTTAAAAGGTTTCTCATTTTATGCCGCTCATGACAGATATTCAAGAGCTGTTGATATCAACATTGTGAAGAAAATTAAACTACAAGTTTGTACCGACAAATTATTTTGGCCAATTTTTGCAATAAAAAACTGCAAAACACTGCCCTTAGCTCTCTTTAATGACTTAAATTACGGATAACTATTGAATAGTGTGAGAATAAATGCAGTGGCATTTGCTTACAGCGAGATGTACAGTACACCCTCATTTCACCTCGTCTAGTTTATCCACATGAGATTAGAAACTACAGAACCCCAACCTCCGAGATTATAGTCCACCACGTTGGGCACAAATGTTAGAACCTCATTAAATTTCTGTATTTTAATACTCTGTAGCTATCTTAATACTTTAAATTTCGCAGTCCTCGGCAAGAACGCTGATTATCCGAATAAATTCGTTTCAAAAATGGTTTATAATAGAACATTCTAATAGTTATGAAAAAGAAATAAATACAACGTATCCATGAAAAATACTATCATAGTAATAAAAAAAACTTTTAAAATAAATTAAACATTAAATGTAATAGTATTTGACAGGAATACCAACCCCGTGGTTGTGGTTTGTCTTGGAGAGTGGAGGGGGCCTTACGTCTTGGTTGCGGTGATTCGGTTGGTTGTCAATTTGGATAATCGAGGTTCGGATGGCCAGCGTATTGTTGTACTTTTCTAGGTTTGTACAATACAAACTTTCTAGACTAGTTTCAATTATATTAATATTTAAAAAATGCCCGATAGCCAGAAACAGGACCTTCCCCATTGTCTTAGTTATAAAGTTGAAAGAAAAATGTTTATAGGATGTTAATTCTATCTCGGGTTGTAGGACTGTACAATATAAATGTAAGTATGTGAGTCTTGTCTAATAAGTCGTCTTATTATCCAAATATTTAAACTATTGGATATATTGTTCAGTTATTTAAGTGGGTGGTTTGCAAGTTGTGTATTTACAAAACCATGTGAAATGAAGTTGTGCCAAAAACAAACTATTTTTTTAAATCTATAGAACCCCTTAAGTCTCACTGTTGGCATCTCGAACATGTATTGTGGAGAGTATCCAGAACAAATAAAGGCGAAAGTCTTCTTTATAAACTTTATAAAATGAAGTTTAGAAATACTTTGTGTAGAGTAGAGAAAATTATTTATGTTCACGAATGGTCAAAAAATATTCATCTAGAGATATATATTTTTTTAAATCTACAAATGTTCACGAAAACTAAATATGATAATCATCATAAATATTATTTTATAAAATTATTTATATAGGAACTGTAAGCACTAATATCATATTTAAAATCAGTGACTTTGTCTATTCCAATTTAATTATTTTAAGCTATATGGTGAAATGAATTAAAGAAGTATGTTTAAACATATGCACTAGTATTCTCCTAGATAGTGGCTAGAAAGTCTAACTGTTGAAAAACAATTTCCAATACGATCATTCATAATTGAGAGGAGTCCACTACTATCTATGTTCAACCTTGCTGGAAACAATAATGAAAAGGGCTAAAAAGTGTGGGAATACATTTATAAAACAAAATGTACATTGTGTTCCCACTGATAATAGGTGTAATGCGAATTGCAAATGTTTCCCTTACAGTTCAAGAAGAATTTTTGATGAAATAATAACAATAATGATGAGTCAGTGACCTAATGGTTGGCCCTGATGTGGTGCTTCACATCCATCCAGATCTGGTAATGTACTCAGCCCTTAAGTCGATTAGTGCTGCCCACACCTTCTGGAAGAAAACACGTATCCTAAAGAAATTTTGAAAGTAAGCTAGTTTTCCGTTGATTTCCGCACTGGATTTCTACGAGCGAGCGAGGAAGAGCCTACATATTTTGCCACATGTTTTCACCTACCTTTCAGGGTTCTTTTAACTTCCTGCCACAATCAACAGAGGACCGAATCCTTTACTTTTCCCCCAAAGGAAGTTGTGCTAAATATTTTTGTCGTTAGAGAAAAATTCATCGATTTCGACTGAGTTTAAACATACAAACATTGGGTCCTGATGTGAGCAACAGTGTCGTGTCGTATAGTGTTTCAAGGGTAAGCATTGCTTGTTAAAACCATAGCTGGGATATGTTCTAGCCCAATCGGCCCCTTTAAGACCGATCTACATAGGCTGTTCTCTACAAATTTCCGTTTAAAACTGACCAATGGGAGTTCTACTGAATGTTGAGAGCCATTCTCAGTTACAACTTAATCTATCTCTGCTTACCCTGGCAACACTCTCCAACAAGACAATGCGACCTTGGTCTTCAGAATTAAATGCCAAATTAAGGTACATCTGAAATTATATTACGCGATGCTTTAAACTGAAAACACTCATTTGTAAAATTACCTGCACTGGTTGTAAATTATTGTCCAATTTTCTTACAAAGGGCCTTTTATAAAAATCAAACATCCTTGCGGTCAATAATGATAACATTTTACTATATTATTTGTATTATTATATAGGGTTTGATAATATATGTCAAAAGTGACAGCTGCAGACGCTTTGTTGGTGTTGAACCAAACATTTTGTGTTACTCTTGCGTTCTAGTTGACCATCACTGAGCTAAATTACCTAAAATAAGGGTGCAGGGTGAAGAAGACTCATTTTAAATCTGCTTGGAAGCCTAAAGATTGAGACAAACTAAATAATATCGACATACTTGTTCAGAATTGAAACCAGGACCACCTGGTTTATAGTCAGCTTCGTCATTTGTGTGGCCTGGCCATCACGGCAGCTTAGTCCTTCCGGTAAACGTGTGAAGTTATCATTGCTGTAAATCTACTGATATGACGTCACTTCCCTTGAACAAATACCCCAAGTATTGGCCAAGTGTCTGTGAACTCTAGAAAGTTCAACAATGAGGGAATAGGTTTTTTTTCATCAAGAAAAACTTCGTGAGAACTTTTTTCTGGTAAAGAATACCTTTCTTTTTCTTTTGGAGAAAAAAAGGACTGTCAATGATCTAATTTATTAGAAAAGGTCTCGGTATATACGGGAGTGTAAAAATTGACAATTTCACCGGAAGTGGCATAAAGCTCGACAATGCTTCCTTTTAATAGTTTATTAGAAAGAGATTCCATCCACAATGTCTTAAACAAAATTAGTACACTTGTTTTCCAATGTTATTAATAATATAAATTTAAAATAATTGCCCATACACACTGCCATATTTTTTATTTGTATTTAATTCAGTTCTGAGTTCATAACAAGCTCAATACAAACTAATTATATCGCCATGCCCAAAATTCTGGCAATCATAAGTTGTCCGTAATTTGTGGTAGTTTTTATCGGTATGTTCAAATACAGGTGAATGTGCAGTAGAGATGAATTGTTAACATATTATATTATCTTTAAAATAAAAATTTAAATATTTAAAATCTAACAAACCAATAAAAAAACTAAACTTCTATACTTACTTTACGTGAAATATAGTGTGTGCTCTTTTTTTTCTTTTTTCTTTTTTGTTTATAGCATAATAGTTAATTATAAATTGACACATTAAAATAATATCGTAAATTAGTTGGAAACCCTATGATGATATTTTAGTTAATTAAATAAAGATAATCAAAATTTGACATGTGTTTCGTGATTCACGATAAGTATTTTACTAAGGGACAGTGGCAGCTCGTGTATAGGCACTGCGGAATAGCAGCACCCTCTCTATTTCCACTTGATATTATCGATAACATTTAATATGAGTTCTTTTTTCTTTAATTATTTATTTATTTTTGTAGTACAATATATATTCCTTAAGTTTAATGTCAGTACTTCAGTAGCAATCCTCAATTTATGAAAAAGATACAAACATCTTTGTATGGAACTGTGCGCTTCACAGTGCCAGTGACGTAATGTTTGACTGTTGTGCGCATGCGCACATAGGAGGGGGTGGGGAGGAAGGTGGGACTGCCAGGTAGAGAAAGCAATGCTGCTCTCGCAGTGCCAGCTCTGGCGTGATGGTGGAAGGAAGTTTTTATTTGCTCGGAGTGTGTTGTGCTTAAAAACTGAATACTATATTCTTGAATGTGATAAAGTGTAGACGAGTGTAGAATTAGATTATTATTCTGCTTCCAGCTATTCTATTTGATTAATTCTTTTTTGGTTCTTTTATTTAACAGAAAAACTAAATGCGCTTGCAATACTTTCAATGGAGAAAAATTTCCTCATCCAGAGATCAAGGAGAAAATTATTTAACATTTTGCGCAAATTAAAACAAGAAGAATGGATTTCATTTGTAAATGAATAGCAAGCTTGAACTGTAACAATTTAAGTTAAAGTAAGTAAAAAAATATTTTTTTTGTTAAGATTTTATTAAGTTCCTGAATAAATTTTCTTTTTATGCATGTTTTTTTTTCCTTTTACACAATTTTAAAACAAAGGCCAACATTTTTCTGGAGCAGCACCCCCACTAATTTTAGCTACGACCCGCCACTGATAAGGGATGAGAACAATTTTCAGCTACAGTTCAAACAAGCTTTGCTTACCTTGGCCACGCCCAACCAATGAAACAGATATTAAGTGATTTTATCGGGGAAACTTCGGTAAGACAAAAATATTCATAAATTTAACTGAGGTATACAAGTTTTTGAAAGTAAGGCAGTGATTCTAATTTAATCACTTTGCTGTATTAAGTTAAATGTGTGCAGAGTACAAAATACATATAAGTTTTTACTTTTATCACAATAACAATTAACGATCTAATCTAGGGGATAGGAATTAGATGGATGAGAATAAATAACTCTGTGTTCTTGAATAGCCCGATAAAGTTTGGAAATGATCGGTATTATGAATATTATGCTGGTTATAACATTCTAGCCTTAGTTTTTAGTCTTGTTTCAACTTAGTGAATATTATATGATCACATTATGGTAATATTAGAGCCAAAATACATAATTATTTTAGTCTTGTGAGTAATTTATACTTCTTTTAAAAATAATAAATTATATTTTATTAAGAAGTGCTTGTACAGGTTTCATTTAATTGTGTCTTAATTTACCACCACAACTTTCCACATGTTCGGGTTATACACATTTTAATTAATCTAGTGTGGCAAGGAGAAGGTAGAATGTATCCCTACTTGCGTGGAGGGAGAATGGGAAACCATTTAGGTAAATTCACCCTTATTCCACTCAGCTGGGACTCAAACTCCGACTAGATGAGCCTGGTATTTAGTCTAGATGCCTACATAGTGGCGTGCCTTCTTCTATGCCCTATACCAGAACCGGCCTGTGAGATTCTCTCAGACCCTACAAGTAACGATTTGCAAACCTCTAAGGAAACTCAGGTCGACCTTCCTCTACGTCTTTGATGGAACAAGATTGATACGACCGCCTCTGTGATCTGGTGGTCAGAGTTCCTGGCCACAGATTCAGAAGTTCCGGGCTCGATCCCTGGTGCTCACTAGCTCACTCACTCACTAAGGTGGCCGCATGCTCCAAGGTAGAGATTCTCAAAGTGGGGTCCGCGAGATCGTCCAGCAAGTCCATGAAAGACATTTATGTATTTTTAGATATTATACATTTTATATAAAGGATAAATCGCTGGTATGTACTAAACACAATGGATATTCCTTCCCATATTAAAGCCCGGCGATAAAGTGAGGGTGAAAAGTAGGGGTTGGCCACGTCCCTTCTGCCCACATATTTGAGAGCAGTATTTGGAAACTCACTTTTTAAATTAGTTTTATTGTGAGCCAGAGCAAAGAACTTTCAAAAAATACACTGAAATATTTGATGCCCATTCCAACAACTTATTTGTGTGAGTAGGCCTTTTCTGCTCATTTTGGTGGTCGGGGGGGGGGGGGNGGGGGGGGGGGGGATGTAAAATGAAATCATCTAAGTGTGGAATGAGACTTAAGGAGATAGTCACTGAAACTGCTACAGATTTCAATGGAATACTAGAATCACACAAGCAGTTTAAATCCACACATAAATTATCAGTGATTATACATGTCGTACAAATATATTGCATGATATATTTTATTTTTATTTTTATTGTAATTCTTTTTTACATTTATTTAAAGAAATTGTGTCTAGAATTGTACGAATATAATACCTACTTTTATTTTATTTTAATTTATATTGTAATTATATTTACACTAAAAAATATATTATGATTAATTCATCCCTATTATAGGCTATAGTCCTACTGTACTATAAATTTATGTTTATCATTTTAAATCATTTATCCTACATCAAGGGGGCCGCGAATCAGTTGTTCGCTGGTTACAGGGTTCACGCGCCTAAGAAGTTTGAGAACCGCTGATCCAAGGTACCACCCCTGCAATAGATTAGGCTGTCGATGGCAGGGAGATTGAGGTTCGAATCCCAGTCAGGTGAATTGAGGGAGGTTTTTCCAAAATTGTTGTCCGCTCCCCCTCCACGAAATTACGGGTACACTTCCTCCAAATTCTACCTTATTCGTCCTTAACCAAATTAGCGTAATTAGTACATAGGCGTATAGCTTGAACGGGTAGTAAGGTGCGGTGCTAAAAACAAGATTGATAGGAAGAAACATTGTTTTTTTATAAATATATGCTGGCGTTGGACGCATCCTCCATATTGGTTTCCCTCTGTCAAGGTTACTTCCAGTCCAGTGAAGGGGTAGTTCCCTCCTCCCTTATTGCTCCGTATGTTAATGTCTACCCCTCCACCCTTAGCAGAGGCCCGTCCTCTCCAGGTGTTTGGTACGCAATGCGCTGCTGAGGAGTGGGAGGGGGTGGCTGTGTGTACAGAGGGAAATTGTAAAGCGACTCCGCCCCATCTTCAATACCCGCGCGAACAAAAATCTCACCACCAGAAGGAGAGATAAAAAAAATAATCCCATTGGTGTTTGTGGGTTGTGAAAAACTTCAAGAGGTATATTTTGATTGGATGGGGGAAAAACAACTTTTTTTTTTGTTGGATGAAAATAAAAAGAAATAAAAAATTATGATGATGACAAAAGTAAAAGGGTTCAGTTTTTTTTTCAAACCAGAGCTTGGTTATTTATTTTGTAGTGGTATTTTGATCATATTTTCCTTTTGCCTTTTCTCAGCTTGGCAATAACGTAATGCATTGGAAGGCCTGTGCCTTATACTAAGCTATTTAAAATAAATGGTACGGAACTCCACACGGACTTTCTCGCTCTATTGGTTGAAAATGGAGATATTTATTCAAAACTCGTAATATATGTGAAACTAGATAATATACACTAGCAAACCCAAGCAAAAATTACACTATACTTATGTAAAACTTTTTTTTTTAGTCCCAGTTTAAAATTTTTGAATTTTGTTTTTAAAGAATCAATGTCCTCAATTGTATGTTTGGACCGATAATAAAGATCAATGTTGGGTCCACAAGGGTCAACATTTCGTATTGAACATTCAAATTCCTGTTAAAATTTTCGACATTTTATTAGGTGTTGCAAATCTTCATGCCATCGCATTGCTAATAAATTCCTCATTTATAAATTTTGTCCAATAAAAAATGTAAATATTGACTATTGAGTCTAAAATGGATATAGATCATTGTTGTACAAATATTTATCCTAAGATGTTTAAGGAAAACATTATCAACTTTTAGAGACTTACTTATATTTAATTACTCTATGGCATTGGAGAATTATTGCGTTAAAACTTAAGTAGTATCTCTTTACAACTCAAGCTCACAAAATTGTATTTGTATATTTGCCAATATCTCAGAAACTGTTGGATTTATAAAAATATATTTCATATAAGAGCTTTTTATTTTTAATAGTACTGCAATTTTGCAATGACAAGTTATTTAGTATCTCAAATAGTTGCAGAGATACTGAAGTATCTGCTTCTGTAAAGTACCCTAAAATTCATTTTCATGGTAAAATGAAAATAGCAAGTTTATTTATAATCTTAATAAACACCTAGATATGAATCTTAACCAAAATCATTAGATTCAATGTTGAGAAAATCGATTTTTTCTCTTTTCACCCTTTCTTAAATCACTCTTAATTTTAAGTTTAAACAGACACACAGACAAATTTCATTGCAAAAACCACTTTTTAGGGTTTGGGGGGGTCTTGAGACGTCGATATCCATCAACATTTCAGGTTAGATTTACTTTTGCGGTCGCAATACTTTTACCTTTTGTGTTCAAAAAGTTAAAATATATATATTTACATATAGAGTTAAAGTTATCAGTTTTATAAAAAAATATGCTGGCGGCCGGGGTTCAATCCTCGATCCTGGCACAGATATATCTGATTAGTGATTACCAAACCCCTCATTCACCTTCTGACAAGACATCTTGTGAATGTGGGGAATGCCAGGCCTTCACCGTGGTTCGGATTCCACGTTAAACTGTAGGTCCTTCATTACATCTCACAATCCCCCTGCCATTACACATTAGTGTAAGTGCGTATAACTTAAACGGTTAGCAAGACGCAGTGCTAATAATAATAATAATAATAATAATAATATAAAAAATATGCTTCTTATAAAATATTTGTATTATAAAAAGACCTACTACATATTTGTAGTGATAAGTAATTTCATATCTCAAATGGCTTAGGAGATATATAAAAATATTATTTACGCATCAGACCGGAGCCCTTAAAGTCATTTTGCCGAAATATTGAGAGAAGCCATTTTGTTTGGAATATGTATAAATGTTTTAAAATGAGATTTAAACAAAATCGTTAGAGCAGATTAAGAGTAAATCGACTTTTTCTCTTTTTGCCCTTCAGTAAACTACCCTTAAATTTAGGGTTAGATATAGAATTCCAAAAACCCCTCAGGTCAACCCTATGAAAACCCTAGGTACCAAATTTTAGCCCGATCACTAAAATAGTTTAAGCTCTAGTTGGAGGTACAGACAGACAGACAGACCACTTTTTTTTTATTCGGAGGGTCATGAAACGTCAAGATTCATCAAAATCTTGAGTTAGATTTTTTGATGATCACAATACTTTTCTCTACCTGTAAGATAGTGAGAAAGTAAAAAGAGATCTAAAGGAGCACATGACCTTGATGCGAAAGCCGAGTTTTCCATAAGGTTATCAGGGTTGAGCAGTGGAGTGTTGCCATGTAAATCAGAGATAATTTAAACTGTACCTGTTAATAAATTCTTCTCATCACTCAGTAGAACATTCATTGGTCATCAACAGAAATACATTCCCATGTGAGGTATGTAGAGCAGAGCTATGTATGATTGGTCAAATGGTGACGTAGTAGCTGAGAACTCTAACCCAGAGTTTTAACAAGCTCTTGCCTGCCCTGGTGGAAACACCCCATGACACGCTACTGAACGCTACGCCAAATCCCGGTGTATACTGAATATCATTGCTGAGGAAACTGCAGGTCTCATGGAGGAAAGTTTTATCTTCGCTCTCTCTCTCTCTCTCTCTATTAACTGTGCCAAATCTCCTCGGTTCCAGTTATGTTGGAAGACGGTGTTATGGGGTAAAAAGGAGCTACTGGCTTTCAGTTATGTCGGGAGGTGGTGTTCTGGGGTAAGAAGGAGCTACTCGCTTTCAGTTATGTCGGCAGGTGGTGTTCTGGTCTAAGAAGGAGCTACTGGCAACATTAACAAACCAGAGATTTGAAACTTTGTCTTATTTTTAAAGGAGAGATTGACAACACGAAAACAAGAGAATAAAATGTAGAACCCTCAGAGATGATATCCAGTGTAGTGTAATGGAGCTAGTTTAAAATACATGATTTTATCTTTTGTTTACCCATTTTATATCCAAGATTTACTTACCTATATTTCACAAATTGGAGTAAAAATAATCGGAACTAGATTCTCTCAGGGATTCTAAAATGTGGTTAAAAAAATCAAATAAGGCAAAATTAAATGGGACAAAATATAAAATCGACCCCTCCCCCTTTATTCACACAATTTAAGGCACTGAGCTCACAATATTGCTGGTAGTAGGGAGGTAAAGTTTGAATCTCGGTGGGTACAATAGATACTTGATTCGCACCGTGGTATTTTTTATTATCTTTCAACGCTGATGCGAGTGCATTTTTATCATCTTCCTTTGTAAATCATTTTTGTATTTAATATACGAATTAAAGAGATGAAAAGGGTCAAAATAAGTAGTTTTGGTAATATTCTGCAGCTACTGGTAAAAGTTAGGTGCAGTCAGATAAATTTCATTTATGCTTTGTAAGTATGATAACTTTTGGTAAAGCTCTTGAAGGTTATGTTATGTTATGTTATGAACGTTAAAGTTCGCTAAATTTTGTCCAGGTGGATAGACAGGGTGACAAATGAAGCCCTAATAAGAATGGGTGAGAAGAGAACAATTTTGGATGTGATTCATCGGTACAAAGCAAACTTGATCGGACACATCCTTAGGAAGAACTGTCTTCTGCATGACGTCATAGAAGTCAAGGTTGAGGGATAGACGAGCTCTAAAAATTCATATAATAAAGATAATCAAAGTTTGGACCTACCTAGACCAGAATGTAATGTGATAGTTTCGAACGCGAAACTTACCCATTACATTCGAGTTTAGGTAGGTGTCGTCTTGTATTTAGTATAGCACCGCATTTGAGGCGTACTCAATCTGACTATGAAGCTGGCCTTTAATTTAATAAACTTGCCTTTATTTTGTGGAGTTTGTGCATACCGCCCGCAGCCTCACAATTCACATTATTGCTAGGAGTTACTGTACGTCATCTAGGAATGATTATCTTTGATATATTCCTTTATTTTAAGGGTTTGTTATGTTGTGATAAGAACAAAAAGTTTAATTTTATATAAAGACTCCCTTCCTTTTTTTCTCTCTCTCTCTTCTGTTAAGAACGGTCTACTATTACCAGAATATGCACTGCGGGCGAGAAGAAAATAATAAGAAAGATTCAGTGTGTGACTGTGTATGACCGAGAATAACGGAGGTAGAACAATAAATTAAGGGGAAAGAAAGGAATTAATGAGAGTCCGCCTCTCGATAGAAAGAAAAGGTGAAAGGATATATATTTTTAATACCATACTGTCAGTGTCAAAGTATAGTCAGACAGATATGTAGGAAGAACCTTTATTGCCGGTGGAAAAATATATAGTTAAAACTACTTGTATCTCATTACACATTTTTAATAAAGAAGCCAAAATTTAATAAAAACGATTCCCACAGTTTAACTGAACCGATTTATTTTTTTAAATGAAAGCTTTTATATCAAAAATTATATGATGGATGATAATCTATATTTTAGAAATATTGATCTTATATTTCTAAAAATCTAAAGGCTATATTTGAGATTCGTCATTGCAAAATTGACTCATGATACGTCAACGGGCCAGATATTTACCATATTTTCTCATTGGTGAGTGTTGAAGTAGGTCAACTAGCTTCTGTCTTGAACTAGTTTTACTAGCTATTTTATTGAAATAGTCTCACTAGTTACTCTCTTTAACTAGCTACACTAGCAAACTATAACTATAGTGTACTAAGGCAAATATCCCGGGTTAGATTCCTCTGTCCAGGATTTTAAAATCTATTTGATCAATATATACAGTAGCCCCATGGCTTCTTTGGTGCTGACTGACAGCTTTAAAATGTTACCAGACCAAATTACGTATCCCTACGCCGAACCAAATGATCTGCAAAAACATGTGTTTAGCAGCTGTCACTTCTGACAGTCAACATTTAGGTATATACTTAAATGTTGACTGTCAGAAGTCAGCTGTGAGCTGTCAGTCAGCACCAAAGAAGCCATGGGGCTATTGTAGCTAGTTCAACTGGCTATTTTATTGAAGTAGTCTCACTAGGAAAGTAGCTATAATTTTTCCTGTATTGGCTTGATATGTTTATCCCAACAATTTGAAACAGGTTATTTCATTTTAAGACGTATTCTCTCATAATTTCCAGTAAAACAACTTGTAAACCATTGGTTTCTTATTTGTTTTTAAATGTTGTATATACTCAATTTTTCTACAAACTATACTAGAAATGGCATAACCAAGACTAAATAATTGATATCATGTTCTCTTGGCTATATTTATCTTGTTAGCAAGAATAACAAAGTCAATAGGTTTTTGATGTTGTTTTCTTGGAAGAGTAAAAACTTGTTAAAAATGAACGATGTAAGAAATACTGTTGAAGTGCCCCCTTTCTCTGTCCTTACCGTGTTAAAAAAAAAAAGAGAGATTGATTTTCATCGGAGATAACGAATCACTTGTCATTAGACCGAAATGGGTCTGTTAGCAGAGTAAGAATGTCAGATTAAATTTCACAAAGGCTGATAAACTTTTCATTCAGTAGCTGATCTTTTTTTACTTATTAATATATTTTACACCTATTTTTTAATGTGATGCCTTCATTTACGCCCTATGACCATAAAAAGATTTTCCATATAAAGTCAATACTTTGTAGTTTACAGGTAGATCTTTTTTCTAACAATAAGAAATAAAAGTAAACATAATTTGGGTGAACATGAAGTTATGATTAATTCGAGGGTTAAAGGGTTCAATGCGGTTTTGAAAATTTGAGACCTTATAATTCTAAAACTGACTACCATAGAATTAATCTCCAAGAAATAGGATGATGAAATTGAATTTCAAGGCATTAACTGTACCATTATTTATTTGGAAACAGAATAGAAAATTAATATATAGAGTTTTTTTTTTACACCTGGTCGAGATTGAAACCACCTTTAAGAATATTTCTGTACACCACGTTTTACTACCTATCCGGGATAACCGCAGATTTACGCTAATAGCGTAAATATGAGGAAGGTAGAATTTAAAGGAAATGCATCCTTATTAGCGTGAAGCTAAAGTGGGAAACAAATCTAGGAAAAAAACACCCTCAATACACCCAGCTGGGATTTGAGCCCCGGCCTCCCAATCATCAGAAAACTAGACCAGATGAGGTCAATGCCTCAGCCGACGTGATCACCAATGTGTGTAACTTGCCTTAGATCAGAGAGACGTCAGAGATCGTCAAACTACTTCTAAAAATAATATTGTTAAATGATGGTCGCAAAATTCGAAGACATTCAATTAATAATAAGTATAAATAATTATAATATTATTTTGATAACACTTTAATTTCAACGTGCAGAAGACAATAAAATGCAATTCTCATAGGTTCAAATGCCTTGCACTTTGAAAATTAGAACCGGTTAAAATGTCCTTTGGTTCAACTGGACCTATACCCGATTCCTTGTATCAAAAACCTGTAGAAACAAGATAAAAAGGACTTAACCAAGACATTATGAAACTTAGCATATGTCACTGATATGGTACAAGGAAGGACTTTAGCAGGACATTGTAAAACTTACAGTTAGCCTAAGTTACAATTATGATACAAGAACTTTACCAAGCAAGACATTATCAAGCATAGCTTGCGTCCCAAATGGAATACAAGGATTTTACTACGACATAAAGCTTAGCCAAAATCACAAATAGGATATTAGGATTTAACTAAGGCCAACATAAACTTAGTATAAGTCTCCAATAAGATGTAAGGGCCTTATCCTCTAAGCTTAAGTCACTAATATGATACAAAAGCATTACCCAGGCATAATTCAACTTACTTAAATCAAAACTAGGATACAAGGCATTATAAAACTTAGCCAAAATCTCAAATAACCGGGTTTTAAAAATATCAATAAAAAATTCCCAAAAGCCATAACAACCCAGAATGTCGTGACTATATCTGTCAGCAGGAGGATCCTTTAGCAAGCAGCGCCAGGAGGGAGCATCCTATCCTCACAATACCCCGAGGGTCCCTATGACTGTTACTGTTTCAGAGGAGATGGTCTGTAGACCGGGGGAGAGGGGGGAGGCACAAGACACGGAGACAACCTGCCCCCACCCCACCGTTCCCTCCTTACTGCAGATTAGTTTAGTTAGCAGAATGACAGCAAGGAGCGAGAAGGGCACGAGATCCACCCACCCCCTCTTTTTGAGGCATAGGAGGGATGGGGTAGGTTGTTCTGTATACTGTACAGCTTGCTACATTCTACGCGACACCAACAAGNATCAGGAATCGAAAATAGGTTTGGTCGGAGGTTTGACTCAGACAGATACATTTTATTGGTAATTTAAAAAAAAAATTCAAACCGTGTCTTACTACAGTTGAATTTTAATTTGAAAATATTTTACACAATACCTTTTTTTTCTATTTTGAGCTCAGCAATGATAACATTTTACTATGTTATTAGTAGTATTAGTATTATTGCCTGTTCAGGTTACACGCGTGTATTAAATTGTACTACTATAAAGCCACATGGCTGACTCACTGACATTAATGTTTACCCACTTCCAGATGAGCTGGAAAATTGAAATTTGGCAAACTTATAACTTCTAGCCTGTAACCGACGGGAAATTTCCAAAAAGGGAAAATATCAAAAATAGCGGAACAAGTTTAAAGTCGGTGTGGACTTTTCTTTGGAGGTCTCTTGTGGCTAAACGGTAAGACCTATAAAAAAAAACGGCTCTGGAATTAACCACTTGCAAAGAAAACTCACAGGGGGTTTGGGGGCGGAGCCCCAACGAGCAAAGCAAGTTATTAATATAATGATGTAGGGATGAGGAAGGAAGTATTTTAGAGGTAATATACCCACATTTTAGTGGAAGGAGAGTGGGAAACAAATTAGATTAACGAACTCAGTATATCCTACCGGAATTCGTACCCCAATCTCCCGGTATGCATCAGGTCAGTCTAACATGAGCTTCAGTGGCCGAATGGTCTAAGACGTCATTCTCGTCTTATACTGTCCTGATAATGAATGGGAAATCGGGGTTCAAATCCCGGTCTAGTCTACTGAGGATTTTTTTCTAAATGATTTCCCACTCTCCTTCCACACAAATGCCGGTAAATTATCTCTAAAAATCCTCCTCCCTCTGCTCTACCCCATTAGAGTATCGATCATAGTAACAGGTAGTAAGACACATTATATATATATATATATATATGTATATATATATATATATATACAGGATTTTTGGAAACATATAGCCCACTGAACAAATAGTTTACATGTACCAAAATTAATACAAAATCCCTGTACACTTACATCCAGAAAACTATGCTTTTATCATTATATTGTGATCAAAATTTCGGCGTACAGCGCCGGGAGAGTAAAGCTGTACAAGCATGCGTGTACAACAGGTTTCGTAGGGGTTAGGCTTGCGTCACTACACAATTCGACATCTTGGTAACATGGCGGCAGATCATACCACAATTAATAGTAAACAA
>CABFOW010000007.1:667799-711620 GCA_902141385.1 Timema californicum | reverse complement strand
GGGGGGGGGGGGGATTTTTACAAAAATTGTTTTCCATTTTCCATGCGTGCAAATGCGGGTAGACTTCCTCTAAATATAACCTCTACAACCCGAACGCGGTATTGAAAAAACAACATATTTTGAGAATAGCCTCAACAAAATTGTTTTCACATTATAACTTTCAATATGACAAATTTAAATAATGAGGTCTCTTTTATATAGTCCGATTTAGAAGTAAAGAAACTTTTTTTGACAACACTGATAGCCAAAAAGTAACCAATGTAATGCAATCAAATAAATACAGAATTGAGAAGGTAAAGTTACTAGAAACGTATAGTTGCAATTAAGAACTATTGGAAGTCAAAGGACCGCCGCCAAGCTGACAATGACATCCATGGACTGATAAAATGGCTTCTGTTCTGTGGTCATACACTTTCCAGATAAGTATAAACGTTCAGTTAATACCAGTATCACGATCAACTTAACTTTAACTTAAGGTTTACTTAACGTAACTTAGCTTAAAGATTCTCCAAGGGTTTTTAAATGGAAGCGGTCACGCTGAAGTTAACTTAACTTAATATATGTCTTGGGAGATCGTTCACGTTAAGTGAACGTTACATGAAGTGTATCACGTGATCTAGTCAGCCAATCATTACTCGAGTGACGTCTACAGGGCTATTTAGCCATTCATTCATGACCAAGGTATACTCTTTAGCTTCAGTTCTAGTGATCGGACTTAGAAACAAAATAATTAAACTCAAATAGGAAAGCTAGATTTATCAAAAAAGTGTAGTGATACATATTTATTATATCGATAGAAAACAGTAAACATTCACAGATCATCACTTTACAAATAGTTTTGATCACAGATCAAAACAGATACTCTAGTATGCAGATGTTTGGCTCGAATTGATACGTTAAGTTACGTCAATCATGACCAAACATCTGTTTTCTTAGGTTAAGTGAACGCTACGTTAAGTTAAAGTTAAGTTTATCATGATCCCGACATATTATGGCCCGGAGTTCTTCCAGAGCAAAGCTGAGTAGCAGATTAGATGTGTCCTATACCCACTTCATCAGAAGATGGAGCTTAAAATAGACCCGGTGGAACCTCCTAGTTTTGTAAATAAGACGTATTGTACATACCATATTATGTCAAATTAGATAGCTATCAAATATAACATCTCTCATGCATTAATTATTATTAGCACCACGTCATAATACGCGTTCGGGCTATACGCACTTACGCTAATGTGTGATGGTAGGGTGATTGTGAAATGAAATGAAGGACCTACAGTTTAACGTGGTATCCGAGCCACAGTGGAGGCCTGGCATTCCACATCTTCACAAGTTATGATTAATACACTTCTTGTCAGAGGGGAAGGAAGGGTTTGGCAATCAGATAAATCTGTGCCCCGGACCCTCAGCACAGAACTACGACACCTTACCTCTAGACCACCAGGTCACCTATCTTATGTACTAATTAAAAGTTGGTGGATCATCCTCGGTGAATAGGCAACCAAACATAACAATAGTTGTACAATTTAATAAAACAATTTTTATTAATACGTAAAGTCATAAAAGCTAAAGATATATATATATATGTACGTATATAAAACCCTTTAAAACACTTATAATATAATAATTGTAAATTGTTATAAATTATTATTATCATTATAAGTAATTATAAATGTAATAAGACACCTGGAAACGGAAATATAACCCGGAACCTTTGGATTAGTACGCCAATGCCTTTACCACTGAGCTATACAGCAGTCATCCCAAACCCAGGGCTATCCTTCGCTCATATTATAAGGCAGAGTCTGTGAGGGACGTGTGTAAATCTTCAGCTACATATGGGCAATCAATTTAGATCACGAGCTATCAGATAACGTAGCCAGCTTCGACTCGGTAGTTGGCTTTATGCTGCCAATAATACCTATAATGACAAGTGTACGCATGCGCATGGCAGGATGGATTAAATAGCCAAGCTATTATATTTGCAAAGTACGTGTATAGCCTCATATAAATGATAATATAGTAAAATGTTAGCAATTTTGACAACAACAAAATTGTGTTTTCTTAAAGTTTCTTCCGAACAAAATCTTCCTATTATATTTATTTTAATTTTGATCAAAATATATTTACGAGATAAATAAAAAGAAAATATTTTCTTTCCTATTTTAGTTTCCGCTTGTAGTTTTTATTATGTTTTTGTATATTCTAGGAAGTACCTATTGTATCCCTAACTCTAGACATTTCCGTGGTGCTCTTAAATCTCCACAAGGTGCTTGATCCGTCTATTTATTATCATCGCCTATGATCTTTCACCTGAAAGATAGATCTCATTTCTGTGTTTTGAAACTATGAAAACAATAAAGTCACAGGTAAACTAAATAACACAAAAAAAAACCAATTTTATACGATAAATTGGTGAAACTAACGGCGCGAGAAAGAATTAGAAAAGTTCATAAAAGTTCATTTGTGAGGTTGACATATATATGTATATATGTGTGTGTGTGTTTTAGAATCTAGAATTTCTGTAAATTGTGCGCGCCACAGGCTATAGAACAATTGGAGTGGGAGCAGAAAGGATAATAATGAGAATCAGAACAAGAAGGAATATGGGATAAAGTTAGAGGGGAATGAAGGCTGGTAGGACAAACCCCCACGCGCGTAGAAGATACCGACTTTGTGTGTGTATCAATGAGTTGATCAAAGGTTAATGAGTTGATCAAAGGTCAATGGTTATGGCTATAAAGCTACAACTATTACAATACTATCGGGCAGTGTCGTGGCTGGAATGTTGCCTGGGTGAAAAAAAAAGTTAATCGAAACTATACCACTGAAATGTGCTCATCACTCAGTAAAACTTTTTTTCTCTTTAGGACGGAGCCTTACCACCTGTTCGGTTTATACACATATGTACTATCTACACTAATATGTTAGGGGTGGGTTTAGTTGCATTCTAAAGGAAGCGCATTTGAATTTGCGTGGAGGGAGACTGGACAACCATTTAAGGGAAACAACCCTCAGTACACCCAACTGGGATTCGAACCCCGATCTACCAGTTATCGGAAGTCTAATCGACTTCAAGAGTGACTCCTTAGACCATGTGGCCACTGAAGTAGGTGAGTAGAACGTTCATTGGCCAGCTATAAACGAGCTTACATTCCTATGTAGGGTACGTAGAACTGAACCTATTTATGATTGGTCAAATGGGGACCGAGCAGGGGATATAAAATAACGTGTGAAGTCTAAACCAGCTCTGCTTACCCTGGCAACATTCTACGACACCCCACCTCTATCAGGAGTACACAGATCAATAGAATTGCTTTGATTTCTATTTTATATCCACATTAGAGTGCGTGCGGAATAAACGTCAAGATCATCTATTCTAGTCTACTAGCAAAGTGTAAGTCAGGGTTTGAACCCCAGTTGGGGGCTCTGAAGGTGAATTCCCCTAAATGGTTCCCAATTTTTTTCCACATGAATTTCAATACATTTCCTCTACCTCATTAGTGTAATTGCATGCGGATAATCCAGCTGGGTAGTAAGACGCGCTGCAAATGAACATTATTTCTACGAGCCATGAAATTGGGAACGGGGGGAGGGTGGTGGGGATCAATTGACTCCGACTCATTTCTTCAACCTTCTCAACCATGGATTTTAGTATGGCGGGAATAATAAGGAAGGGAAATAACTATACAGGATTGAATTTGTAGGATAGCAACTAAAAGTGAATCCATTCGACATGTAGACACTTGAATTTTTTTGTTTTAGTTTTGTTTCATAAACTCTGCTTACCCTGGCATCCCTTCGCACTATCTTCCCACCGTCTCCCGACCATGCATGACCAAGCACTGACCACTTTGTAATAAATACCCCCAGCTACACCCTGATTTTGGTCATATTTCTTTGCAGCCAACATTGATAATAATTCATTATTTTATTTGTGTTATTTGATAGGTATTGATAATATCTATCAAAAGTAACATATGTAGATGACATGACTTTTAGTATGAATATATTAACATTTTTAGTAACTTTAGTAACTAACTTCTACTGTTATTCCCACCAAAATCATACTATATATACGGAGTAACGCGTAAGATAGGAACCTCTTTACTCAGCTGGTTTTACTTTATTGACTTATTAATATGAAAGGTAGATTAATAATCGATCTAAAAAGGTTTAGCGCAAAATTCTAACGGTATTATTTGAGGCACTAATTTAATTTTAAAATGGCTGCTACTAAAACACAACTTCAACCAATTTATGTAATGTAATTCAAATGAAATCACGTGACTCCAGCAGTTCGCAAAGTTTAGCGACAAAATATTCTCAAAACAATATAATTTAAGAACAAGGACTAAATAGTTTATAGTACTATTTATTTGAAAAAAAAAATGAACTTTGTGTTTCAATTATTAATAATTTTGAACATAGTTCATTGTCCCTCTCAAAATAATGGATAAGTAAAGTAGCGCTAAGGATTCTAAAATTCTCACTTCAACCAGACACTGCTTTCTCAAGAACGCTGTTTTTTTGCTTTTTTGCGCAAAACAGAAACTTCTACCCGCTTCGGTGGCCGCATGATCTAACGCGCTAATCTCGTGTTGGACTAGACTGCCAAAGATGGGGATATTGATCCCGGTCGGGTGCACTGAAGTTTTTTTCCTAAATGGTTTTCAACGTAAATACGGGTGCACTTCATCTAAAATAAGCCTTCTTAATTCCTAACCCATTAGTGTAATTGACACATAAGCGTATAAGCCGAACAGGTAGTGAGACATAGTGCTAAAAAATAAAATAAAAACAGGAACTTTACCACAACTGGGACGATTATTAGTGACGTCGACTGTTTTTTGATCTAAGGAAACAGAATGTGGAGAGCAGTGTCGTGTCGTGAAGTTTTGTCAGGATAAGCATATCTTAGTAAAACGTTACTTGAAATAAGTTTTACCGCACGCTGACCCCATTTTATAAGCTCTGCTCTAAATACTGGGATGTATTTCTATTTATATTTTACCCGCCTCGGTGGCGTAGTTGGCTAACGCGCTAGTCGTGTTGAGCTCGACTGCTGAGGACGGGGAGATCGAGGTTCGAATCTCGGTCGGGTGAACTGGGCGTGGCGTTTCCTAAATGGTTTTCGACTCTCCCTCCACGCAAATGCGGGTTCACCTCCTCTAATTCAACCTTCCCAATTTCTAATCCATTAGAGTAATTAGTACTTAAAGCGTATAACCCGAACGGTTAGTAAGACGCGGTGCTAATAATAATAATAATAAATATTTATATTTGGCCAATGAGTGTTTAGCCGAGTGATGAGAACATTGATAGCAACAGTTTAAACAAGCTCTGCTTACCCTGGCAACAAGCCAAAACACGCCACTTGTGGAAAGTTATTTGTATCAAGGAAATGCATGAATGCTCTTCTAGACTAGTGTGACCTTTTTTTTTTACGAGGAGCCGAAGAATTTATACTTCATCCAGCAAAGGAGTGTAGGTAAATGAGAGCTAGTAAAAATTACAAGATTTACCCTCATGTATCCATTCTCCGCTATTCAAGACCATATGTTAATTTGCTGTTACTTTTGGCATCAATAATTTTCCAACAATCAATTTTTTTTAACAATTTTTGAGAGCTTATAAAATGCCACCTTCTTTTCATATTTATAAAGATAGCGAACAGGACGAAATGAACGTGGCTAGTGACGTCATAAAAACTGTATTCGGTTGTGTTCATGCGCATGTGTCTACAAAATAAAAACTTTTTTTTATAATTTATAGTTGCCAGCTATGAGAAGATACAAGTGAGAAAATAATACTTTTTTTAATTTTTTGTTTCGTGCATTATATCATATCTTGTTGCCACAACAATTAAACAAAAAACATAACGGTTTATTAATATATTGAGTTTTTTTTTTAATTATTTACGAAAAAGACAATAGAGTAATCCTTAGGGAATTATTATTAGAAACGTTTGTTAACACATTTTCTTAAAAATATAGTATTACTAAGTAAATTATAATTTTTACACTTAGTGATTTTCAATCAATGGTTACGATACAAATTTTCTGCTAGCTGTCAGTTATCACCACTCCTACGCTGGATAGACTTTAGTAGGTATTTAAATGTACACAATACACCTTAAGGTGTTTTGTTGTTGTTGTTGTGTTATTTGAAAATGTATAGTACCGTCATTTAGTGATGAGTAAATTAATTCTACTTTCAAATCTAACTATAACTTCAAGTATGAATAAATTAACCGGATTAAATGATATTGTTGTCGAAATATAAAAGGTCACGCCGATCTCATCTTTTAAATTTCTCTTTTCAATTATGTATGCACTTTTTTTGTAACATTTGGTAAAAACCGCCAGTTTAAATCATTATAATAAAAAACTCTTTCTTTTAAAATCACGATAAAAAGTTTCAGTGAATGACACCAGAGTCGCTGGTAAACTAGAAAGGTTGCGCTACCTAGTAAGTATTTGTGGAACTGTTACACAAGTGTTGTTGCTGTCGGTGGCTCATCAAACTAAAATATTATTTTTATTAAATGACTGACACAATAATCAAATTCTGTATCGTAGCTTGATAAAAAAAAAAGTGTACGACATTACAATATACTATTAATTATCGTTAGTATGATTTAAAATTTCCGTAAGATTAAAAAGTCTAACATTATCATCAAAATTAATTCTCAGTACAATTAACATTAATTCATTCCAATGCTTCAATATAGTGACGGATACGTTACACAATTATTTGAATGTTAATGACTCAAATACACTTCGCAGCATAATCGAAGAGGATGAGGAAAGTAACGATAGGTTGAGTGCCAGAATTTACCTGAAGAAAGGATAGATAACCAGATACAGGGTGAATCAACACTACTACACTCAACACCGATTAGAACCGTCTGAAACAAATAAAACATAACTAAGCGATCGAAATACTCAAACTTGTTACTTAAATCCTATTTAAATAATTGGGCAGCTAGAAAAGTTACTAGATCTACTTTCACGTATTCATACGTCATGTCATGTGATCTGCAGCTGTCCCTCGATGGGTATAATACATTTATATTAAATAATAATTTTATGTATTTATTTGAAGTATTTCAAATGCGCTTTCTGAACCGACTTATTATATCAGAACACGGTTTATAAAGTAACTTAAATATAGAACATACACAACATCTAGCCCCAGCCTTTAGTTAATTCATAACTGTGAAAGGCGAAACACACATGTAATTAATACTAAATTTTTTGTTCATGACGGGATTGAACCTGGGACACTTATCTCAGAATAACATTTATAATAGGTTTATAGTACAGTGGTATCAGTGTTGACCGTAAAAAAAAAGTGTATTTTCTAAACGTATTTTCCAATGAAAATTGTACTATACTTACCTTATCTACTAAGCCGATATCGTCCAATTTTCATAGTAAGGGCCTTATCTTACAGCTAGAAAAGTTACTAGATAAACTTTTACGTATTCATATATCAGGTCACCTTTGGTAGATATTATAAATACATAAATATGTAGATAGGTAGATTTTATCAATGCCTATATATTAATATATATATTAATATAGAAATTTCATTCTTGTCATAAAAATGAGGTACGCGAGCTATTAAAAGGTTACGAATTTCCTTCAACCAGTGATATAAATTTATACATTTAAATAATAATTATTATATATATATATATATAGTTAGTAAATTAATGTTTAAATTTAATAGTCAGAGTTTCATAGAATTTTATATATGAGATTAGGTCTATATAGGCTATATTTATTAATGTTTTTAAAATAAAAGTTTCACAATAAAATAAATATACCTACAATTATATTGGAGCAGGAAGATTTGGTCCAGGGGACCGGGTTGTAAAGTGGATGATTGTCCGGAACCGTCATTTGGTAGATTTTGATATGATTGAAGATTGTGGTTGTGTTTTGGATTTAATGGTCAATATTTCCTTACAGATAACGTGTTTTTTTTTCAACTACTCAATGAAAGTAACGATTACGGAGTTTAACTAGATGGGCGCTGATTTGTGGGAATATATCATTAAGTTGGGATACGGGACTCGATATGCCAAACGAATAGCGTATCGTTCCGGAACCTACATCATGGAATTAAAGTCAATTGGGTGACTATATCAATGAAAGATGCCATATGTCATAACCAAGTAGCAGATAATTTTGTATAGAACTTATCTTTATTAAAGTCTTAGGAGATAGAACACATGTTGTTACTTTAAATCTTTGTATCTTTTTGCTTCAGTGGCCGTGTGTTCTAAGGCGTCACTCTCACACTATACTATACTGCCGATGATGGGGAGATCGTGGTTTGATCCCGGTCAAATGTACTGAGTGTAATTTTTCCTAAATAGTTTCCCACTCTCCTTCCACGCAAGTACGGATACACTTCCTATAAATTCAACCTTTCTAATCCATAACCCATTAGCATCATCACTAGATAGGCGTAGGCCTATAACCGGAAAGGGTAGTAAAACGCGGTTCTAAAAATAAAATAAGGCGGCGTAAAGTATCGGCACGCATTTTTTTAAGTTGAAGCTTCCAGGATAAATGTTGGTCAAATATTATTCTTAACTATAGTTGAACTTATTTTCTATTTTTAATTTTGGCCGCAAAATATTATGTTAGTATTTTCTACAAGACTTTTCCTCTGAAAATAGGACTGTGTTTTATTTCGTATCGACTGACCCGGAAGTACCATTGTCTCCCTCCTGTCTTAGATTTGTTCCCTCCGAGCAGGACAAACCACCCCAGAGGTCCTACAAGCATTGAAAACAAGCCGACTTGGTAATAGAACACCTTCTATTGACTGAATCGACAATGCCCAGACCTCTAATAGACTTCTATCCACCGAACAAACCAAGTTTAATTACCAATCAATCTTGATAGCTATTTACAGAAGAGAGCCACGTGGGTCTGTTAGGAGTTCCGAACAATGGCGTCCCTAACTTTGTCCCGGAAAGTAGGTCAGTTGTTTTCGCCTCGTGTGTGCCGGAAGTTGGAAACATCGTCATCAAAACGGTCAGGCTACTGTGGGGAGTTTCGAAATGTTTAACATCGTGGAATTAATAGAGTTTAAAAACATTGTTCAATATTATTTTTAGTTGTTTTATAGGACGATGCGGTATAATTCGCCTGAAGAGAAGATGGGAAACCGCATGGACTTTGAAAATCCACCTCTAGGCCGGTGACTAAGCCCTGCTAGCATTATTTTCAAAGACAAAACATTTGAGAATGTATTTGTGAAACGTGCTTTTCATTTCTACAAGAGATAGCGCTAATGAGCTCATTTGGGAAAACGCACCTTCAAACAACAACAACAACAACAACAATGATAATAATTGTTCTATATGGATATGAAACGTGGTCTTTACCTTACACGATGAAAACATATTTAGGGTCGAAAACAAGGTGCTTATAAAGATATTTACTCCAAAGAGGGATGAGGCTACTGGGGAGTGTAGGAGATTACATAATGATGAGTTATATGGCTTGTACTCATCGCAAGACATTGTTAGGATAGTTAAGTCTCGTATATTAGGGTGGGCGGGACATGTAACACTCATGGGAGATTCTAGAACCTTGTTCAGGGTACTGGTTGGTAAACCCAATGGGAAATACCATTGGGAAGACCTAGACGCAGATGGGAAGATAACATTAGGATGGACCTGGAATAGGTAGGGTGTAATGAGTTGGACTGGATAGAACTAGCTCAAGATAGGGATGGGTGACATTCTTTTGTAAGTGTGGCAATAAACTTTATCGTTCCTAGTGCCAGTGAGTAAATTTAAGAAAGTAAACATAATAATTTAATTTTTATTTCCCTTTAAAAAAGGTGTTATCCATCAACCAAAACCTCAAGTTAGCTCTGAAAAAATACAACCCATGGCTTTTAAACTAGAAAATTGTTGTGTGCAAGACATTACAATAAACCAGATTTATAACTAAATAATAAAAATAATAAACAAGATGAGATATGACTATATAATTACTAACCTACTATTTAGTCGTAAGTCCACACTAAAAAATAAATTGATCACGTTATAAGGGTGTTCCTTGGATAGCTCAGGAAGTTTGGGTCTTCTTTTATGATGATTATGATGATTATGATGAAAATAATAATAATAATAATAATAGAGATAGTCATAGTAAAATATTCTAGAGCTGAATAGGGTAAGTCGAAACTATTTATTAATTATCTCTCTCCAAGCATCCACCCTTCCTCTTCTTGTACTTGTACATATTTCTTTTTCTAACCCGTTCGGATTATACGCTTATGTACTAATTACCCTAGTAGTTTAGGAATGTTATTTATAGAAAGAGTACCTATACTTGTATGAAGGGAGAGTAGAAAACCATTTTGGTTAAACCACCCTCAGTACACACGACCGAGATTCGAACCTCAATCTTCCCGTCGTCGCTAGTCTAATCTACTGCGAGAGTAGCGCGTTAGACCACGCAGCCACCGAAGCGGGTACAGAGTTATTCTAAGTCGTACCTGTGAATTGTTCTCATCCCTCAGTAGAACACTAATTAGTGAGGTGTCAACTACCGTACACCCTCATATGAGGTATGTAGAATTGAGCCTACAGTAGCCCCAAGGCTTCTTTGGTGCTGACTGACAGTTCACAGCTGACTTCTGACAGTCAACATTTAGGTATATACCTAAATGTTGTCTGTCAGAAGTTACAGCTGCTAAACACATGTTTTTTGTAGATCGTATGGTTCGGCTTAGGGATACATAATTTGAAATACATGATGATATTGTAATAAAGACGCAATATTAAATTGTCTTTATAAAATTCAATATGGAATTATTTAGTGTAATTAAGTATAAGTGAGAAAGAGTTTTTGTGAAATTACAAACTTATTTCTCACTTATACTTAATTACACTAAATAATTTCATATTGATTTCTATAAAGACGATTTAATACGTAATTTGGTCTGGTAACTTTTCAAAGCCGTCAGCTGTGAGCTGTCACTCAGCACCAAAGAAGCCATGGGGCAGCTGTATGTATTATTGGTCAAATGGGTCCAGAGGGGAGAGGAAACATCGGGTTAGTGTTTCTTTACGTTGGGAGCCAAGCGTAAGGTTCACGAACAATATAATACCTGTGGAGGTCTGTTCCCGGGACCTGAGTGGAACAGAGCCTAGCGGGAGTGACAGCTCGGGTCGTCATGCCCAGCGGAGAAGATAGGACCAGTAACTAACTTCCTGTTCCTCAGTGGCGTGTCGTGGAGGGTTAACAAGGTGTGCAGAGCTTGTTAAAACTGTACCTGGCAATTGTTCCTCCCACTCGCTCCCCATTTGACCAATCGTACATAGGTTATGCTCTACATAGCTCATGTGGGAACATGTTTCCGTTTATACAGAGTTAATGAGTGTTCCGATTTGAAATACCGCGCCGTGGAGTGTTTCCAGGGTAAGCAGAGTTAGTCTAAATTGTATCTGTGATATATAATCAGTATCGTTTATCACCCAGAAAGCCGGTCATTGGCCAGGTATCAACATAAATACATTTTCTACCTAAGATAAATAGAGAAGAGCCTATGTATGGTAGGTCAAATGGGATACCCGATGTGTGAGAACAATTCACAAGCACAGTTTCCAAAATCTCTGATCCACTTCGTTGGCTGCATGGTCTAAGTTGTTACTCTCGCTATATACTATACTGCCGATTACGAAGAGATCAGAGTTCGATCCTGATCGGGCAAATGCTAGTACACTTACTCTAAACTAACCCTTCTTCATACCTAAAAAATTAACGTAATTAGTACATAGGCATCTATCCCAAATGATTAGTAAGCCGTGGTGCTAAAAAACATATTTGCTTACACTGGCAGCACTTCACGTCACGCCACTCTTCTCCCATAAATGTTATTGCGTTATTGTCTCATTCTGACCCAGAGAGCAAAAGGGTTCCTACACCAGCTGTCTCTAATCCTCTTTAAGAAAATGCTGCAATTCATTTTATTTATATTCTTATCTCCCCTTTTCCTGCCATTTAAGGTTTTTTTTTCGCTTAATATCTTATTATTCATCCGGGCTAGACTCATTTTTAATTACACTAATGAGATACGGATGAAGAAGCTAGAATTTAGAAAATGTCTGCCCGCATTTGCGTGAAGGAAGAGTGGGAAACCATGCAAGAAAAAAAAACCCACCTCAGTACACCTAGCCAGAATTCTAACCTGACTTCCTAATGGCCGGCCAACCAGACTAGAAGAGTTTGACATGAAATGTGTAGTCCACGTGGCAACCAAAGTGGGTGATTTTAAGAGTTACTATACAATTTGTGAGACTAGGCTTCTACTATTAAGTTACAATTTTTACCATCACAGATTTGTGCACACGAGCGGATTGAAAATAAGTGTTAAGCTTAATGACGTTGTCTACCTATGACGTAGCGTAAAGTCAAGATGGGACTTCCCATGTTAATGTATACCGGATTTAATTCGGCGAGATTGATAGATCCTAGCATTGAAACAAAAATCATACATTCTTAAATAAGTCTATAAAAAGGGTATTGCCTTGTCACAACAACATGATTATTATCAACGTCAAAAGTAGTTGATTTGCAAACATGTTTTTTTTTAAATTATTTAGCCCACAACTTAGGTCAAGGATCTTCAAACTACGCAACACCCTTAAGCGTTAAATCTCACAAATGTCAGCTAATAGATATAAAAACCTTTTATAAGCCTAATTTAACTATTATAATTTTTATTATTTAGCACCGCGTCTTACTAACCATTCAGGTTGTACACTTAAGTACCGATTATGTTAATGGCTAGGAATTGGGAAGGTTGAATTTAGAGGAAGTGAACTCACATTTGCGTAGAAGGAGAGTAGAAATACATTTAGGAAAAACCACCCCCAGTTCACCCGACCAAGATTTGAACTTTAATCTCTCCGTCCTCAGTAGTCTAGCTCAACACGAAACTAACGCGTTATATAACTACGCCACTGACGTGGGTCATAATTTAACTAAAGTCTTATACACACTAAACAATTTATTTTGTATCCGTCCGGGATTCCAACCTTGACCTACCCATCACATGTAATCTAGTCAATTGCGAGACCATCTCCTTAGATGGTGTGATCACCGGTGCGTGTCGTGTTTATTTCTACGCGTACTTACACGACAATATATTATTAATAACCGCTCTCTCTCTTTTTGAATATATTTGATGATTACTTGGTTTCTCTGGCTTTACTAAATTTATAAAAATTTGGTTAAGCTTTTAAGTTTTTATAGAGAATAGAAGAGACCAGGCAAGCGGCTCTAGGCTACATTATTATGCAACTTCAGCAAAATTCCCTCAATTGATAATAATCTTCTTGTCATTTAAAAGATATAATCTTGAATATAAATCAGATTTTCCGGAATTTAAATTATGTTATAAATCTCGAGAATCTTCTAAAAGCCTTAAGGCTCAAAGGATTTAACATGTGTACCAACAATCTGCTGATTAGTGGGAAATATCAGAGCCGCTGTTAACTTTCTGAATGTAATCACCAACCTTTCATACATTTAAATTGAATTTCTTCCCTCATCTTCTGTATTTTCTTATACCATCCCCGTTTCTTCATCTCTCTATCCTTCTCTGTTGTTCTTTAAATATTGGTAGGGAACTAATAAATTGTAGAATGGGAGAGGGGCCTAGCGCTAAACCCATTTGACTACACTCCTTCCACGGTAGCTTTGGCCTTTCTCGACAAGTTAAAAACTTACTAAAAAAACAATGTCCGCGTCTATCGGCACGTGGTCTAAATGTCAAGCCTATTTAGTGTGGTTTATATTACCTACAATAGCCCCATGGCTTCTTTGGTGCTGACTGACAGCTCACAGCTGACAGTTGACAGCTTCAAAAAGTTACCAGACCAAATTACGTATCCCTACGCCGAACCAGATGATATGCAAAAACATGTGATTAGTAACTGCCACTTTTGACAGTCAAAATGTAGGTATATACCTAAATGCTGACTGTCAGATGTCAGCTGTGAGCTGTCAGTCAGCATCAAAGAAGCCATGGGGCTACTGTACATGGATGGGGACGTCGGGGCTGGGATCTCGCTCAGGCGTACTCTTTATTTTTTTCCCCACTCTCTCTCCACGTAAATGCAGACACATTTTCTAAAATAATTCTACCTTAATAATACCTACATTATTACCGTAGTTTATAGCCTACTGGGGGAAATACGTGAGTATAAGACAAACGTGTACTGTGAAGCAAAGAAAAAAAAAGTCCCGTATGTATTTCCCTCGTAAATAGGTTTGGTGACTAATATCGTGTAGTGTCGTGTCGTGTCGCGTCGCCAGGGGAAACAAAGTTAGTTTGAATACCTGTAATTGTTCTCATATCTCATTGGAACTCTCATTGGCCAGAGGTATCAAAGGAAATACATTCCCATATGAGCAGAGCCTATGTATGAGTATTAAAATTAAGACAGTGGAAGGGTGGCTGATGGGAAGGAGGGGGGACATCTCACAGATACAGTTTTAACAATCTCTGCTTATTATGACAACACTTCACGACACGACACTGGTATCCTAGGTTTTTTTTTCAATAGTTTGAAGATTTTTTTAAAACAAGTTTTCGTATAAATTCGTAACGGAAAGTTGTTTTATCAATTTAGACAAATTTATTATTATTGATGTAAATTTAGTTCACTTGTCAAAGTGTCAAACGATATTTGCGTGGTTTACGGTATTGCGTTTTAGAAATTTTGAACCATCAGGAAAAAATAAGTTAATATAAACCATTCATAAACAGAATTTAAATCGCATTTCACTACTTTTTCGGATTATACATATACCACGCTTTAGAGATAGGGATGAGGAAGGTTGAATGTTAAGGAAGTGTACCCACAACTGCATAGAGTTAAAAGTGGAAGATCATTTAGGAAATGTCATGCTCAATATACCTGTCCGGGATTCGAACCCACCCCGTCAACAACTAATCCGACAAAGTGAGTTTGACAGTTATATCATGCTGCCCACCAGCTTGAGTCATATTTTCATAAACTGTTCAATTAGTGAAAGCTATTTTAAATTTTAAAATAAAATCACCTGCTCTTGTAGTCATGTGATCTGAGGCGTCAAGATTGTAACAGACTTCATTCTCAGTTGAAGGAGTTTGTGGTTTGAATCTTGGCTGGCTGTATCAAGGGTCGACTCATCCCCTCTTCACACTAATTCGTTTCCACTTCCTACACTTACACCTGTAAAAACCACACTAATAAAGCATTAAAAAAATCCACGCACATATATTTTTTTAGAATAACATATACAAATAAATGGTACTATGTAGTGAAAAGATTCTCTCTCTCTCTTTTATCTTAAAATAGTGACTTTTTTTAAAACTAATGAAATAATTAAAACCAAACAATATACACTGTTACAGAAACATTGTCCACCAACGAGCATAACAAGCAATTCCACATTTCAAAGACCTACATACAGATATATAGGTCCAGGCCTACATTTGCTTAAATCTCAGAAACCATTAGTTTTATAAAAAATATATTTCAAATAAGTTTTTTTTTGTTTTTAATGGTAGCCTACTACATATTTACAATGATGTTATTTTGCATCTCAAATAGTTGGATGTTTCCATTTATACAAAATACCCTCAAAAACATTTTCATAGAAAAATGAGAGATGCCATTTTGTTTGTAATTAATAAACAGTGCCAAATATAATCAAAATCGAATGCATTTTCATAAGATCTATTGTTTAGCTTTTTAGCCTGTAGTAAACTACCCTTAATTTTAGAGTTGGATATTTAGTTCCAAAAAATTCCTTGAACTTTATGAAACCGCAGGATATCAGATATTGGCCCGATCAGTAAAATGGTTTCAACTCTAGGCCGAGATACAATTAATAAACGGCATCGTGAAAACTAATTTTTCTGTTTCAAACGGTCATGAAACGTCGACAGTTCGAGTTGGTTTTCTTAGGATCACAATACTACTCTGTGCGAGGGTTCGAGAGGAAGAAGTAGTAAATTAGTTCAAATAAGAGTTTATAGATAAATTATTTTTACTTTCTCACAACCCCTCAGGTAGAGAAAGTATTGTGACTCTAAAAATTTGAATTCAAGATTAATGAGCCACTGAACACGAAAAAGTGTTTTTTGCGATGCCGTCTGTCTGTCTAACTGTCTGTATCTCTGTCTATAGCAGAAAATATTTTACCAATCGGGCTAAAACTTGGTATTTAGGGTTTTCATAAGGTTCCCCAGAGCAGTTTTTGGAATTAGGATATCCAACCCTACAATTAAGGGTAGTTTTCTTAAGTGCCAAAAGAGAAAGAATCTCTCGAACGATTTTGAATAAATTTCTTATCTATTTACTGTTTAACACTACACACAAAATGGTGCATCTCATTTTCCCGGTAAAATTATTTAAAGGGTTATCTACAGTAGATAACTCCAATTATGATCATACATACGCAACTCTTTGATATATTAAATAACATATCACTGTAAAGATGTGTAGACTAGTAATATTAAACTTTAATGAACATTTTTGTTGAGAGAAACAATAAAAAAAACTTATTTCAAATACCAACGTTTCGTCTCTGTTCCTAGGGGTTTTATTTGCCTGTATAAAAACAATGGCGTGGCGGTACAAACAGTGTTCTCAGGACGCGGTGATATGGATAGCAAATGTTTAGGGATATAAAAGAGGAAATGTTTGTTCCTGCACCAAGTCTACCTGTCTTCTGAAGAGAGCAGGTTGTGAGAAGAAGTGGTGTACCTGTGTTCCACACAAGATATAGGTGACAATACAGATCTCCCCTCTCCTGTCAGTACCGCGCGTAGATAACTGAATAACAAGCACCAATCACGTCTCCGGTCTTACAGATAGAGAGAGGTAAGGCCCGAATGACAGTCGAGATCACGTGTCATTACCGATTAAGGTGGGGGATGTAGAGAACGCTAGCTAAGGGCAGTGTTTTTTTGGAGTTTTTATAGTAAAACATGTTTCGGACAAAAGAAATAAATAAATACATATATATATNATATATATATATATATATATATATATATATATACAGTTGGAACATAGAGTAGGCCTAATTCTCTTCACGTGGTGATAGCAACAATCATTGAATATCCGTCAAGAGTGTTCACTGATTTAAAGACAATTTTGCTCTACATTTAATAAGGTTGTTTGTTATCTAATTCTCATGAACTGTTGATATCACCATGCGAAAAAAAATTAAACTCTATGGATCTACTAAAGCTACAGTAGCCCAATGGCTTCTCTGGTGCTGACTGACAGCTCACAGCTGACTTCTGACACTCAACATTTAGGTATATACCTAAGTTTTGACCGTCAAAAGTGACAGCTGCTAAACATATTGTTTTTTTCAGATCATATGGTTTGGTGTAGAGATACATAATTTGGTCTGGTAACTTTTAAAAGCTGTCAGCTGTCGGTCAGCACCAAAAAAGCCATGGGGCTACTGTATATTTATCTTGTACAATTTTTTTTTTACAATTACATACAAAAGCACTATCACTAACTCACGTTTCCTACATTCTCACCTTGACCGGGTGATTTTTTAACCAAGACTTCACTCGAACCATGAAAACGTATCATGGTGCAATTTTATGCTATCTTCCTTCTTCTGTCAACAACGAAATTGTTATCAAAGAAATTAGTTTTTCATTTCAAAATATACGTTTTTTTAAAAATCTCATTGTATTTAAAAAAATAATTGAAAAATTGTTTTACTGGTCTGGAATTGACTGTTTTTTATAGTAGAATATAGAAAACCGCACCAAGATACAAAGCTTTTTTTAATTATTAATATCTCAAGACAATTAATTTTTAATGTAAATATATTCTTTTGGATAGGCCTATTCTAAATCATTTCACTGGTCTCAAATAATTATTATAGCCTACCGTGTTTTAATGAAGACCATATAAAACCGCACCTTACCGCGGCGCCGCATTATCTACCTAATTTACTCGTTACAAGTGGGTCGATGATACCCGTTAGCAAATATAAAAACATTAGCTCAGTCGGTAGCGTGCCTGTACACGATGATTAGTACCCAGGGTTTGATTCCCGGCACAGCTGAAAAATCAATTATCGGTGAAATTGGAGCCTAATGGTCGGGGAACTGGATGTTGTGTCTGGCCTAGAGCTAGTAGGTAAGACGTGCGTAAGCTCATATGATCAGTTAGAAAACAGACGTTGAATACGCTTAGTAAAAAATAAAAGTATAGAAAAACAAGAGAACTTCATATTTTTGATTACAGAGTCAATTTTTACGTTATTAAATTTTCTCTGGTATAGCTAAGAGTTTTGCTGAGTAAGGAAACCAACAGAAATTAACTTGAGATTATAATTTACACCGGCTGGTGTAGTTTGACCCTCCCCCCCTTTTATTTCCCCTTTTTAACTAAGAACACTCTCTGAAAGATTATTGAAATTCGCCAGTTCAGCACAAACGCAGCTCATTTGAATCTTCAAGAGGTTTTCGAAGAGTTGACCTAAGAACCAACTATATCTGCATCTTGATGGCCGATGTTTTAATAATTTCAACTAGGTAAGGTTACTATAGGTGCTGTAGCGTTTAAAAGACTCAAATAGTGTAGCAGGATAGTAATTAAGGACTCCGCTTACTTGGAGAGAAATATCCTCACACTGCTATTTTTCTTATGGGAATGAAAATTATGAAACTACAAATTTCACAAAAGAATCTTCAGTTATCTTAAGATATTTTTTATCCTGTCAAAAGCTGACTTTATTTTTTTCTCACAATTTATCTTAATATCAAAACGTTGACATTATGCGATAAACGTCTTTGAAAAACTCAATATCATGATAATTATATTTGTTTAGTTATAAAATTCAAAATGTGAGGTTTTTGGTATTCTATAAGGACATATTAATTTCTTTTGCGTTCAATTTTATGTGAATCATATAATTTCAAATAACCATCTCCTTAAATAACCGGAATTTTTAGACATCTTCAACACATTTTATCGCTCCTATTTAATAAAAAAAAAATCTCGACGGGTTTGTTTTCTGTTCCACTAACTGAAGACCAGACTCAGCGAATGGTATAGGCGTACCACTCGCTGTGGACTGGATAACCGAAGGCAAGGAGATTGGTGCTACACCCAAACGGGATTCGATCCCCAAAGTCCGGGTACACTTCCTAAAAAAAAACACTTTAGCGTATGAACGATCTAAAGTGTTACTTTAGTGTTAGACTGGCTTGTTGATGACGGGGAAACCAGTGTTTGATTCTGGGTCAGGTCTACTGAGAGTGTTTTTTCCTATTTATTTATTATTTATTTAGCCTTAGAACCCGTTCGGGCTATACGCTTAAGTACTAAATACGCTAATGGGCTAGGATTTGGTAAGGTTGAATTTAGAGAAATTGAGCCCGCATTTGCCTGGAGGTAGAGTGGAAAACCATTTAGGAACCCCCCTCTCCCCCTAGTTCACCCGACCAAGATTCAAACCTCAATCTCCCCGTCCTAGGCAGTCTAGCTCAACATGAAACTAGCGCGTAAGCCAGCTACACCACTGAGGCGGGTTTTTTCCCTATACGGTTTCCCACTCTCCTTTCACGCAAATGCGGGTAGATTACCTCTAAAATTCTTCCTTCCTCATCTCTACCCCATCAGAGAAATTAGTGTAGGCCTATAACCCAAACGAGTAGTAAGATGCGGTGCTAAATTAAAGCCGACAATACGTTTAGTTCCCTGGTCGTTAATCCATCACTGGGAAATCCCCATTTCTTCAAAGATCAATTTTTCGATCGTGTCGGGAATCGAATCCGAGACCTTTGGTTCAATCTACAGACGCACATCTGACTTGGCAATGGCATTATACCAATCATCATCATCATCATCAACATCAACTGTTTCCAGTCTGTGGCTGGGTCAGTTTAATAAAATGCCTTATTCTATCCTTCCTCTTTAATTGCTTCCATTACTCCTCCTCTCACTTGCACATTTTATGTTATCTTGTTATCTGTTCCTTTTTCTCGGCCTCTCTTGCGGTATTTTTCCTACATACTTCATCTCCATAATTCTCTTTGGTATTCCCTCCTTTTCCATCCTCATTACATGATCATACCATTTCAGTACTTCCTCTACTAGGTTCTCTCATGTACAGTAGCCCCATGGCTTCTTTGGTGCTGAATGACTGCTCACAGTTTTGAAACGTTACCAGACAAAATTACATATCCCTACGCCGAACCATATGATCTGCAAAAACATGTGTTTAGCAACTGTCACTTCTGACAGTCAAAATTAAGGTATATACCTAAATGTTGACTGTCAGAAGTCAGCTGTGAGCTGTTAGTCAGCACCAAAGAAACCATGGGGCTACTGTACTCCCTGTATTTCCAGGTTAACTTCATTCCTAATCCTGTTTCTCCTAGTGACAGCTAACATGGTCCTCACAAACTCCAAAACCCACGATGAAAATATTAGAAACATTATCTTATAATTATTTTGTTAATCTTCAAGTGTTTGAATTATTATAAAAAATAAGGCATAGCTGTAAATCCTCAAATCGTGTTGTTGGCATATTTATTATAGCTTTACTTTATTTTTGTAATAACCGAGTATTTGGGAGGACATATTTTATTCTTTAGTTGAATTAAGGTTGCTGTACTCCCGAGTTAATCTCGCATAGGTTAAATTACCTTAATTTGAAAGTCCATTAGGCTGGTATTACATCATAAAATAAAAATTAACATTTAATAAAATGTTAGTTGTCAAATTAGAATTGAATAACTAGTTTACTCGATAAACTTCCGTGGTGCTTGCTCATTATACTATGTTCAAAATTATACTTTTATTTAGTGATAAATTGTATCAACAATTTTTAAAACGATTGATTCTAGCTAGAAATAAGTTGAGTAAAAGCAAACGGCCACTTTTATCAATGGGAAATCCTTTTTTAACCAGAATAAGTCGATCACAGATAGTTGTGCCGAGGAAGCTAATGGCGCATTCAGAAATGTACTTTTTGGGGGAGTTAAGAGAGCATTAATGTATTAAAGCTATTAATTATATAGGTTCTATATGGGGCAATGTGTATAGCGGGTAGGCTATTTACCTTTTGGATATTAAATCTTAGGGACGGCTCTTAAAATTTGTCCAATCGCTCATCACATCCTCAGTGATCTATATACTACTATACTACTATTATAATTTGTTACTTTTATTTATTATTGTAGGCACATAGTGTTATTTGTTTTAAATATTTATTACATTTATTAGGTTGCAATTGGGAGAGGGTGAATTCCCCCCTTTTAAAATACCTCTCTGGTGGGCATCCCACTGTTCTAAGCCACCTAAGTGTGTGTTTATGTGTGGGTGTCAATACAGAATGTTCTGATACTTTATTAACCATTAAGATTCGCAAGCCTTGACGAAACGATTTGAAAGTTTGGAACGTATTGGTGACACCCAACATCAGAAACTTCACCGTGTATCGTGACACTAGGGTGAATCCCCCTTCCCGTTGATCACCCTACAACTTATCAACGGTAGGAGAGGTGGTAAGTGACAGCTAGGAAAAGTTACTGTGCATATATTTGCCAAAACATTTGATCTGCAAGACCATATTTAGAATTATTATTATTACTTTTGGCGGTCAAAACTTTCAAACACTTTTTTTTAACCGTTTTTAAAATAACTTAAGCTGCTAGACTGCTGAGGACGGGGAGATCGAGGTTCGAATCTTGGTCTGGTGAATTGGGTGGGGGTTTTCCTAAATGGTTTTCCACTCTCCCTCCACGTAAATGCGGGTTCACTTCCTCTAATTCAACCTTTACTATTCCTAATCCATTAGAGTAATTAGTACTTAAAGCGTATAACCCGAACGAGTAGTAAGACGCGGTTCTAAATATTATTATTATTAAAATAACTTAGAACTATTAAAAAACTAACTTGTGAAAATAACAATTTTATTTTTTTATGAAATTGGCATCTGTAGGTCCCTTAAAAAAACTTTACAAACGAAAGCTTCCAAAAGGCTTAAAAAAGAAAAGTAAGATGGCGAGCCAGCCGAACCAAGTACGGTTGCAGACGTCATACACGCCATAATCGCTTGTGTTCACGCACTGTTTACAAAATAAACACGTACTATTTGGAAATTAATATTTTGCATGGCTCTTTCTATAAGCTAGAGAGAAAGAAAAACATTTATAATTTATGGTGGCTAGTTATAACAAGATACAAGTGTGTATATAATGATACCTTTTAATTTATTATTTTATGTAAGTTACTATATCTTATTGCCACAGCCGCAAAAAAAATGTAGTTTTATTAATATATTTTGTAATTTTCAACTAATTACTAAAAAGCAAATTCTACAGTAGGCCCTAATCCTTAGGGAAGTATTAGTAGAATTGTTTGACAACACTTTTTATTGATAATATAGTATTATTATTATTATTATTTCTGACTGATGACATTAGCTACTTCCAGCCAATGTTTGCAATAGATAACCTCCTGGTAGCTGTCACTTATCACCTCTCCTACCTTAGACAAGGTATACATTACACGACATATTGTTGTGATGGTTCCCGTGACGCTCCTGACGGGAAAATAACTCTCACTGTATCTACATTCGTGGGGAGATTTTGTTTCCAAGTAGCGTAATCGTCTAGAACAAAACAGAGACGGGGGTGAAGAACTAAGAGAGGGGAAGAAAAAAAAATAGCGTACGTTTAAAAAGTTAATCCTAACGCGAAGGAAACTAACACTTCTGTAAAGTTAACATAAGGCTTACTATCGCGTGGCTCACCAAACGAGTCAAAGTAGGCGGGCTAATCGACCCGTTTGAGCTGCCAATCACATTACAACCGTGGGTTTTCTTATTGGCCGATTCACACCACGCCCCCTTTTCAACCTTTTTTTTTTTCAAATTCACCCTCCTACTTTTTTTATGTGTAGGAGAGGTGTAATTTAGGGGGAGATTTTTTATATATATTTTTTATATGTGTTGCGATATGGGAAGGGAAAGGCGACTGACTGTTGAAAGAGTGCAGACAGAGCGAACAATGGCTAATTGTATCCGGAGAGAAAGAGACAGGGAAGGTAGGGGGATAATGAAGGGGGTTAGTACTAGAGAGGGGAGTAGAGGTTGGGAGGGGTGAGGAATACATGTGAAGGTTGGCAGTACCGCGGTAGACGACTACGTTAGTAGGGGTTTCCATGGCCCCTTCTACCCTAGAAAAATCCACCAATCTCAGTTGGCCTGGCCAGTTTATGCATTAATACGAAATAAGGAAGAGAGAGACAAGTATATATTAAAAAAGTGATATTTTTCTAGGAAGGGGGAGCCGGATAAAAAAAATGAAGGGAGGAGATACGGTAGAAGTGTCTTTATCCATCCTACCAATCCGACGGAAACCTTCCTCATTTATTCACCCATTTTAAGGAGGGTTAGCCAAACTCGTCAAACTCTTCTTCAAAGTGAAGAGAATCATACAGAGAGAGAGAGAGAGGAAAAACAAGGAGGTGGTATCTACCGTGCGTGTGTGTGTGTGTGTATGTGTGCGTTTCATTTGTCCTCTCTGCGTGGTCTTATTTTGTTTTCAACCCCTCCCTGTCCACACCCATCGTCCAAAGTGGCGTGCCCCCAATGCGCCAACCTGTACGACAGTTCACCAACGAACTTTACGCCTAACAGACGCAAAGGAACGAGACTAGTGACGGGGTAGGGGGGGGTTTAAAGGTTGTTCCGACGTCGTAATGGTAGCGTCATCATGTGTGATGACGGAACATTATCCTATTTATTATTTATTGTGTGATGGATACTCATACGTTCCGTCAGACTCGGACATGTGTAGTCCTAATCGGGAATTGTAGGACAGAGTGAATTAACAGTTATTTTGTTGTTGTTTGTTCTTTAGACAGAGATATAGCCTATATATTTTTAAAATGTTGTTTACGACATCGAAAATTTTAAACTATAACTGTGCATCGATAAGAAATTAAAGCCTTTTTTTTATTTGTGTGTGACTTGCGTCGAATTTAAATGATGTGTTGATTAGGTTGTGAATCGTAATTTAATTCAAATGTGTTGTACTATATTTTATTGTTACTCTAAATTCTGGAAAAAAATAACTTAAAATCACAGTTTAAAAAATATGTCTTGTGAGGCACAAATGTTATCACAACTTTATAAACATTATCAAGGAAATTTCATCTTGGAAATATATTTCAAATTCCGAAAGGGGGCGACAATATCTAGTTAGAAAAAAATAAATTTTATTCGTTCAACCATGTCCTACAATCAATCAAAAAATCGTTCAACGAATATTTGTAACCATGATAAAACTTTATTTTCTATTTTGAGAAATAGGAGACAGATTTCAACGCAACGAATTGTTTGTAGCCTATTTTTAGCCTATTTTACACTTCAAAATTAGATGTTTCCGGAAACTAATCAAAACATAGCTAACTAGAATAGGCTATCCTAAAAGTGCAATAATTTATTAAGGCAGTTTCCAAATAAACAACGCAGTATTTTGTGGCTTCTGGGCACAATTTTTGACAAAGATTCCTTGGGTTGGATTCTAATTATCATCGTCATCAGATACGGTTTACCGACCAATCGGTAAGTGTTAACACTGCTCAAGGTGCTAAGACGCCGAAATGTTGTGTCCTAAACTATAAAAGGCGCACTTTACTAACTTACAATAATTTGTTTATTGTATAGGCCCTACTCACTCTCATAGAACATTTACCAGAAATAATATAGGCCCTAAGCGATGTTTTGCAAATTGTTTCAGATAGAATCGCGAGTTAGTAATGAACATTAAAATAATTTCCTGTTAGGCCTCTCTAAGTCAAAATACCGCCGGCATTTTCAGTTGGTTCAACGAAAGATGGCGGAAATCCTTCTCGGATATTCCTAAGTGCTATGGCCGTATGAACTCTTCGGCAAGGGACAGATTATGAACGTAGGTGGTACCACGATCCACGTGACGGCGCCTAGCGTGTTAGGACTTCATAACAACCACCCCTCCGATAGGAACAACCCCCCGGGTAGTTTACCATCCCCTCTCGGGGGGTCGAACCATCACCAACACCACCACCAGACCATGCCCCAAAGGTCACCGTTCGCAATTCAGGAGCTGCTGGGTCTGGGCGACTCGACGACGTCCCACAACCACCACCACCACAACCACCAAGTCCACCACCAGCACAGAAGCCCCACCGCGGCGATTTCGGCCATCACCCCCGACAATGGTAGCGCCTACCTCAGCCACAGCCCCCAGCAGAGGGTGTTACCACCCACCTCGTGTTTCTCGACCGGGGGCTCCGACACCGCCGGGGGCAGCGCCAGCTTGCACCACCACCACATGTCCATGGCGGCCAGCAGGATGGCGTACTTCAACGCGCAAGCGGCGGTGGCGGCGGCTTTCCTACCCCACAACATGAACTCGGCAGTGAGCTCGATGGCGGCGGCAGCGGCGGCGGCGGGCATGACTGCTGGCGGCGCGGGGGCGGCCGGGGCACTTGGACTCAACCACCAGGCGGCACACATGAGGCACGACGCTGCCAACACCGGCGGTGAGTACAGCTGCATTGTTCCTAGTAAGTGCTAGCGCTTAGTTTCCTAGCATATGACCACAGCCTTCTGTCGCGGGGATGTAGCGAACGCCAGTAAAGGGGAACGTTTTTGTAGTTTTTATAGTAAAAATTCTTGGTACATATTAAATAAATAATTTCTCCAGTAGATACATAGAGTTTAAATTTCTTTACATGCTGATATCAACCTTTGTTGAATATCTCTCAAGGGTGTCTTAGAATTTAATGACAACTTTTTCTCTTCAGTTAAAATTGTTCTCGTTTAGTGCCGTTATGTTCATGACAGATATTTAACAACTGTTGGTATAACCATGTAACCATGTTTCTACTGGAGCAATATTTTATTTATTTTGATCAAGTTTTGCTATAAAAACTGCAAAAATACTGACCATTATTACTCTTGTTCCCTACACTCCCACTGTAACTGTGATAAGTTATTTCGCCCTCAGTGCCCATTTGACCAGTCATACATGGCTTGTTTTACACACTTCAAATAAGAATACATTTTCTTTTATACCTGATCAATGTGTGTTTTAATGAGTGATGAGAAAAATTCCCAGGTACAGATTTAACAAGCCCTGCTTACCCTAGCAACTGATTACTAAGTATAATATCCCAGCACATGATTTAGAACCCTAATCAACTTAGACAACGTACTTAGAATTAAATATACAACTCTAAATAAAAAAAAATCTAAAAACTGAGCGAAAGGATAATTTTGTATACGAGTATATTAGTTTCCACCCCAATTCACCCCCCTAAACCTCCCTCAGATCAAACCAGAGATCTTTAATTCACCAGAGGGTCTTCTTACACATTGCCCCACAAAGAAGGATCACTAAATGTTTATTTGAAAAAGGTAGTTCAAAGAAAATAAACATTAAACCTTTAAGAAGCCAACAAGGTTGATATTAAATTTTGTTACGGGTACATCTGCCTCTTGATACAGCTATCAATTTAGTTGGGAAATTGTAGTTGACCTGGCGGTCTAGGGGTAAGGTGTCAGACTTCTGTGCTGGCGGCCAGGGTTCAATCCTCGGTCCCGGCATAGATTTATCTGATTACCAAACCCTTCCTTCACCTCTGACAAGACATCTTGTGAATGTGGGGAATGCCAGGCCTCCACCATGGTTCGGATTCCACGTTAAACTGTAGGTCCTCCATTTCATCTCACAATCACCTTATCATAACACATTAGCGTAAGTGCGTATAACCCGAACGGGTAGTAAGACGCGGTGCTAATAATAATAATAGTTGGGAAATTATACCTGGGCATGACATTCGAACCCAGGACCTTTGACTTAGCAGGCCACCGAGTTCACAAAGGAATCGTCCCTGCCTTAGAGAAACTCTTGATTATTCGCGTTATAAACATTCATCTGACAATATTATAACAAGTTTTGTCATCTGAATCTTCTTCTCTTGTTAGAACGTGAAAGATGTGACCTAGTCTCTGGATGACTGAGGTTTCATTGAGTTTCAAGTAGAGGAAGGCTATGATGCCATATCGATAGAGGGTAGAGCCAGGTATATGCCCTAAATGAACATTAGTTTGAAACAGATAAAACAGATTCCCTATTTAATCAAGATAAATGATCAGAGAGTTTCATAAACTTATGTTTAAATAAGCTTATCCCCTTTCCACCAGGACTATTACTGATCTTAAAACATTTGATTTACTATATCTCTGTGATTAACATTAATTAAGACGCACTTATTTACCTGAACTAGTTTGAAATTTAAATGTAAATTGAAATGGGTTTTAATGTCAAGACTCCTCATTACTATATAACTACTTCTAGGCTATTACAACAAAATCAGATGAAAGGTTTGGTACCAAATTAGATAGCTTGGCCAACTTAATATCCATTGTCTTTTTTTTATAGTAGGCCTAAATATTTCAATAGGACTAGAATTTTAAATTAAAAATAAGCTATTAAGTGCTTATTCTATCAAACAGTCAAAACACTAACACCACCACAGATTAAAGAGTTTCACGGTAGTCTATATTATTTAAATAAGGACCTATTTAATTTAACCACGTAGTTTTACTCATTATGAACCATATTTAGAAAACATTGTTATGTTAAATATTTAATGTTTATTTATTCATTTCTATATAAGAGTAATAAGCCTATCCATGATATCTAAATCGGTGTATTTCGGAAGACATCAGATGATTAAAAACAGTTTCTAATCAGCAATACCTTAATACGCCTCAACGCGACAACTATTTTCACAGTTTACAGATGAAATGGCTAATTAGAGGTGATTAACTATGTCAAAGTTGAAATTAAGAAATATTGATAGTATAATTATATAATAGTGTTTATTTAGTGAAAAACTGTTCATAGGCCTACATGATGTTATGCAATATTGCTATTATTTACTTTAAATATTATCTTTCCTGTTAGTGTTAATTTATTTATTAGAATATATTTTTATTAAAATATAAATACTTGGAAAATCACAGGACACCAACTATAGCATAGACTACTAGATATAGTCCAACATCTAATATCTATGTTCACGAATGCATTAAGCGTGTATTAGTCCATTTTATTTATCTTGAGACGATTTCAATTTATCTTTGATTCAACAACGCTTCATTTCAAGAGATGAAACAGAATTCACAGCATTTCGTGCGAAGTTGACTAGGCCTAAGCCTACATAATAGCATGATTTGTTTAGAACATAATTTAAACTACTGGTTTGTATTACGAGTAGGCCTAATATTGTATGCAGTAACAAGAACAATGTGTGGGAATAAATAAAGTACCTTATAAATGATAGCTTAGCCGTAATTAATAGTTTTCTCTATAGTTGACATGTAAACAATGATGTCCACTACTATTTTATCAATTATTCGCCCCCCTATAACTGGATATAAAATTATATTTTAGTCATTTAAGTTTGGAGTGCAGTGAACAAGAGTTAAGGGCAATGGGTTTTTTTCCCGTTTTTATAGCAACTTTTACATTTTTGGACAAAATAAATAAAATATTGCTCCAATAAAAACATATAGTTTAATTTTCTTCCCTTGGTGAGATTAACAGTAATTAAATATTTGTCAAGGGTGTCCTTGCATTTACTGACAACTTTTTCTCTTCGAAGTTTGTCATCTAATGTCGTTATGCTTATGAAAGGTAAGTTATTCAAAAATTACTGTTGATATCACCATGTGAAGAATATTTAAACTCTGTTTTTACTGGAACAATATTTTATTGATTTTGGCCAAAAAAATATATTTTGCTATAAAACTACCAAAAAAACTTACATATTCTCACGTCCCTTAAATCTCCACCTTTAATTAAAGAGTCTAAATAGGCCATAATATGTTAGACTGTACTTACTATTTATATTTATGCATATTTCTAGAGTAATTTTTAGTTGATTTGTTTGATATAAATATATTTTAAATGTAAATATATATATTTAATTTATAAGTAATGCAGTGGGTTTGTATCGTTCTAACCACACGGCTAATCGGGTGAAGTCACACTGGTTTAAATAATTATTTAAATAAATCATCAATTTAAAAAGTTTTTATTTGTTGAATATACTTTTAAACCAATATATTAGCTGTCGATTATAAATAGGTTTGTAAGATATAGATACGCCAATCGAGAAACTAAAATATAAGTTGAAATATAATTTTATAATTTATAGTCTGTTATATATATTTTACTTGAAAAAGGATTCAATTATTTTAATAAAGAGAAACAAGCTTTTCTCCGTTATCAAACTAAGGGGTTTTTCTACTATTATTTTGTAATATTTAAAATTTAAATAGCGTATAAACCCTTACTCATGTTGGTTGTGTGAAAATGATCCTATTGCCATTTGCACACACATTTGCATATAATTATATACATATGTGGGTGTGTGTAAGTAGGACTATAATACAAAAACACTTTCAGAATATAACTTACCAACTTTTCCACGGTCAACGTTAATAACACACGCTTTGGTGGCCGCATGATCTAACAAGCTATTATAGTGTTGGACTAAACTGCCGAAGACCGGGAGATCTGAGTTTGATCCCGTTCGGGTGCACTGAGGGTGGTTTTCCACTCTTCCTACAGGCAAATGCGTATGCGATTATTCTAAATTAAACCTTTCTAATCTTTAACACGTTAGTGTAATTAGTACATAGGCTTCTATATCCCAAACAAAAATAATACATAGCCTACAATCCCCCCACACGTAGGCCAATACTATCTATATATCTATGTATATAGGTATACATGTAAATGTATATCTATATATCTATGTATATAGGTATACATGTAAATGTATTTAGTATATTTACATGTACCTATATACATAGATATATAGATATTATAGGCCATATATATCCTGTATATATGTACAATTATGTAGGGCCTACTAAATACATATATAAGATATATATTAAATTAGACATATATCTAGCCCTGTATATATTAGTTTGAGATATAGATATAGAGTATAGGCTATATCTGAAAAACTATAAATATCTTAAGTTAAGATTAAATTTGTTATCTATATATAAATCCTTAAAATGAATAAGTCCACGTGGATTAAATTTCGTAACATTTCCAAATTAAAAAGTTATTTCTCGCAATGAGGCATATCCTATATCTCATTAACCATTAGTGATCCCACTACACACAATAGGGAATGATCGTTCATAAAGAGGTTGACTTTGTAATGTAAACATGCGGGTAGCCTATATGTTTGCCCTGTGCCTTTATTATCCAGAGCATGTTTCGGTAGGATGGGTTGCAAGTGATGAGGTTACATCTGATGGTAAGTTTAAACCTTCGGATCATAGGACATTTTTATTCAATAATAGGGGGCATTATTATTATTAGCTTAATTAGTATGTACGCGTATAACCGAAACGGGTAGTAAGACGCGGTGATAAAATAATAATAAAAATAATTGTTTTAAATAACCCTACTATGAATAAAAACTATTTGTGCGAATTTACAAAAAAGTAGATTTAGAACTTAATTTTTACTATTTGTGGAATTAAAATATTTACTCAATCACATTTAATGAATAAAGGTAAAACCATTTTTATAAATAGACATACGTAATTAGAAAATTTAAATAGGTTATATAGTTTAGATGAGAAATAGAAACAAATATTAGACTGTTTTTGAACTTTTTTCGTACTCCTCAATTCCCCAAAAAATGCCATTAAAATATTTAAAATTAATAAATCTGAATAGTTTTAGGTTTCGTCGAATAAGTTTAGTTCTACACCTGTTATGTAGGCTTTAAGGACTAATAGTATATTATAAAATAATTACATAATAATAATTATTATTATTATCACCACGTCTTACTACCCGTTCGGTTTGTACTCACTTACGCTCATGTGTAATGGTAGGGTGATTGTGAGATGAAATTGAGGAACTACAGTTTAACGTGAGATCCAAACCACGGTGGAGGCCTGGAATTCCCCACATTCATAAGTTGTGATTAATACACGTCTTGTCAGAGGTGAAGGAAGGGTTTGACAATCAGATAAATCTGTGCCGGGACCAAGGATTGAACCCCGGACCCCAGCACAGAAGTCCGACACCTTACCCCTAGACCACCAGGTCACCGAATTAAGCTAATAGTTTTAAGGATTAAAAAGGCTATATTTATATTAAGTGTACCCGCATTTGCGTATAGGAAGAGTGGAGAAACATTTAAGAAAACCACCCTCAGTACACCCCACTGAGAATCGAACCTTGATCTCCGCGTTATCGGCACGAGAATAGCGCGTTAAGCCATGCGGCCACCGAAGCAGGTTAGTTATAATAGTATTATTATTCTCCACCACGTCTTACCAATCGTCTAGGTTATATGCATTTAATTACGTTAATAGATTAGAGATGAAGACGATAGAATCCATAGGAAATGTATCTGTATTTTCGCGAGGTGAAAGTGGGAAACAATTTAGTAAAATCAACCTTCATTTCACCTAGCCTGGGTCCAAACCCCAACCTAATTATTCCACTACCCACCTTGATGGCGTAGTTAGCCAACACGCTAGTTTCGTGTTGAGCTAGACTGCCGAGGATGGGGAGATTGAGGTTTGAATCCCAGTTGGGTGAACTGGAGATGGTTTTCCTAAATTGTTTCCCACTCTCCCTCCACGCAAATGTGGGTTCACTTCCTCTAAATTTAACCTTCCAATTCCTAGCTCATTAGCGAAACTAAGCATCTAACCCGAACGGGTAGTAAGACGCGGTACTAAAATAAAATACAGTAGAACCTTTTTAATTCGAAGTCAAAGGGCTATCTAAAAAAAAGTTTGAAATATACAAATTCGAAATTACCAATAGGTATCTAAACTGTTTGTATTCTTATTCCTACATTTTGCACTTTACAACTCTCCATTATGCTCTTTTTTTTTAAGGTTCGGCTTTATTCCATATTATTTTGCGATATCACACTTCTTTTCCACCTCTCTCTCTAATCACTCCAACCTTCTTCGCTAAGGTTTCACTTGTGTAGGTTCCACGCTTAGACATCGTAAAAACACCGCAATTTACACTTGTCAGATGACGATGAGCGACTGTCACTGAGAGACAGAGGTGCCAGATTAGGACAAGCAACATAAACCTTACTCCTTCCATGCTGGGCATCACGTGATGGCATTGTCACACAGAGGCGAATAAAGCAGAGCCAAACCATCCCCTTATCTAGGCAAACCGCTTGCAGCTGGTGCAAAATTCCCCGATTTCTCTTTTATTGTGAGTCAATAACTCTTAACTGTATCTGACGTTCCTGGGATTCTTGGGTTTAATTGAGATTGTTAAGTCAGGTTTGAAGCGAGTATAAACTCGAAAAAATTAACAATCGACTGTATACACTTCGAATCATCCAAATATTTATTTCTAAAATTCGAATTAAATGTTATTTTTTACCATTAATTTAAATAAGAATTCCGTGGGTAATAATGGTGGGTTCAAATTATCCAATTATTTGAATCAAACAACTTAGAATTAGCCAGATCTCGCTGTATAAAAATGAAACATTATCACCAGAAAAATCAGACAAGATGAGTCTGACTTTTAATCCGTTTGACCACAGATGTGGATAGTAACTATTCAAATGAAAATTCACACGTTGATTGCACGTGGATAAATACCCTGCAATAATCACTAAGTGGACAGTGTACAGGATGTCTACATAATTATATAAAGCATATATCATAACCAAATCATAAATATTCATGACAAAAAACGTACTAAAATGTTATTAACTATTCCTTCAAACTGACATTTTCGTTTAAAGATTTTTTTTTCTCTCCTGTTCTGATCTATGTCATCTCTGGAAAAAAAAAGTCATTGTAAATTTAAGCTAATTTTAAGCACAGTATTAACAAAATATTATTATTATTATTATTATTTGCCCTATAAACTTGGTTCACAGAAATTGATAACTTAAAAGCTAAGTGAATGAAATTTCATGATTACTTTCATGCTTAAGGACACACTGGTGTAGGAGAAATAAAATGGCATAAAACTAAACGAAATTTTTAAAAACCAAAACGACAACATTCTAAAAACTCTTAGTAAACTATTATATATTACTTATATATATATATAACTGTAGATATATACATATATATATCCATAGTCCTGTATAAAGTCTACTGTGCACACACATATTCTATATGAAACGCTAAGTTTCATGATCATCACAAAATGTTAACAAGATACCATCAATTATAACTCACATGGCCAAACAATTTTTCTAAATAAGTTACGGAATATTTAATAGAAGATGTTTTACAAGAGAAGGTACCCCTTCCAAAAAAGAAAAAAGTTCTTTCAAAATTTCTTTAACTAATGTGGCAAAGGAGTTTGTTTTTTTAATGGGTTGAAATTTTTTTTAAAAAGAAGCGTAAGACGAAGCAAACATAATGGAGTAAAACATTTCTGTGCATATACAGGGTGTTGAAATGGCACTCCAACGGCGGTAAGACCCTTTCCCCGGGCGTCGATCCGCCATCAAACATGGCGTCTCATCTTTAAGAGCTGTTGGGGTGGGTGGGAAAAAGAGGGAGGGGGTGGTAGAGGCGAATGAGCAAAGGGGAACATTATACAATATATTAACACAGCCATCGAGACGAAAAGAAGTGGGAAAAGAAAATCACAATCATAAAGAAAAGAAGGTATAAAAAATATATCTTAGCTACCACGATAAAAAAATAATAGGGAGGCAGAGGTGGAAGTAAGAACAAATTGATTGCCGGCACGCGTGTGCGTCAATTCGTAAAATATCACCCTCTTCTCCAATTTTTCTTGAGTTTTCATCCTCACTCAAGATGTTCTGCTAAACTGTGACGTCGTTTCAATTATACACTTTCTTAGGTTTTCTTTAAACTCTCTTTTCTGTCTTTTCGATGAATTCACTCTCGCTCATATTTTATTCTAATAAATAGAGGTTTATTTTGAAACTGGCTTCAACATCTCAGCTCAGTCGGTAATGAGTCTACCGACTGATTTACGAGTCTAGTTTCGATCCCCGGCATGGTCGAGAAACGTATCATTCTTCTCTTACACAGTGATAAATTTACGGCTGGGGGACTGGGTGTTGTGTTTGTTTTAGAATATATTTTTGTGTGTGCAACGCATCTTACTAGATGCTCGGGCTATCAAAATACTTACACAAGTGATCAAGGTATGATAAAGGTAATTTCTGGAAGAAGTGTAACCTCATTCACGTTGAAGGAGAGTGAGATCATTTAGGAAAAAAAATACCCTCAGTACACCCAACCGTGATTTGAACCCCCAATTTCTCCATAAACAGGAATCTGGTCTATTATGAGAGTGACGCTTTATACTAGTGTTTTTCAACCGGTGTGCTGTGACGGGTCAGCAGATGTGCAGCGGGAATTTGGGGGATGATCAAAAATAAGTGAGAACAAATTTGAGGAGTAACAACATTTAAAAAAATCCATCACTTACATTTTTATTTCAAACAATAAAATTATATAATGAACTTTTAAACACTATCTAATTATTTTTTTGTTTAATAATACAGAGATATTTGATTAAAAAATTGAAGGTGTGCCTTGACAATTTTAACGCTTTCTTCAGTGTGCCCTTATTGAAAAAGTTTAAAAATCACTGCGTTAGTACATTTGAACAACGGAGCTGGTAGGTTTAAGAACTAACGTAGTTTGTAAGTCGTGTGTTGATGTAATCAATTTGTTCTGAAAGTGCACGTAAAAAAACTCATATTAATAACCATATATTTAAACTGGTAACCTATAGTACACAGCTCTGGGAACATAACAAACAACTATATTTTCAGAAGAAAATGTTGTATGTCTATGTTTATAAATGCGTGTCTTGACCGGCTACCAGAGACTCGAATAATGAATGCTCTATCATACATAGTTCTTTCTTATCAATGCAGGTATTCACGTAGCCTACAGTCTGATTTGGCTAGGGAGGAAAATCTTTGATACTAATTGTAAAAGTCACTAAACCGATTTTCGTATATTTATAACAAGTCACTTGATCAGCCAATGCAACTTTTTATAGTTAATATCAATGTATATATGTATAGTACTCAACAGTTCCACCGTCAGCTGTACAGCCTAAGCAGCACTTAAGAGGAGTAATAGATGTACTCCATTCACGGTAGGAATTACTCTCTGAAAGGTCTTTTTTCCTACCAATATCCTACTATATAGTAGATTCTTGGTAGAGAAAAGGGCCTTTCAAAAAACAATTCCTACGCTGAACGGACTTTAAATGAGTAGTGAGATAGTTTTCCGTTACAGTACTTTCCTCACTGAGCCAGACGGTCGTATTACACATCAGTCTGCCAAGCCCACCGAAATGCGTACACCAAATGACCATATAAGTGACCTTTCACTCCATTCATCACAGGGACTGGCTGTATATTCAATGTTATTACTAGTATCATTCAACCTTTGCCAGTTTCATATTTGCCAGAGCTATAAGCGAGACTGAGACAGATCAATGAAAGTGACAGCTTGCTCTAGCCCATATCAGAAGATCTAGTGCATTGTACACACTGTATCTGACATGAGATGGATCTGGGACAAAAATATCAATACCTTTAAAATAATACCAATAATAAAGAGAATTCCAACACCTCAGCAAAGTCAGTAACGTGTATAACTGCCAAGCTAGGGGTCCCGGGTTCGATTACTGACGTGGCTGAAAATCTATATCTGGATATACTCTTTCACAGTGATGAATTAACGGCAGGGGGGCTGGATGATGTGTCTGTTCTAGATTTTAGTTTATATGTCGAGTGCTGATATAATCATTTAGCTCGGAAAGTGCACGTTAAATACCTCAAATGAAATAAAATAAATAAAATAAAATGTTTTCTAATGTTGACCAACAATAAATGTTTCTATTTTCCAAAAGTTCCTTTTTACTGGAATCCTACTATATCATTTAATTCTGATAGCTATATATATTTATAAGCAGTGCAGCTGCTTATTCTCTTAATAATAGACATGCAATGATTTTAGTGGCATGCTAAGCAATTTTATTTTGGCGGATTAAATAGCCAAGCTATTATAGTATAATATATTTAATCCATCATGTTATGCGCATTCGTATAGTAATTACACTACTGACAGCATAAAACCCTACCGAGTCGAAGAAGGCTTCGTTATCTGATAGTTTGTGATCTTAATTGAGCGTTCATATGTGGCTGACAATCTCCGCGCGTCCATCAAAGACCCTGCCTTTAAAAAAAAATTAGTCAAGAATGACCAAGAGCATGGGATGACTCCTGAATAGCTCATTGGCGTATTAATGCAAAGGTCCCGGGTTTGATTCCCGTGTATAAATATAATTTGTTTTAAAATTATTCGCTATACTGTTTTTTTAATGGAATAAAATCGCTTGTATATTTATTTGAAGATTCTCCAACGAAACACAATATTTTCTTATTTCTCAACCCTCTAGACCTAAGATGTGTTTTTACTATTAATACTAAACATATACTTCATTCACGGTAGGAGTTTACCTCTGAAAGGTCTTTTTTCTTACCAATATCCTACTATATAATAGATTTCTGGTAGGGAAAAAAGTCCTTTCATAGGTAAACTCCTACCGTGAACGAACTTTATACCTACTGTACTACAAACATTAAATACTTAAAACTTTTGGATGAAATTTTCATCAAAAAAATATAATTAAATAGTTTTGTTAGCCTAGGTAGATAGCCTATAGGTTAAGGTAATTTAGGTTAATTAAAGTTATGGTAACCGCTTCAGTGGTCGAATGGTCTAAGGCGTCACTTTAGTGTTTTTTTATAACTTATCTGAGGTAATTAACCTGCACTTAATGAACCGATTAATTATACCAGCACACGACTTATTAACTAACTTAAATATACAACAGACACAACAACCAACCCCCAGCCATTAATTCATCAATGTGAAAGGGGTATCCCACATTTCACCAATGATACATTTTTCGGTCATTCCTGTGATTGAACCCAGGACTCCTAGCTCAATAGACAGACACGCTACTGACTCAGATAAAGCGTCAGACAACTTTCTCGTGTTAGACTTCCCTGTTAATGGTGGGGAGATAAGGGTTTGAATACCAGTCGGATTTACTGAGGATGGTGTTTTCTAAATGGTTTTCCACGCTCTTGCCACTCAAATGTGAGTAGATTATCTCTAAAAATGCTTCCATCTTCATCCCTACCCCATTAGACGTGATGATAGAAAAAAAGGTTATATTATGAGAATAATAATAAACTAAGTTATTTTAATTAGATGAGTAACCTATAACACTGTTTATAAATATATAGTGTATGGTTGAGAGGGAAAGCTAGGATTGACCATACTATACTTGCAAAGGGTTTACTTCCATTAATCGTAAATAAATCTCCTTTAATTCTAATAACTTCACAAACTCACGAAATGATTGTGTATGTTGTTGGTCATATGGATAGTAAGAAGAAAGGAACAGTTTACTATTAGGCCTACAGTCCCTTCAAGCCTGCCTGCCTTGCCGAGGCTGCGACTCATGAGCAGCCACTCAGTAGATTATCATGAGTTTAAATTATTATTATTATTATTAATTGTTGACCCTGCCCGTATTCATCTAAATTTGTTCTTTAAAAATATGATGAACTTGGCAATAGTATCTTAGTACCTTTTGTGACTTTTTGATTTGTAGTTACTATTTATGTTTATATGTCTTCGCACTTAATTACATGTCTTCGTACGTAATTAATCGGCCTACAGATATTCCAAAGGACCCGGGTTCGATTGCTGGCACTTCCAGATTTGTCTGTGAAGCAGTGAGTCAGGAATGGGGCCAAACACAGCTTCGTGAGGTCTAATGAGGTGCTATTTGAATGAAAAATTAGCAGTTCCGGTCTAGAAAACTGAGACCCACAGCCGGAGGGTTTGTTGGGCTGACCATATGAAACACTATATCGACAGAAGCTAGCATTATCTTCGCCAACAAACAGTGGCCTCTTGGTCGGTATTTCTCGATTACATGATGACACCATGGAGTTTGATGTTAGTCTAGACTCTAGGTTAAGAAATTCAAAGTAGACTTAATATACCGTAGTAATTTTATATATAGTGTTATTACTAGCTGCAAAACTTCCAGCTATATACTCCATTAACGACGAGCTAAACTCTTTTCTAAAATAAACTGATATGCACTCACACATATCACGTCAAGCTTAACGGTCATTGTTGGTAAAGAAAACTAATTTGTCACATATTCTTTAAAAAAAACTAAAATAGCCTTATTAATACCATTAATTGAGTGTTAAGTTATGTTTTATTTTAAAGGTTTGAACGTATGTAAATTAAAGACTTGCGGGTAATTTTATAATCTATGTGAAAGAGATGAACGCTGTCAAAATAATTTTTGCTATTTTGAATTAATTCATTTTTTCCCCAATCGAATCAAATTAATCGAAATTGGCTACCTCTAAATTACCCTCGGCCTCGGTTCTACCCCTAGTTATGATCGCAGCAGAATTTTAGAGACTGCACCGCGTGAAACACTGTGGCGGTTTCTCTTCAAAAAACCCTCTCAAAATTCCCCCCTTGCCCCGTTTTCACCCAGCAGTTTGACACCATCCTCCCCTCCCCGGCATGTAACAGGGTTGTTATATATTTAATACTGCTCCCTGTAGCAAGCTACCCCTTGTTTGGCTGCTACCACCCGAACCATTTTGTTAACAATTCATACGGTTAGGGGGTTTGCTTGTACTGACATAAAAACTACTGTTGTGCTACATACGATCTAAGTTGAGAACAAGGTGATGTGGATGATAGCGTTTCCATCTTTATAATGCCATAAAAACTACTGCTGTGGTACACTAAATAAGAGCTAAGATGAGAATGAGGTGTGTTGTGTAAGATAGCGTTTTAATCTTTATAGAGCCATAAAAACTACTGTTGTGCTATATAAACGCTAAGTTGAGAATGAGATGCTGTGAAAGATAGCGTAACTACCGTATGTGCTACATACAATCTAAGTTGAGAATGAGGCAATGTTGTTCAAGAAAGCGTATCTACTGTTGTACCACATACGAGTTAAGATGAGAATGAGATTATGTTGTGGAAGATAGCATTTCCATCTTTATAGAGCCATTAAACTAATGTTGTGCTACATCCGATCTAAGTTAAGACATATGTGATGTTGTGGAAGATAGCGTTTCTATCCTTATAGATCCACAAAAACCACTGTTATGCCGCATACGATCCAAGAAAATTTTCAAAGATAAGCTTTCAGTGAACTACCCTTAGCTAAGTTTTCCTCACACATCATCATGTTAATCACAATAAACTCTTATGTAAGTTTTAAATCAAATTATTCAAATAACTAACCAATTTCAAAGTTTGAGAAAATAAGTTGCTTCTAAACTATCCTAAAAATTACTTCTGATCTGTAAAAATAAAAACTTATTCTTATTTATCATGAAAAACTATTGCCAGATTCCCATTTTGAACCCAATCTTCAAATCCATATTCAAAATATTTCAAATTTTCTCTAATTTGTTATGGGTACACTACCTTTAAATTAACTTATCTTATAAAAATAAAAATTATTATTATTATTATTATTATTATTATTATTAGCACCACGTCTTACTACCCGTTCGGGTTATACGCACTTACGCTAATGTGAAATGGTAGGGTGATTGTGAGATGAAATGAAGGACCTACAGTTTAACGTGGAATCCGAACCATGGTGGAGGCCTGGCATTCCTCACATTCACAGATGTCTTGTCAGAGGTGAAGGAAGAGTTTAGTAATCAGATAAATCTTTGCCGGGACCTGGGATTGAACCCCGGCCGCCAGCATAGAAGTCTGACACCTTACCCCTAGACCGCCAGGTCACAAATATATATATATATATATATATATTATAGATCATATAACAAAGTTGACCAATACCAATTTTGAACAAAATAGTTTTAAATATATAGGCCTATTTAATTATTGGTAAAGTAACAATTTTAACAGATACCAATTTCGAACCAATTTACTAAAGCCATTTTAAAAAAAATACTCATATTAAAAAAAGTTGCTACCCCCTCTCCCTAAGAAAGTATACATTAATTTATTTGTTATGTAAAACACTTTCTATATATATACATTATAAACAAAATTGCTGAAGTAATTTTTTTAAATATTTCAAATTTTTGGAAATACACTCATCAGTAACCTACCCTTAAACGATTTTTTTTTCCCAAACACTAAGTATAACCTGTACAGTGTTTTTTTGGTAGGCCAAACACTTCATATATTTCCATTTTAGGATATACGAGTATATATTAGTTACTCTAATGCAGTAGGGATTTAAAGAACGTAAAATTGATAGGAAGTATACCTGTATTTGAGTGGAAGGAGAGTGGGAAATCGATTAGAAAAAACCACCCTCAATACATCCGGCCAGGATTAGAACAACCGACCTACCTGTGTTGACAACCAGACAAAATGAGCTTGTCATTCACCCCACGGGTAGTTTAAAAATAATAACTTAATGTATGTTTTATTTTGTCTTAAAGCCCCCCTCCGCCCCCCATTCTCCCAACATCTCATATTACTAATTCACCCAAAATTTACCATCGTCCCTCATTCAAAAATCCTGACGCCGATATTTTCTCAATTCGGTGGATGTATTCCGTCACATGTTCTTCCCCGGTCACAGCGATCTCCCCCCCCCCTCTCCCTGCATGGGACACCCTCTTGTTCACACTCGGCCTAGTCCAGCCTGCCTCTAATATTCCGTTAACACTCGAACAGCAGATCGACGTCATTGATTCTACACAGCCACTGCTATTACTACTGCTATTACTACCGCGCTGAGCCGGTCTTCTCGGTTCAACGTCAGATCCAAGGCACAGCCCTCGCTCCCCGAGCACTATAGTGGGATTTTCATATGAAGAACCTTTTAGACGATACAAACTATCTTTTACGTAAACATTAATAACCAAGGGCCTTGATTTTAATTATGTATTTTGTTTTTATTATCACGGACAAAGCTAATTTGTACATAAATTCTGTTCAAGATCCACTGGTTGTAGAAACTATTTTTATAGGTCTTTTTTTTTAGTAAGTTTATTTTTAGATTTTGGAATTTTAGGTAATATTAATATATAAGACTAGAAAATATATTTGTATTTTATTGGGTCATAAAAGGCATGAAAACATTAAATACTACTCAGACAATATTGTAAAGATTGACAAGTTTAGCAGAATATAGATTGAATATACCTAGAATGTTTTCTAAAATGTTAATATTTTCTCGCTTTGCGTAATTTTTTTGGTCATTTTTATGCCTATTTGAATCATTTATGTTGAATATGTATATTTTTTTAAATACTGTAGGTATTTTATTAATGCATCAATACTCAATCATAAATTGATATTCACAAAGTTGTCTGAATGAGGAGATAAAGCAGTCAATTAGCTTTGTATCTTCTTTGCTTGAAGCCTATGATTGTAAAACGCACATTCCAGGTGAGACAGAGACACTAAGTTGGAGAGGGCTGCGTTTAAAGGGTATAGCTATTACTTCTGAATAATATATTTTGCATATCAATATTATATATAACATAATACAAAATATTAGTCACTAAAATGCTTTTCGTTTCATATAATTATCTATTTTTAGTTTTCATTTGTAAAGTGCTTGTTTGATTTTAGTCGTGTAGATACATCACATGGTTTTGTTCATTTTTTAGTATAAATTTTTTCCAAGTTTGGAGCTATTTTTTAGAATAATTAGCTCATTTTATAAGCTATTTTTTTATAATCCTTATACCATCAAATTACGGGACCCTAGTGATAACGCTTTACTATTTATTTAGTGTTATTTTATAAGTTTTTATCATCTATTAAAAGTCACAACTGCAGATCACATGAATTAACGTTTGAATACGTGAAACCCGCCTCGGTGGCGTAGTTGGCTAACGCGCTAGTCGTGTTGAACTCGACCGCCGAGGACGGGGAGATCGAGGTTAGAATCTCGGTCGGGTGAACTGGGGGTGGTTTTTTCTAAATGGTTTTGCAATCTCCTCCACGCAAATGAGGGTTCACTTCCTCTGATTCAACTTTCCCAAGGTGACCTGGTGGTCTAGGGGTAAGGTGTCAGACTTCTGTGCTGGCAGCCGGGGTTCAATCCCAGGTCCCGGCACAGATTTNATCTCACAATCACCCTACCATTACACATTAGCGTAAGTGCGTATAACCCGAACGGGTAGTAAGACGCGGTGCTAATAATAATAATAACTCTCCCAATTCCTAATCCATTAGCGTAATTAGTACTTAAAGCGTATAACCCGAACGGATAGTAAGACGGCGGTGCTAAATAATAAATAAATGAATACGTGAAGATTTTTTAAGTAACTTTTGAAGCTGTCAAAAAAACTTCTTATCGAGAAAGAATTGTATTAGTGATAGTGTTCCTAGTTAAGTTAGTTTAAACTCACATGTCGGATAGAATATTGTTTTTTGACTTTACTTAGCAGTTACAATTATATAGATTTCAATTAGTTATATGCATGGATAAACAACAATTACTGCGAAGAAAAATCCTACACTTTCAGGCACAGAATAACTCACTTCAATTTCCATTTTAACTATTAAGCCAATAAATGCTCATATATGAATATAAACACAGTTGTTTTAAATCTATATTCAATCAAAATAAATCATCTCTGTGATGGATTGAATTACGACATTTATTTCTATTTAGTTAATTTGTTAAGGTAGAAAAGAAAGCGAGTTAAAGGCAGTATGTTTGCTGTTTTTATATAAAAACTTTTTTTTTATCAAAATAAGTCAAATAATAACTCTCCAGTACAAACATATGGTTTAATTTTCTCCATATTGTGATATACAACAGTTATTGAATATCTTTCAAGGGTGTCCTGGAATTTAATGACAAATTTTCTATTTATTTAAAAAGTGTGTCATCTAATGCCACAATGTTCATGACAAATATTTAACAGTTACTGTTGATATCATCGTGTGAAGAAAATTCAACTTTATGTTTCTAATGGAGCAATTTTTTGGGGGGCAAAAAAAAAAGTTTTGAAAAAACACTGCCTTTAACTCGCTTCTCTTCCACCTTCATATTTTATCAAATATTATTTAGACCCATGGCTTTAAAATTTGATTTTACAAAACAGAATGAAACCCAGAGATGAAACATTTCCGGTGCATTTACAAAATAGTAGAATCTTCCACAGTGGCGGCTTGCGTCCTATTAAGTAGGCGAAGCGGTTGAGTGGGGGGAGGCCGCGCCTAAAGCTTATTACATACATATATAAATACATCCAATTATATTTTGGGGGTTGAGTGAAAAAGAGAGGGGGGGAAATCGGGAGTGAGATAGAATGTGTTAGCAAATAGGTTACCAATACGGTTCAAACAAATAATGACAATTGGAGATGGACGTTTTTAAATAACATTTTCTGATCGTCGGATTCCAATGGAAACGATATCTATTAGCTAAGTCTTTATTATAACGACGCATTAACATATCTAGTCTACAGCAGACACGATGTTAGTGACAGATTCAACCACCAAGTGCTATAGTCGATACGTGGAGAATGATTGTTCAGATAAGTCACTGTGCACGCATCATAAAAGTGGGAAATTCCAGTGGCATAGCACCCAGGCTCGCAGGGCTTCTTGTAATGTGGGGGGGGGG
>CABFOW010000007.1:628569-659541 GCA_902141385.1 Timema californicum | reverse complement strand
CTCTCTCTATATATATATATATATATATATATATATATATAAAACCCACTTCGGTGACTGCATGGTCTAACGCGCTACTCTCGAAGTAGACTAGGCTTCCGATGACGGAGAGATTGAGGTTCAAACCTCTAACAGGTGAACTGGTGGGGTGGGGGGGGGGGTGTTCCAAAATTATTTTGCACTCTCTTACCATGAAGATGTTGATACACTTCCTTTAAATATAACCTCCCTAATCCCTAAAACTATTATCGTAATCAGTATATAAACGTATAACCCAAACGGGTAGTAAGACACGCTGCTATATATATATCAACCATTATTTTATTTTGGAAACAAAAATAGGGAGTAAATTGACATGAAAACCCAAATGAATCAACTAAAACAATATATTTATTGATATTTTTTGAACACGGAGGTTGTGATTTGTGTGAGTTTTCTAATAAGGCTGGTGGTTAATCTACAGGGTGTTCTTTTTCTCTGGCACTCATTCAACAATTCAACATGTCAACTCGCGAGTGAGAAAAGGGTGGCAACCATCTGTAGAGTACGCTAACATTCTCCTTACAGTGAGCAGTCTCGGTATACTCCGTTTCTAATAACTATGGGCTCTATAACATTATCTTACAGTGAACATCCTGGGTATACTCAGTTTCTAATAACTATGGGCTCTATAACATTCTCCTTACAGTGAACAGTCTCGGTATACTCCGTTTCTAATAACTATGGGCTCTATAACATTCTCCTTACAGTGAACATCCTGGGTATACTCCGTTTCTAATAACTATGGGCTCTATAACATTCTCCTTACAGTGAACATCCTGGGTATAATCCGTTTCTAATAACTATGGGCTCTATGACATACTCCTTACAGTGAACATCCTGGGTATACTCAGTTTCTAATAACTATGGGCTCTATAACATTCTCCTTACAGTGAACATCCTGGGTATACTCAGTTTCTAATAACTATGGGCTCTATAACATTTTCCTTACAGTGAACATCCTGGGTATACTCAGTTTCTAATAACTATGGGCTCTATAACATTCTCCTTACAGTGAGAATTGGGGGTATACTCCGTTTTGAAACACTATATACACTGTGAGCATTGTGAAATTTGGTTACGCATTGATGTAAAACTAACACATAACTAAGACACCCATCCCTTAGAATCAATAGTATGGATTCACTGGTGAAAAAAATCCATGACTTGCATGCAGTGTTTACAGGGTAAGTAGAGTTTGTTTAAACTGGATCCATCATTTTTATTTTTATTTTTTTAGCACCACATCTTACTAACCGTTTGGGTTATGCACTTATGTACTAAATTACGCTAATGGTTTAAGGATTAAGAAGATTATATTTAGACGAACTGTAACCACATTTGCGTGAAGTAGGAGTGGAAAACCATTTTGGAAAAACCATCCTCAGTACAATCAACCGAGATTCTAACCTCTATCTCACCGTCTTTGTCAGTCTAGTCTGACACGAGAGTAGTGCGTTAGACTACGCGGCCACATAAGCGGGTGATTCATAAATTATTGTTCTCATCACTCAGTAGAGCACTTGTTGACCAGATACTTAAAAAAATACATCCCCTTGTGAGGTATTTAGAACGTAAACTATGTTTGATTGGTCCAATAGGATCGAGAGGGTGATAACTGATAACGTATCACATGTAGAATTTTAAAAATATGTACTTATCCTTGAAAAACTCTACAACACGAGACGGCACTGCTTTCATGGCATGCTGTGTTCAAAAGGTATAATCAGTTGTGAAATAAAGTGGCTACATTGACATAGACGATTAAAACGTACTTTAAATACACTCCAGTAATATTATTATTATTATTATTATTATTATTAGTCCCGCGTCTTACTATCCGTTCGGGTTATACGCACTTACGCTCATGTGTAATGGTAGGGTGATTGCGAGATGAAATGGAGGATCTACAGTTTAACGTGGAATCCGAACCACGGTGGAGGCCTGGAATTCTACACATTCACAAGTTGTGATTAATACACGTCTTGTCAGAGGTAAAGGGAAGGTTTGGTAATCAGATAAATCCATGCCGGGACCGAGGATTAAACCCCGGACCCTCAGCAAAGAAGTCTGACCCCTTACCCCTAGACCACCAGGTCCTTCTTATTCTTACTGTATTATAATACCGAGAACAAATAAAACAATACACACACTTTTACACTTTTAGGGATGAGGAAGGAAGCATTTTAGAGGTAAACTACCAGCATTTGTGTGGCAGGCGAGTGGAAAACCGTTTAGTAAATTCCATCCTCAGTTGACTCAACAGGGATTCTAACCCTGATCTCCCCGTAATAAGCAGGCAAGTCTAACATAGGAGTGATGCTTTGGAATTTAAATAATTCGGCCACTATAGAAATTAAATATTAATATTAAAATACCAATTGATTAAAAGGTGTGGATAAAATGATAGCATTACACTTACCAAAATTTATCAGAACGTAGTATAGAGTCGATGTGGTTTGTGACACCCCTGGACACTGGGTATGAGCTGGGTATAATTTGCGCTGTGAATGAGTAACTTGATCAGACTAGGAGAGGAATACGAGGAGATGGCTTTCAGGGGTGACCAGGAGATGGTGGGGGTGGCAATATAGAGGTAAGATGGACAATATTCTGATTTGTAAAAAATGTAAATGGACCGAATGCATTCGATATATCGCAAGTTTCAAAGTTTACACTCCAGTTTAACTTCTCCCAAGTACGTTAACACCAGAAACATTATTAACTGAACTACAATAAAGCAATATCAGCTATCTCAGTTCTCTTATCACACTCACGTATTGACTACAGCGCTTGGTGGTTGAATGTGTCACTAACGTAGAGTCTGCTGTAAACCGGACATGTTAATACTTATTATTATAATCAAAGCCATAACGAATATCACCCTTTTACCTGAGATTCATTAGCAGGAATATGTTCGAAAAATAGTCTTCTATTATTGGCCTTATTTGTTTGGACTTTATTTTCAGTATAACATCAATAGGACATTTAAGAAAATTTTACTTTTGGCATTAATTTATTTGCTCGACAACCTATGTGGTCTAATAGTCAGAGTTCCTGGCTACAGATACAGAGGTACCGGATTCGATCTCCGGTGCTTACAGATTTTTTTTTAATGAATCACTGTGTCAGGAACGGGAATAAACGAACTACTGTAAAGTGAAAAGTAGCGTCTCTGGTATAGAAAATTGAGAATAATGGTTCGTCGTTCTGACCACATGAGCACATCAGCAGAAGTTGGCACTGTCTTCGCCAACAGATGGTGGCGGCTTGGTTGGTATGGCTCAATTTAAAGCCGACGCCATGGAGTTTAAAAAAAAATGCTTACGATTTTTGCCCCTTTACTCTTTCCCTCCACCCCTACCCTCATACTCTTCCCCTGACATAATACTGGGTTGATTTGTGAATATGTGTAATAAGCTCTAGATGACGCTTCCCCTAAGGGGGCGGCCAGACTGAGCGCGCGAGCGCGCGAGCGACTAAAATATAAAATAGAACACATTGGTTGTAATGGGAGGTGGCCACACTGGAGCGAGCGAGCGACTGAGCGCGCGCGCTTGAAAGATAGAACTGTTTCTATTTTTCAAGCGCGCGCGCTCGACCCGGTACAGTCTAGTTTACAGGCGCTAGGCAATATTATTCTATGTTGGTTCATTGAGTGCTGGGAAACTTCTCATTTTGACATGATATTTGACTTTTTTCTATCAGTGATAGCCTTAACACATTTGCAATTAATGGCCTAATTTAATTGGTAAGACCATACATATATGTAAGCCCGATATGTTAAAATACTTCAATATTATAGTCAAAGTAGGCCTTTACAAATAATAATCACCATTAGTTTGGAGAGTATGAAAAAACCACAACAATAAATAAGTACCCGCCTCGGTGGCGTAGTTGGCTAACGCGCTTGTCGTGTTGAGCTCTACTGCTGAGGATGGGGAGATCGAGGTTAGAATCTCGGTCGGGTGAACTGGGGGTGGTTTTACCTAAATGGTTTTCCATTCTCCTTTCACGCAAATGCGGGTTCACTTCCTCTAATTCAACCTTCCCAATTCCTAGTCCATTAGAGTAATTAGTACTTAAAGCGTATAACCCGAACGGGTAGTAAGACGTGGTGCTAAATGTTAAATAAATAAGTTTTAAGAATCACCTTCAGTTCATTGAGCCTTCGAACCTTTACCTCCCAGTCAAAATCTATGGAGTGCAACGCACCATTCCACCACTGGTGCGGCTAATCTGATTTTAAAACACTTCAGTACATTAAAAATATTTGTTTTAAGAATTTTAGAGGAGCAGAGATGTGCCAAGTGTCTTTGACAGAGACATATTCTCTAATGAACTAGGGTCTGCTAATTACGCGCTCGCTCGCTCGCTCGCTCGCCAGTGTGGCCACCCAGTCGCTTGCGCGCTCGCACGCTTGTCAGTCTGGCCGAACCCTAACACAGCATCTTCACCTACTTAGTTGGTCACAAGCCGCCGCTGTAGATAATTTACCAGAACTTTATCACCTATGGATGGAAATAAAAGCTCAGTTTTAATCCACGCACATATGAAGGACTATTGTCAAATCACCACACATATTATAAAATAAATAAGTGGATAGAGGTTCCAGTGATGATATTCTTGTATGGACTTTCTGAGTTATTATTATTACTAGAGGTATTTAACGTGCACTTTATGAATCAAATGACATTATTTACAAACTTACCCAATACGACAACCGACACACACTATCCAGTTACCTTACTGACAGTGATAAATAATCGATCATTGTGGAAATCGGTCTCACGACCCCTAGCCTAGCAGGCAAACGTGCTACCGACTAAGCTAAAGGTGTCGAAATTTCTCGGTAATTTTTAACGTTATAATTATTATATGTTAAGTTCCTTCCAAAGAAAAAAGAAGTTACCTCTGAGGGTATCACTTTTGAATTATTTAAAAGATTTAATTCTTGTGTTTGTAGACTACTCTTCTATTTGCATTAACAAAACAAAATACATATACACTTTTTATAAACTGTCCATGTATAGCATTGTTTTTAAAATTCTAATATGAATAAACTTATCCCATTTACTAAAGTTTTAGACAACTTACTACCAACGCCTTAAAAGTTTAATAAATGTTTCAGTTTTATTATTATTATTATTATTTAGCACCGCGTCTTACTACCCGTTCGGGTTATACGCTTTAAGTACTAATTACGCTAATGGATTAGGAATTGGGGAGGTTGAATTAGAGGAAGTGAACCCGCATTTGCGTGAAGGGAGAGTGGAAAACCATTTAGGAAAAACCACCCCCAGTTCACCCGACCGAGATTCGAACCTCGATCTCCCCGTCCTAAGCAGTCGAGCAGCTCAACACGACTAGCGCGTTAGCCAACTACGCCACCGAGGAGGTTTTTTTTTATTAAATAATAATTTTAAAAAACATTGTAGAATGTCTCTTACATTGACTTAGAAAAAAATACTCAACGAAGTTTGTAACACAAATGAGTGCGCGTTACAGTGGCGTAGATAAGATTTTTATTATTAGCAACGCGTCTTACTACCCGTTAGGGTTATACGCACTTGCGCTAATGTGTAATGGTAGGGTGATTGCGGGATGAAATGGAGGATCTACAGTTTAACGTGGGATCCGAACCACGGTGGAGGCCTGGCATTCCCCACATTCACAAGTTGGGATTAAAACACGTATTGTCAGAGGTGAAGGAAGGGTTTGGTAATCAGATAGATCTGTGCCGGTGACCGAGGATTGAACCCCGGACCCCAGAACTGAAGTCCGACACCTTACCCCTAGACTACCCGGTCACCTTAGATAAGATTTATTTGAGTAAGGGGAAGGAGAGTATCATCATGATATCTCTAAGAAATTATTCAAAATCCCAAATTTGATAATAACTATTTATTCTTTCTGAACCTTGAATCTTAAATCTCTCAGAATCCTTGAACCTCTTTAAGGTTTCGAGGGATTTTAAGATTCAAAGTAACAATCCCTAATGTATATATACGCTACTTAACAACATGTGTATGACACTATTAATTTATTTAGCGTAGAAAAAAACTTAATGTCTCGGCCATTTAATTAGTGTGATGAATGAATGTAGGGATCGTAAATAATGAAGCTTCAAGTCCAGTAAGCGAGTGAGGTCCTCTGTAAAGGGTTGTAAGAAATGTGGGCTAGAAGGAAGGGGGTATGTTCAGAAGGGTGAGGAGTAAGGGACGGGAAGGTGGAGAAAAAAAGAGGTGAGGCCCGTGACACGTCAGTGACAACAATACACAGCTTCCCTCGGTACAGTCGCTTCACACAACTGGATCGAAATTAAGAGCGGGACAACCTGAAATATGTATCGAAACACATCCGGAGAACGAGACAAAGCTTTCAGTGTAGATTAATTATAAATTATAATAATACCCACCTCGGTGGCGCATGGTCTAAGGCAGGGTTCCTAAACTCATGGCCCTTGAACCACGTCCGGCCCGCGAGACACATCTGACCAGCCCACTTGTCTGCGACACTTTTATATGTATTACTTACTATCCGGCCTGAAGTCATATATATATATATATATATATGACTTCAGGCCGGATAGTATATATATATATATATATATATATATATATATATATATATACATACATACATACACACACACAAGATATTTAGAGCCTACATCATTTTGAATAACACAAAAACTGGAAATATTTTAAACCACGCTACATATTTTTTATCACTTTAAAAATACTTGATTGTGGGAATTTTTATTTACATATATTATTATTTGTTCCTCGATTATTTCGCTAACCCACATACACATTTGAGATGGTCTTTTTTTTAAACATTTCAAATATTATTTAATGATTTTAAATATATAGCATCAAATAGCTAGAATAAACCTAGAATTGGTGAGTGCGCGGATATAGCGTCAAGTTCTTCTGGTCTAGTTTGCCTTTGTCGGTGAGGTCAAGGTTCAAATTCCAGTTGGATGTACAGAGGGGATTTTTAATAAGTCCTTACCCACATTTCCTGCACTCAAATACGGCTATATTTATTCAAAATTGTATCTTCTCATCCCTTACGCATCAATGTGATTAAAATATGCAAAGTCCGGACGGATACTTAGACGCACCTCGCGAACAAAAGTAGTCTATATAATAAATTGAAGCAAACTCAGCACTCCTCGAGCTGTGAATCCAGCCCTTCTACAAATTTGAGTTTGAAACCACGTGGTCTAAGGCGTCATTCTTGCAATAGACTGGAATGCCGATGACAGAGATTTGAGCTCCAGCCGGGCGTACCGGGTGAGGGTGGTTATTCCTAAACGGTTTCCACCTCTCTCTCCATGCAAATTCGGCTACACTTCCTCTAAACTCAACCTTAATAATTTCTAGCTCATTTGTGTAATTACCTTCATATGTGTATAGCCTTAAAGAAAAAGTATTACTACTATAATAGTACCTACTGTACAGTCCAATTATCATAAGAAGAATCTTATCTGAGAGCTAGAAAAGTCACTCGATCTACTTTCATATATTAATACGTTAAGTCATTTGATCTGCCACTGTCAGTTTTTATAGATAATATCAATACCAAAGTAACACTAATAATATAATAAAATGCTTTCATATTAAGAGAAAAAATATATAATACATAAAAATACCTTTCTTTTGAAATTGGACTGCAGATTAATATTATTAAAATAAAACTATTTTGTTATTTTTAGTGTTTTTTACAGGTAGCGCAAGGGGAGCTGTTAGCGCCCGATGTCGCAATAGTGGGGAACTTTGAACATATTCCTCACCCTTTTTAACTGTCATGGCTATTGACAAAAATGTGGCCAATCCTACGAGCGTGAGCACAACAGCTAGACCCCATACCATTAATTTACAATTCAGTGAAAGAGAACCAGCCCCGAATAATAAGGATATATTTTTGAAATGGATGTAGAAAAATGTTACTTGGATTCGGGAATATTGGCCTGGCTCACCAATGTTCTACCACTAATCTATGAAAACTACTCATGATCGTTTGTCACTCATAAGTTTAGGGCGGGGCTTAGAACGGGCGTGTGCGATTGTCAGATATTTAAGGTGGGAGTGTAAGGAACGCGAAAAAAGCTGAGTTTTTTTTGTATAATTTTTATAGCAGCAACGTTGAGTTTTTACAAAAAAAATAGCTCCATTAGAAACATAGAGTTTAATTTTCTTCACCTGGTGATATCAACAGTTCTTGAATACATGTCATGATCATAGCGGCATTTTATGACAACTTTTTAATTGAAGAGAAAACTTGTTATTAAATTCCAGGACAGATATTCAAAAACTGTAGAGTTCAGTATGTAAGGAAAATTAAACTGTATATTTCTACTGGAGAAATATTGGGTTTATTTAAGCCAAATAAACACTGCCCTTAACTCGCTTTACAACCTCACCTAATAGCTATCAGCTGACCACAAGTCATCGCGGCTGCGTTTTCGATAGCAATTAAATAGCTGATCATCCCACACGTCCATCATAGACTCCCGCCTTAAACTAATGAATGATAAACGAACTCGGGCACTAAACGAACTTTGATAGCTCCCTTATAGAGCACTGGTGCGCTAAGCCAAAGGTTACAGATTCGTTTCCCATGTAGGTACGGTTGTTATTTCTAAATATGTGAATATAATACATCATTTATATCAAATGTTGATTTCAATTTGTTGGATTTATTTTGGCTTGCCCCTGCCAGGAATTGAATGGGAGAACTAAATTTAAATCAGTAAATCATACACGTCAGTGACTCAGCTACCATGCCTTGACATACACCTGCTCGAGTCTAGACTTGCAGAACCTTTTACTTCTGTACGATTTTCAGAGTAAACCCATTATTAGAAAAATGGAAACTCATGTTGCCACAATGCAAAAAAGAAAAAAAAAGTTTTTACATTCTTAGTCCGTTTAGTTAATAATGTAAAAATAAATTATATAGTTATCCACGAGGAAATATTATTGAAAGTTATGATAATTTTTTACATTAACTTTAAAATTAATCAAACAAATACGACACATTTTCTAAAATGCTAAATGTTAGTGACTTACGATCAATGTTGGGGGTCAAAAGTGTACTTCCTATTAAAACCCAGGGAATAGCTAATATTTGACCGTGAGTAATTTGTTTACCCAATATTACATATTCATACGTTGAGTTAACTTCTCGACCCTTGTGTGAAAGGCAAAGATTGTATTCTTTTCTGTGCTCTGCTAGTCAAACACATCCAGTGAGAAGATTAAGCCCAATAGAATGAAGATGGTGGCTTCATTGTATGCCCTCGTCACTGCGATACGCTTAATAATGAAATTCTTTGTGTGATAGAAATCAATTTGCATATCAAACAGAAGTGTAGGGAGCCGGTGGAAAGGCGTGAATTTTTAGGGGCTTCAACGACAACGCGCCGGGCGAGTATCCAAACAAAAGTGACACATCTCGAACGTTTAATTAATATAATTGATGTGCGTGTGTAAACAAATTCTCTTTTTTTAATTAATGGTATCTTTTTTAGCTTACTGGAGACTATTAAGGAGGGGACGGAAAGAAATGTGAGTTAAGGTCAATATTTTTGAGTCTTTTTATTTTAAGAAAAAGGCTTATTTATTCTAAATATAATATTGTTTCAGAGGATATACCTATTTAATTTAATTTTCTACACAAAGTAATCTCAACAATTCTTGAATACTTTCCAGAGGCAAAGCTGGATTAAAAAAATAATTTTTCTCTTAATTTAGAAAAAAGTGTATACCGAATTTAATGTTCAAATGGTCTATGGCATCACCCTCTTAATACATTGTACTTCAGATGAAGGGGAGATTGGGGTTCGAATCCCGGCCGGGTGTACTGAGTGGTCATTTCTTCGTGTGTTTTCTAATCTATTTCTCCACGCAAATGCAGGTGTATTTTCTTTAAATTAAACCTAACAAATTAGTGTAGATGATTTGCATACAGCCCGAACAGGTAGTGAGACGTGGAGGGAAAAAAATAAAATATTATTATTATTAGAACCGCGTCTTACTACCCGTTCGGGTTGTACGCACTTACGCTAATGTGTAATGATAGGGTGATTGTGNTAATGGTAGGGTGATTGTGAGATGAAATGGAGGACCTACAGTTTAACGTGGGATCCGAACCACGGTGGAGGCCTGGCATTCCCCACCTTCACAAGATGTCTTTTCAGAGGTGAAGGAAGGGTTTGGTAATCAGATAAATCTGTGCCGGGACCGAGGATTGAACCCCGGTCGCCAACATAGAAGTCTGACACCTCACCCCTAGACCACCAGGTCATCTAAAAATAAAATAAAAAAATAAAAAATAAAATAGCCCAGTTGGGTAATAAAATTAGACGCAAACAAACAAACAAACAAAAAGTCGTTATATATGACGGTGTTGCCCTTTAGAAGTGTAATGGGTAATTTATTCGCTCCTGTCCCGGTCCACAGAGTTAATAAGCCACAGTGTCGGTGTGAAGTGCGCGTTATCGGCTCAGTACATCTTTACAAACAGGTCCTTTGACGTCGTCAATCCCCCCCTACCCCTCCACTAGACCAAGGAGCGAAGATGCTGGAGAATGTCTCGTTCGAGTATGCTATGATGGCATGTCGACAACCAATTATTACACGCCTCTTTCTCTCTTCAACAGACACTGCGGATTCGTCTGGGGCTCACTCGGACGGAAGAGATTCATTCAACTGTCGCGACCTACGACTTCTTTTATTAATATTACTCCGAGAAATGGATTTCACTAGGTTAAAATCGAAACTTTGATTCAGTTTTGCTTTAATCGTAGCTTTAATCAGTGACGGCAGTCAAAGCATCGTGTTTGAATCACTAGATAGCCAGCTTTGTCTGTCTCTGTGTTTATTTGTCGACCTGGCTCAGTAAAAAAGAACGACTATAGAGAGACTAAAATTAACTAAAAAGTAACTAAAAGCGACAAGAATGTGTACACATATGTCTATTTGATCAAAAGTTAGTTCCCCATCAAATCAACCAGTTGAAGATCAGCGTTTAACTTGGAATTTTAAAATGATTAACAAAATAAAACTTTGGTATTTTAGGTTTTTATCAGATCAAAGATTGAAATTATTAAATACTTTTTGCATTTTTAAATATTATTTTGAATATTGATATCTTTATATACACGTTTTTATCATTTTTCTAGACATACTTGTCAAACACATTTCTAGAAATTCTTCTTCTTCTATCTGCAATCTTTCATTTCAACCTGTAAACATTTTATTTTCGGTCCTGCATTTTACTGCTAGTTAAATTTTTCACTTCTGTTTTAGTTAAATCCATCCAGATATCTTTCCTCCCTTTTATATTTAAAATAAATGTCCTTTTAATTTCTAATACATTCATTTTATTCCCTCTTTTTATAATGTTTTTTTCCCCAGGTAGATTTGATAGATTCTGTGTGCAGATTAAATGATATGATATTACTATGATGTATTATCCATTAATTTATAATTGAAGGATTTAAATTATGACTTATGATCGTCTTCCTTAGAAAAAAAATGAAACTGAAAAACATAAGCCTTAATTTATGGCAAAAAGTAAATCAAAGTGAGTTTTGTTGAAAATATTAAGTAAAATTGATAAAAATGACCCCCTTGCATATTTGTATTTTCAACTAGGTTTTATTTATTCTTTTTATTTCCAAGGTGCAGATAAATATTACTTGACTGGCATGTGGAGTTTGTAAATATGTTTACTGAAATAATATAAGTGATATGTTCTTATTTTTGTAGCTTTACATGTAAAACATATATAACTATTGTTATTATTATTATTATTATTATTATTAGCACCACGTCCTACTACCCATTCGGGTTAAGCGCACTTACGATAATATGTAATTTTAGGGTGATTGGGAGATGAAATGGAGGACCTATAGTTTAACGTGGGGTCCGAACCATGGTGGAGGCCTGCCATTCCACACATTCACAAGTTGTGCTTAATACAAGTCTTGTCAGAGGTGAAGGAAGGGTTTGGTGATCAGATAAATCTGTGCCGAGACCAAGGATTGGACCCCGGACCCCCAGCACAGAAGTCTGACACCTTACTCCTAGACCACCAGGTCACCTAAATATATAATTAACTATGCTTTCTCCTTAAGCCAACAACTCGAAGGTTGGTTTGATGTGATTTATATCCATCCGGAGCTGGCCATACATTTAGCCTTGTGGCTGGTTAGTGCTGCCTACACCATCTGGGAGAATTTCCCTGCACTAAAGGAGTTCAGGAAGCGTGGTAGTTCCCTATTGTCTTTCACACTGAATTTTTCTTAGCGAGAGCGAAAGGGTCTACCAATTTTGCCAGAAAGATATGTTCACATATATTCCAGTTTTTTTTAAAACTGCCACAATCGACATGGGGCCGACGGATTTACTCTCGTCCCAAAGGAAGTTGTGCTGCCCAAGAGAAATCTGTTGACCTCAGTTGGGTTTGAACCTACTAACGTCAGATCTTCAAGCGAGCACTTTGCCCCAAGAGCACAGAGGTCGACAATTATGCTTTATGAAGGATTTTAATCAAAATTACACACTTTGTTATTAAGTTAAGTAATATGTGTCAAAAAAACTCTATTACCACTAAAGAGAATGATTTTAATTAACCAATTAGTTAAATTTTGAAATTAAGTTCTTGTGTTAGGCCTCTTGAGATAAGTACTTACGAATGAGAAGGATACACAATTGAAAGAGAGGTTGGAAGCTGTTGTGTTAAGATAGAGGCCTATAAGATATTAATAGATTTATATACAGGTTTCGTATTAATATGGGTTGTACAGGGCCCATATAAAAAAAAGGCTCATTGACGACCCAATCTGTTGAAGAAAAACTGAGTAGAGTAAACCATTTATTGGAAAATTCACCCCGTTTTTTCCTATAAAAAACTAACATTGGTAAGGAATAAGGAATATTTGAAAAGAATGTTTCGAAATATATTGAAATTTTCACTGCCATACTATTTCTCTTAAGAAATAAAACATGAAATATTTATAACATATTATTAAATCGAAAGAGCCTTTTCTCTATAAATATTTTATTTTATAGAACTACCGATATTAAACGACCCGTTTGAACAGATGTAGATTATAGGCCCCATTTTATTTTAAAAACGAAATCATTAACGCAAATGTTATTTTAAATAATCAAAAAAGTCTGATTAGTCTCTGAATATAGCAACGCAAAGGGACAACTTTGAGTTAATGTTTTAACCAGCAATCAGTGGGGTCTTTATTTTTATTTTTTGGGAGGGATTTAATTAAAAACATAACCGGTCGGATCAGAAAGTGTCATAATTATTATTTAGACTGTGAATATTTCCTTTCTTATTTAATTAATTGAAGATAATCAAGTTTATTTCCTGGAAGATAATTTATTTTGAATTTAACTGCGTAGTTTAATATAATTAATTCTTAAACGACGAGGTATTTACGAGTTCGAAAAGGCATTGGGGTAGGGGGGACCTAGAAGGAAGAAGAGAGAGAGAGAGAAAGGCCAGAGGAGAATGGAAGACGCGAGAGAGAATATTGGATCTATTAAAAGTAAGACTTTATTAAAAGTTAGGAGAAGGAATGAATGTATGGGACAGTAGAGAAGGAAAAGGTTGGATGTGTACAGTGTCTTCAGGGGGGTGAGGGGAAATATGCCTGTAATAATCTCTTAATTGTGAGGAGCAGGAAAGTTTTACAACTTTAATTTCCCTCGGAGATGCTAATGAACCAGAAACGGAACGGAAAATAACTCCGACTAGTCTGAATTAAGGGAACCCCCCGGAGAATGAGGTGACAGACTCGGAACACTTTCTTTTCAGTAACCCTTTCTTTCCCTATTTTCACTTATTTCCTTAAGACTTAGGGTGGTGTGAAAGGGTAAGGGGTCCAAGGGGGGCAGGGGTAAGCAGTCCGACCCAGACAAAAAAAAGTTCTCTCTGATTTATGTCGAAGAGAGGAAGAAAGCTGGTAAGGACAGGTGACTTGTGATGGCTGGCTCTGAAATTTCAAGTTTTGGTTGGTTACTCTCTTATAATTATGTTAGGTTTTTTAAATCAACTAATCTCACATTTTACCTGGAAAATGAGTGAAAATACATGAGTTATATAAAATATCAATAAACCAACAGGCCTTTCTTATGGGTAGCCATTCACTATAAATATTTTGTTAATAATATCAATTCAAATATATTATCTATTATAACAAACAAAACATTTTTTGGGAGAGTATACATATAACTACCATAAATGTAAAATACATTTCTTAGTGTTACATTTTATTATTTTGCTATCCTAAAAATATGTATTATTAGTAATATAAAATTCCAATACACAATTATTTAAAGAGTATATAAGACAATATAACAAAGTCAATGATGACAATACAAGGACCAATAAATCCTCTTATGAAATTCAAAAAACCCCTTAATTTTTAAGATTATTATACAGTTCTAATGTTTTTATTTAAATTATTTGTTTTCACAAGAACAGCATAAGATATAGCTTTGTAAGTTGCATCCCATTTTGTAGGCCTACATGTGGTAATTTTTAGGCACTAATTATATAGATAGTGAATTTTACAAGGTTTCTGCCTTTCATATCTGATATCTGATTTCGTGTGAACAAAAATTGGCTTGTAAGCCACGCTTGATTTATTATATGAATCACTTTTTTTTTGCTGTAGACTATATAAAAAAAACTTAATCTTAAAATAAATATGACGTGAGTTGCATGTGTGTTATTTTGATAGGTACATAATTTAAAACACATATTAACGATAATATACCTTTGTACAGTCCGATTTCAATAGGAAGCCATTATGTGAAAACTGAAAACTAGTGTTGCTACAATAGCGTGAATAAAAATATTACAATTGTATTTGTATTATCAGAGCTGCCATTATTTTATTACAACCAAATTACATGTTATGTTCAGGTTTTAATGAAGGAATACCCATTTTTCCAGGCAAAAGATAAGAGTAATCAAATTTCAGTTTTAATCAAACTGACTAGTGTAACGTATTGCAACGTATGTTTAAAATAGGGCAATTTAAGATTGATGGGGAAATAATTCTTAACAACCCTAGTTTGAGGGGTAATAAAACGTGTTTGAATCAACGTGCTTAACTCTTCAGTTCATTTTTTCGCCCATCCAAAGACTTACTATTTTAAGCCTTAACCATTTATGCATTGTTCCAAATGTGGATTTTAAATTTTCAGACTAAATTAATAAACTTTTTTTTTACGGTTATAGAAATGTCCCATTTGATCAGATTATTGTTGAGAGGGGGGCATGTCCCCCCGTCCCCATCCGTTAGCTATGGCCGTTATTTTTCAGCAGTGCCCTCATTAAAACCACCGATATTAGTTTATATTTTTATAGTTAAGGTTATTTTATTTTTATTTATTTATTTTATACGTATTTTAATTATATATGCCTCAGATGTAAAAGTATTAACCCCAAATGTCTACAGACGCATTAATAGACATTGTCATTATTATTATTACATTCAATCAATAATAAACAAAATAGGCGTACGTAATTTTCCGAAATTATTTAAACAGTTACATTTATTATCAAAGAAGTTTAATAGAGCGTTCTGAAATTAAGATACGCTTTATCGTACAACTTGTCCTTTGTTTACCTACTTATGCAAGTAGTGCCCATCTTTTAGTAGTTTGCAGACCTAGTTCTTTCCTCAGACACTGCGGCGCTGTACACATTACATAGAATATACACTTCCACGCTATAGAAAGGAGGATGAATTCCAAGCATGCTTTGTGAAATGAGCTAACTTGCCAACTTAATTACTTGTTAAATTAAGAATTTCATTTCCCATGTCCTTCTTTGCCAACAAATCAACGCCTTCATCGCTATAGCATCCGCTCTGACATCTAGTGGCGGAACTTGAAACCAAGTTGCTGGCGCGAAAAGAAAAGAGTTTGCCCGGGGGGTTGGGAGCGGGTAAGAAACACACAAATTCAGAGATAATTAAAAGTTGTAAATTGGTATGTGGAGGAAAGGGTGTTAAAATGTAATTGAGAAATTAGAATACTGGTTGTTCAGTAGCAAGAACGTGGAAAATTAAGTCATTTCTTTTGTTGTAGGTTGGTTTTAAAATAGGATTTTTGTAGAACTTGATGTTGTGATTTTTTTAAGGAAAAAAATTACCCTAGTAAACATTTGAAAGAAAAATTATTTAATTTAGAAAGAAAAAGTTGTATTCTGTGATCATTCATTCAAAAAAATTTACCCTATTAAAATTATATCTTATATCACTAAGTGCATGTAGGCTTATTTGTGTTTGAGTGCTTTTGAAAAAAAAAGGGAGAACTTATGAATAAGAATATAAATGTATTTAGTGGAAAAACAATTTTCAGTATGAAAACCCTGTCTAGTTCATTTCATATAGGCTAAATAAACTAAATATAATTTGAATGAAAAATAAAATAGTACAATGTCTTAGCTCAATCGGTTGCGCGTATTTATTTTGTTTTAGGGTTCCGGGTCTGATTCCCAATAAGGTAGAAAAAATCATTATTGGTGAAATGGTATTTACTTTTCACCAATGATGAATAACGTCCGGGGGACTAGGTTTTGTGTCTGTTCTAGTAATAAGTGAATTTGTAAATCATGCGTTGATGCAAACAATTGGCTCGGAGAATCCACACTGAATATCTTACATAAAAGAATAAATAAATAACTGAAAAAGTAAATATTACATAAGGATAAACATCCAGTATTTTCTTAAATAAATAAATCCATCATCATAACTAGCTATAAAGAATAAGATAGTAACGTAGGAATTGGTTCAGGAGCTCTTGGAAATAGAAGACGATTGTTGAGGTACTTCCCAGCAGCTGCCAGTGGGGTAAACAGGCAGGGGAGGTATGAACAAATCAAACCACCGGCGATGATACGGCAGTGTTGGTCAATCTGTTGATAGCTTGTCTCTCTTCTAAGCTAAGGGTCCAGGTTTGGTTCCAAGCATGACCAAAAAATTCATCCCTGGCGAAATGTGAGTTTGCACCGTCTATAGTAGGTGCAAGGTGGTGTTTCAGTGCTAGGTTCAAGGTAGTTAGGTGGGGTATGTTGGAAGCCACACGTGGCCCTCCTGATATAAGTCACTCAAGGACTCTTAGTAAGCTTAATCAACAACACCCAATTCGGTGGCCGCATGGTCTAGCGTGCTACTCTCGCAGTGAACTAGACTGCCGATGAGGGAGAGATTGAAGTTCTAATCTCAGTCGTGTGTACTGAAGTTTAAAAAAAATTGTTTTTCCACTCTCTATCTCTCTCTCTCTCAAGTAAATGCGGGTACACGTCCTTTAAACATAGCCTTTCTAATCCCTAAAAACCAATAGCGTAATTCGTCCTTAAGTTTATAAACCGAACGAGTAATAGACGCGGTGCTGCAAAAAAATAAAAATTACAACTTTAACAAATTTCAACAAAGAGGCGCTGTTAAACAGCAACAAGAATATTATATAGTAAATGGTTTTAAAACATATGACCAGACGTGTAATAATCACAACTTGTGAATGTGTGGAACGCAAGGCCTCCACCGTGGTTCGGATTCCACGCTAAACTGTAGGTCCTCCATTTCATCTCACAATCGCCCTACCATTACACATGAGTGTAAGTGCGTATAACCCGAATGGGTAGTAAGACGCGGTGCTAATAAATAACGATATGTTTGTCTGATGAGTGGCTGAATATCTAAATTGATTGCATACACGGAATGCCTCCAGTGATATCCAGGAAATATCAAGTTACAATCGATACAGGCCACCCCAGCGATAGTCGATTCTTTTAAATTCATTTCAAGTATCACTCTTATAGTGATTCATTTGGTAATCGTCTCGTATTGAGATTATGTATTGATATTTAGTACGTTTTTATATATTTGTATTGATCATGTATTCGTAATGTAGTACATACAACTACCGTTTTTAACAGGTGTTTTAGCTCTAATATTTTCTCTCATGGGGATTCGACCAGGTTTTCAAATTTTCGTAAAAGTCACTTTCAAACTGCAATAATAGCAATAATACTAATACCATAGTAACAGTACAGTCCTAACACCTTCAATACACCTTGCTTAAAATTGAAAAGGAATTGCCAAGACACCTTTTACTCGGTTGATCTTGTGTGCCTCAGTATAGGGTCAAGGGATAGAACCCTGGCAAGGCCGAAAATTCATTCCCGTTAATTTTTTTTTCTATCCTCCAACTTTATGATATATTAATGACCAGGGATCTGGTTTATGTGTATGTATTTATCTACCCTCTGTACCTCCATCTCATTTTATTTATGTGAGTCACAAAACTATTCGATAAAAATCCCCGGAAATAGGCCAAACTGTACAGAAGAACATTTATATTGTTGATCAAGAAATACGGCGTGACGAGGTTCGGATTTTACCAGGGGCTGATTTACGTATAGGCCTAGTAGGAACGTGCCTACGGCGGCAGATTTTAGGGGCGGCAAATTTTGAATGACCAAATTAAAATACATATTTTTCCTATCAGTTAAATTAATGTTATGGCTTCATCGTGTGTGTGATTGTTGTTATTAGCTTTATATGCGTACCAACATGACAAAGGATCGCCTTAATTCACTCAAAATTGTAATGGCATCATCGACCAGTTCACTCAGTAGAAATCAAGCCGAAAGATATTATCGACTGTTTTATTATTGTGTACATGCTAATAATTAATTTGTAGTAACATGTTCTACAGTCTACTGATGAAAATTATATATCATTAAATTAAATAATATTTGAATTTGTGTGTTGTGATAGTGTAAAAGTATTTATTTAAAAATGTTAAGTCTTTTCTTAGACTCTTAATACTTTAAAAACCTCACTATAATAAATAATAAAATAATGTAATAACATTGTATCTGTCATTCCGCAGCTCTGTTGTGTTATATTGTTGATCAAGAAATACGGCGTGACGAGGTTCGGATTTTACCAGGGGCTGATTTACGTATAGGCCTAGTAGGAACGTTCCTACGGCGGCAGATTTTAGGGGCGGCAAATTTTGAATGACCAAATTAAAATACATATTTTTTCTATCAGTTAAATTAATGTTATGGCTTCATCGTGTGTGTGATTGTTATTAGCTTTATATGCGTACCAACATGACAAAGGATCGCCTTAATTCACTGACAATTGTAATGGCATCATCGACCAGTTCGCTCAGTAGAAATCAAGGCGAAAGATATTATCGACTGTTTTATTATTGTGTACATGCTAATAATTAATTTGTTGTAACATGTTCTACAGTCTACTGATGTAAATTATATATTATTAAATTAAATAATATTTGAATTTGTGTGTTGTGATAGTGTAAAAGTATTTATTTAAAATTTTTAAGTCTTTTCTTAGACCTCTTAATACTTTAAAAACCTCACTATAATAAATAATAAAATAATGTAATAACATTGTATCTGTCATTCCGCAGCTCTGTTGTGTATATGATATGTGTGTGTCGGTGTATGGGGGCTGGGAGTAGGAAAACAGGGATTTAGAAGGTTAGAAATTAAAGGTATGAAAAGTGGGCGGCCAATTATCTAGTGCCTATGGGCGGCAGGGTCGTAAATCCGCCTCCGGATTTTACAGAGACAAAATGTACTACTGCGAGTGAGCCAACATTTTAAAATGAATTCCAAAGACTCGTTCAGTGGTGGGTTTTTTTTTCAGACGTTTTCATAAACATGGAATATTGTATTGTGGCAGGGTTTATTAAATATGCCTTGCTTACTTAAAGTTATTAAATAGATTACGTGCTTTTAAAATTTCACAATACCCAACAATTTTATTTATATATAAAAAAGTTTGTTGTATTTGGTACAGGCACATAAAAAAACATATATATTTTTTGGGCCAAGTCTTGCAATAATCCACTCTTAGTAAAACTCGTAGTCGGTGTATTATAAATAGCTTTGAATTAATGATCGCAGCCTCTTGTTAACATTTAGTTCGCTTGCGTGCTAGCAAATCTTACTCGTACTCTACTAATTACGAACAACAATGCTTGTAAGTCTAGTAGCTAGCTAGGGATGCAAGCATTGTGTGTGTGTGTATGTTTTGTAAAAGAGGGTGTGGGAGGGGATCATAGGGATGGATGTAGAGAGGGGGGATGGGGTGTTGAAGGAAGCCATGTTTAAAAGCGTGTTCGTGAGAGTTCCACTAATGTGCCACCATGAAGAGCCACATTTACAGTCATGGCGTGGAGACAATAACATACTCTGTTTCATTAGTTGCTACTGGAATTATTATTATTATTAATATTATTATTATTATTACAACGATTTCAGCCTGATATTAAACGGGTACAATAAGTGAATACCACGACAGAGTAAAAATGACACAACTAGGATTCAGTGTAACGTTTACTGTAAGCGACTCGTGGGAAGCGACAAGGAGTCAATAGCTCTCCGTCCATACCTTTTGATCTTATATATAAGCATAACATATTTAAATTCCAAATTTAAAAATAAATACCAGCCTATACATTTAGAGTTTCATTGCACGGGAAGCAAATCTATAAAACCTAATTTTTATTATAATAAAAATACTTAATATATTTAATGGATTCAGGTATCAATTTTTTGAAATTTTTCTTACCGATTATTTTGAATAACAACAGATTTTACCTGAATACACTTTGTTAAATGAAATGTGCTCAGAAAACCTTATAGTTACGCAAATTATATATTTATTGTTATTTGGTGATCCACGTCAATTAGAGATATAGTTAGGTAACCAACCAAGTGATGAAAAGTAAAACATTTTGATCAATATTGGGTGAAAAAATGTGTAATTCCTCGACAAAATAATCTTTCTACAGAAAAACCACATGCATTGAATCATTTGGAGGCTATATATAAATGTTAGCCTTTTTAATTAAAAATCATGTGTAGGCCCTATACATTAATATCTCTTTAGTAATGAATCATTCCTTTACATGGCTTAGAATATTTCAAATAAACACATACCGGCACATAATTGGATTCAGAATTAAACCTGAGCTTTTATTGGCGTCAGTGGTAAATTTGGTTGGTATCGTGGTTCCGTCAAGTTGCGAGATGCGTTGTTTTCCCGCGGAGTGCTTTCTCTTCACGATACACTACAGAATCCGGCCACCATGCACCGCTATGCACATTAGCTCTGCAGACTAATTAACTAAAACCCTGATGTCCTTGTTAATTAAACCAGTGTTAAATTCCCTTGTCAACTACTGTATTGGATAATAATTCAATTTTACGCCCAACTTCACAAGTGCGATGTGTTTTAGGCTCCCCATGACTTGCAGTTGCCATGGCAACGGCGTACCGGCTAAACCGCACACGCGATGGTTACGTGTTTAAAGCTGCCCTTTCATCCGTTCAACCAACCTTCGTGGCCGGAGGTGATAAAAATAACAGGCGGACATTCCGAACAAACGCCAGGTTGCAATCAGCACAGCTAATGTGATCTGCTAGAGACATTAATTTAACGTGCATTTTGGATAAATTAATTCACAAGTGCCAACTTTTTAATTGTGATTTGTAGGGCAAAAAACAATATTTTCTCGCGCTAAAAAATTACTTGATTTCATGTGCCTACCTATTTTTCTTTTAGTAAAGGTGAGGGAGTGGATGGGGGTAGTTGTTACCTTCGATGGGTAATAGGAATGCCCCTCAACAAAAGAATGCAATACAGTTTTTAAACATTGAATCCTCCTTGAAGCAATTTAAAGTATTTTTAAAACAAAATTGGGGTGCTACGAATTTTATTTCTTCAATAGTCTTCTAGTTTAGACATTTAAACAGTAATAAGAAAATATTTTATTAGTAACACTTTCAACCCCCCAAAACAGCCCCCCTCAATATGGCCTTGCTAGGTTTAGAAGAGCCGTTTTTACCGGCTGATGGGAACTTAGCACTACCGAATGCACTTGAATTCTTCTAGATAGTACGAAGTTATAGTCCTTGTTGAGTGAGTTGAAAGTATGTTTTTCATCTTACTCCCATTTGAATTCTGGTGCATTCCCACTTACTTACCCTTCACCCTTGGCTAAAGTCTCTAATATATCTTGTGTTTAACGTATACAGTATGATACACTAAATAAAACAAACTAATCTTGAATTGCCCACTAAGCTGATACTAGCTATTGAATTCTAAAAATGAAAAAACACCGTTTCACTGCCCGAATGGGTCTACAAGCGTCACTGTAGTGTTAGACTCGCTTGTCGATTACGGGAATTAGGGGTTTTGGATCCCAGTCAGGTCTGGTGGTGTTTCCTAGATAGTTTCCCACTCTCCTTCCACGCAAATGTCGGTAGATTATCTCTAAATGCTTCCTTCCTCAACCCTGACTCATTAGTGTAATTATCATATCTGCGTAAAAACAGAACAGGTAGTTATATCGTACTTCTAGTCTGGTTTACTTGTGACGGGGAGATTAGGGCTCGAATCTCAGCCGTGCTTAATGAAAGTGGCGTTTCTTCAAGGATTTATCACTCTCCCATCGAGAAAACGCAGATACATTGCTTCTAAATTATAACTTTCCAATCCATACCAACCCCGGGCGTAGTTACAATGGCTACAGCACGTACGGGTAGTAAGACGCGGCAAAAATAAAATATATCTAAATTAGCCCCACCATTCTTTGCTTAAAATATTATTTCAAATCATATTTATGTTAATTTAACATAACTTTATTTAATAAAGAGCGTCTTACTTGTTTTCTTATGATTACAATTGAGTGTGTAGTCCAACCCCTATCTGAATCAGAAATTAGTAAAACCTTGTTCATCCCTTCACTCCCCCAACACACAAGTAAGATTTTATCACAGCATATCACTTCCCGTCCGGGCAAAAAGCATATATACTAGTTACGCTAATAATCTATTTTAAGTGCGAAGAAAGTTTAATTCAGAGGGAATATTCCCAAATTCGTATGGAGGGAGAGTGGATAATCCTTTAGAAAAAAAAAACATCCTCAGTACACACAAACTAGATTTTAACTCCGATTTCCCCGTCATCGGCAGTCATCGGAGAAACGCATTAAGCCACGCAGCCACCGAAGTGGGTCAGTTATTAAAAGTTCAGTAGGTAATCACTGTATAGAATTATTTTTATGGAAAAATATATTTTGGGTTGCTCGGATTTTATCTTAAAGAGTCAAATTCGAGGCTGTAAGCTGTAACTTAAGCTAACAATGCCTCACCCAAACCTTTAAAAAAAAAATCACTATTAAAAATATATATAATTAAGGCGCACGTGGCTCAAAACCAATTCCCAAAATGTCTTCCACGGGCATTGTAGAGTCCCAACAAAAACGTTTATTTGGTTCTAAAAAGGAAAGATTAGCCTTAAATGGCCTTACAAACCGACCGGAATAAGTCTTTCTTCTCTGGTCTTCCAACGGCAAGACTTAGCAGTTGTAGTGGATTCTTCTTTTCTTAGCCCTTACCAATTCTTCTATTTTCGTCCTTCAATAGAGAAATATTTCTTTTAGGGGATAGGAGGAGTAGAGGGTAGTGTTAAGAGAAGCTGTCGTCAAGAAGACGAAGCAGGATGTAAGGATTACTATGTCAACTGAGGTTAACGTTTCATTCTGTTGAAGGATGTACTTGAAAGTTCTTGTCAATACACATCAAAATGTCTTGTGTGTTCAACGACCTCTAAGAGTCGATTCTGGCCACCACACTACAAGAGTCTCAATGGTTTCGTCCAGAAACTTTCTTCAGACTTGAAAGAGAGAAAGTGAAAGTAAAGAGGGGAAAGTTGGCGAAAGGGTGAAACACAAGATTCATTGGACGTTTATACAAAACATACAATGGCAAAGAACAAACAATTGTGTTTTCTTACAGTTCATGTCATTATTTCTTGCAGGTCTTAAAGAAACTTTGATATTGGAAAAATAATTTTCTGAATTATATTCACATATTCAGATAATTTACAAACTAGCTTAAATCCCTTGACCATGTCACGTACAAGTCTAAAACCTATTTTGTGGGATGGTGAGTATAAGACGTAGCGTGGCTTCACAACCCCAACCAAAATATCCTTCCGCGCCAAAAAGAACAAATGGATCACGGAAACCGGAGATGGCGCTAGCTACCGGCCAGGTCTTGCGGAAAAATCATACGTTTGTAAATATCAGTTTTTTCAAAAACGAGTGGAATTTTTGTTGTTAGTATTTTCAACACCCCTTCTAAGATAATATATCGATGTTTATTATTTGTTATATTTTATTATTTTTTGTTATGAAGCCAGCGGTTTTCTATTGAAAAATGCCAATTTTATCGATACTTGATCACTGTTAAATTATAGAGAATGTGTGTTTGTATATAAAAAGTTTAACTCAATCAATATGCTCCTATTCTTGAACAACCCGTTTCCGAAAAAAAAAATTGTAAAAAAAAATCTTGAAGATAACCGTTTGTTCCCATAGCTCTGCAGTTCCACGCCAAATGAAAAGGGCCAATCGCCTTAAGCTAAGAAAGTACGCTTACAGTTTAAGTTTCATAGGAAATGCTTTTTAGAAGATACAAAAAAAATTAGCCTAGTTTGGTAACATTTTACAACCACGGTTTAAAAACTTTACTTGATAGTTGCCTTTTTCCAGTTCATCCTTACAGTCCTTAAAGGGTATTTTAAAAGTGTTGTTTTATAATGAATGGACGCTGAAGGAGTGTGGTCTGAAAGGGAATACAACAGGTAAATGTGAAAGAAGCGTCTTACGTTGGTTTGGACACGTTGAGAGGACGAGTGTGGATCGAGTGACGAAGAATATATTTGATTGCAGAGTGTGTGGATCAAATGGAAGAGTTAGGCCATGTTAGACGTGGCTAAATGTTGTAGACGAATCTGTGAAAAAGAGAAACATTAATTGTTTTAAGAATAAAAGAGCATGCATGGCATTGTGCATGGATGTTGTTGAAGCGAAGGGAGTATGCAAGGATGGAGAAGTGTGGAGAAAGTTAGTGAGGATGGATTAAGTGGGCCTAGGGGTTGTTGTGAGCTTTATTCACAGTTTCTTGCCTACTCTGTAATAAAACGGCGTAATTAGGTATGTATATGGTTTTATAACTTTTTTTTTGCTTTTTTTAGCACCACGTCTTACTATTCTCTCGAATTGTGTGCATATGTCCTAATTATATTAAGATGTTAAGGATGAGGAATGTTCAATTTAGAGGAAGTGTTTTACCAGCATTTGCGTGAAAAGAAAGTGTGTTTTTTTAAATAAAATCCCCCTTCAGCACCCAACCAGCATTCAAACCCCTATCTCCCCGTCATTGTTATTCTAGTTTATTGTGAAAGTGACGCCTTTTAGAATATTCTACCACTGAAGCGGATTAACTGCCTGATCCTAAACTATTAAGTCTGTAAGTCAATATATATTATTTATTTTAAATTGTTTGGAGACAAATCAAGGTAAACTGAAGAAAATGTTTCAAGATAATATCTTTGTTTAGCTTTACTTTAGTTATTTTACATAAAAAAACTTAATATTGTTTTAATAAGTTCAGAGATACTTTATTAGAGAATAATCAACAAATTCAAACTTGACACCCACTTAAATGTGTTCAAGAGAGGTGTAAGTTATATTGAACGTTTTTTTAGGAACAATTTTTATGCTATATTTATTAACAAAATGTTGTTATAAGATCAACAATGTTGTGGACCTTTCATAATATTTTTAATGCTATACAAACCAAATTAACATTTTTTCCTGATACATCATTACAATGTCATTAAATATGGCACTTTTTTATTTAGTCATTAAAATAATAGAGAAAGTTCTCAAAAATGTTTGTTTTGAAACAAAAGTGTGTTTATTCATTCAACACACATATTACCCGACAAAAAAAAATGCACCGCAAAGATTTTCTTGCTCCTCTAAATAATTATACTTATAACTCGTAAGATATACATAATAGACATTGTTACATAAATAATATAATATTTACTATGTGACTTTACAACTCATTTACCAAAGTTTAATTTAAAAAAGTTTTGCCTATGATTTAAAAAATACTGCTTTTATAAAATATTATTTAAAATAAAAGATGTATTTTTTAAAAGTCTTACAACTTTGCAGTGGTAAGTTATTTTGTATAACAATAAGATTCAGAGATACGATGAAAATGGTAAATTCCCACTTTTAATGTTAAAGTTATATAATTTCAGAAAATACCTCTGGAGAAGCGAATAAAAACCCTAGACACCAAGTTTTATCCTGTTCGGTAAGATGATTTCGGCTCTAGTAATCAGTAATAGACAGGCGGCAATAATAAAAAAAAATTCTGTTGGAGGGAATCATGGAACGTCTACATTCATCAATATTTCAAATATATTTTTTACAATCACAATAATTTCTCTACCCGAGGGTTCTCGGAAACGTAAAAAGTTATAAATGATTCAAGGCCCCCTTGAACAACATCAAACCGATTCAACAACTTCAGAGCTACCAGTGAGGTGGGTGGGGGAGATAAAAATATTCTATAGTTCGTTTTGTAATTTTAAAATCCATATAATTTTAATTGACATCCAGGCAACATCACTTGATTCAATCACACAATAAGGTGAAAGTTGATGGCACTATTAAAAACATAATTATTACCTGGAGACGCTGGCAACAAAAGCGAGTTAATGATAGAAGCAAGTAGCCTTTAAAAAGAAAAAAAAAGGTATGTTAGCAATACCCTCTCCTGTTATTGACTTACACGTAAAGAGAACAAGGCTAGTGGATATTAAAATAAATGTCATTACTCCATGTGCTGAGTCGCCTCCCCTTCCCTTCACCCCCCTCGACACCCACAACCTCTCACACACATCACAACCAAGTCATACGATCCTTGTTTTGGTCGTGTACCAACCCTCCTAGTTGAGAGTACAATGTGAGGAGGGCGTGGCAGTGAAAGGGGAGGGGGTGCTATACTGACGTAAAANGGGGGGGGGGGGGGGGGCTGTCTGCCCCGTTCCACAATCTGACACCTGGGGCTTGTCCCATAAGATGACCTCCTGCAATTCTATGAACGTTCTAATAACACCCCCCCCCTTTTTTTTCTCAACATTTTTTTGGGGCCTTCTCTTTTCAGCAAGGAGGACTATTCTTGTGGGTACCCGCATCATTGGGAAGTTATATGATCATTTAGGTCTGTCTGTTCCCGTTAGTTAAAGCTATTGGGTATAGTCTTGGCAAGTTCAAACTGATTCACTTTGAGAGAAGTATAAATAGGTTCGGATTTTCGTAGTGCTTTTATAATGATAGAAGTTCTATAGAACAAAATAACAGTAAGCATAGTAATGTGTGAATGGAACTCTTTCTATGTCTAAACGCATATATTTTATTTATTACTGTTTTAAAATAAATGATGTGATATTCAAGCCAATTTTCTGAAATTTTCAGGCAAGGTCAAGGCAGGCGAAATTAGGAAATAACTATATTAAAAAAATTAAAAATTCTTTTTGACATTTTAAAGGGAATATTTAACGTTTTTGAGGACATAAATAAACTATTCCCAGTTATTACATCAATGTGGAAGGGTAGGAGACCCAAGAAATGGGAGGTATTTTTGCAGTTTTTATAGAAAAAATAAATAAAATATTTCTCCAATAGAAATATAGTTTATTTTTCTTCACTTAGTGATATCAACCGTTTTAGAATATCCGTCAAGGTTGTCCTGGAATTTGATGACATCACTTTATCTTCATTTAAAAAGTTTCTCATCTAATGCCGCTCGGTTCATGACATATATTCAACAACTGTTGATATCACCGTGTAAAAAAAAATTAAACTCTTTGTTTATATTGAAGAAATATTTTATTTATTTTGGCCTAAGGAATGTTTTGCTCCGAAAATTTCAAAAGCCTTTACCTTTTCGCGCGTCCCCTACACTCCCACCTTGACTTACATTTTTTAAATTATAAACACCCCTGAAAAAACGTTTCAGTGGAATTAAAAGTGGTGAGGTGATGTATTTATAATTTCGTTATTAATAAATTCAATCCCGAGGCCATTTCAAATGCAGTATCGATAATTACAACACCATTCAGTTCACTAAAAATACCACTTTCTATTCTCTACTGACAAGAGCAAAAATTCTTATAAATTGTTAAACAATAGCTGGGGACCTATTTTAGATATATTTAACTTTGTAAAATGATCTTCCAGCCCCTACTTATGTAGATCACAAAGTTAGTAACAATTCACTAAGCAAGTGCTTATACGTTTGGATTAAGATATTGTTCATAAACAACACTAAGAAACAATAAAATGGACAGTTTTACATTTCATGTCATCTTATATCTTTACACATTTTGTATTCTGGGCACCTTCAGACATATTCACGGGAACTTTTGATTCAAATTTAATAAACACAATAGTTCAAAATTGAATGGATAGTTTTGTTTTAGTTTTAAGTAGTTAAGGTGGCCCAAAACAAACCAGCCTACCAGGTAACATAATTTAAAATCCCTAAACATGATACAATGAACGTAAATCTCACCGCCAAACAAAATATAAGACCTTTAATTTCCATTGCAAGGTTAATTTTTTTTTAAAATTTACGTTATGTATTTAACATGCACTTTATGGACCGGTTAATTATATCAGCACACGACTTATAAACAAACAAAAATCTAGGACAGACACAATATCCAGCCCCCGGCACTGTGAAAGGGAAAACCCACATTTCACCAATGATACATTTTTCAACCATGCTAGGAATCGAACCCGGGACCCTTATCTCAATAGACAAACACACTATCGACTGAGTTAAGGTGTTATACCTAATCAAAACAATGTAGAGTCTAGGAATGTTCGACTTAATGTGGACTGAGATGGTGTCGAGTTATTGAAATGTCGAGTTTTACGAATGAACTTGCATAAGATGCATGTTTACTAAATAAGGATGAATCAGTATCAAATATTACAGTCCAGTATTGAATATTATTGGTATAGTTGTACTTTACTGTAGTATTGAACTGTAGTATTGTACGGTACAGTAACAGTAACACACTCACAGTACAATATATTACATGTTAATATAATGGTGTGTACACAGTAGCCCCATGACTTCTTTGGTGCTGACTGACAGCTCACAGCTGACAGCTGACGGCTTTGAGAAGCTACCAGACCAAATTATGTATCCCTACGCCGAACCATATTATCTGCAAAAACATGTGTTTAGCATCTGTCACTTCTGACAGTCAAAATTTAGGTATATACCTAAATATTGACTGTCAGAAGTCATCTATGAGCTGTCAGTCAGCACCAAAGAAGCCATGGGGCTTCTGTACATACGTGTATTATATAGAAATACAGTACAGTACTGTACATATAAGATTATATTGATTCGAATAACACGTTACTGAATCTGAAAACCAACAAATACAACCCTTGTTAAAAACACCACACCACGACTGTTCCACTCGAGTACACAAACAAACTGAAAGATTATATATGCAGTTGAATGAACCTGGATTGTGATGACTGGCACCAACAACTGTGTGCATGTGCGAGTGTCGAGTTAGACGAAATGTCGAGTTTCCGAGACTCTAATTTCTTGAATATATTTAGTTAATACATCTAGTTCTTGTTTGTTTACCCTGATTTTGGTAGGAAGAACAGTATGTGGTAACTACTAAAGTTACTAAAACAATTTTAATATATTCATACATCAAGTTATGCTATCTGCAGCTGTCACTATTGATATATATTACCAATACCTGTAAAATAGCACAAATGATAATAGTAAAATGTTATCAATTTTGGACGTAAAGAAGTATTTTTGAACTTTCTAACTGTTGGTCCAACCAGATTCAGGTTTGTAATCTTCTCACCCACACCAAGTTGTGTGTAAATTATCGGGCTGAGTAAGCTGTCAATAAGCAGCGGTCAATGTGTCAATGTTTTGAGTGTTTCTATATAAGAAGAGGAGTAACTAGAACTGACAGGTGAGGTGTGGTGGGTGTTCTAAGGATCCAACTGGTCTATTTAGGGGTGAACAAAAATACTTCAACAATTACTGCCAGCTTAAGGACAGTTTCAGCGTATGTACTGATTGGTTATATAGTAGTTTAATTATTAATTATTATAAAATAAATATAGTATTTTTATTACCAAGTTATTCAACATACGTTATCTAAACACACATATTTTTTTAACTAGCATATTTATTGGAGTTTATTGGGGTTTTACTAATACATCATTAAGATTATAATAAAAAGGGTAGGTCTACTGTTTTTTTATAGCAATGAAAATATTTAAGAATATCCCAAAAAATGTTTATTTAAGAACAAAAGAGTACAAGATATATAGTCCATCATCCCCCTCTACAAGATGTTAGAACCTATTCAAAATGTTCTTAAACACACGCTTCTTTTGCTGTTGTGAAACGCGTCTTACTATCCGTCCGGACTATCAGTTACTTAATAATTGTATAGAATGATGAACTAGTAAACAAGTAGTAAATATCTTCGTCAGCACCAACCAGAATCGAGCCAGGTCCCTCTTTTCAGTTAGGAGCATTAATCCTAGCCACTTAGTCACGGTGACATTGTATTAATAGGCTAAAAAAAGGTTGTGATCAATAATAGAATTATTATTATTATTATTATTAGCACCGCGTCTTACTACCCGTTCGGGTTGTACGCACTTACGCTAATGAGTAATGGTAGGGTGATTGTGAGATGAAGGTGACCTGGCGGTCTAGGGGTAAGGTGTCAGACTTCTATGCTGGCGGCCGGGGTTCAATCCTCGGTCCCGGCATAGACTTGATTGATTACCAAACCCTTCCTTCACCTCTGACAAGACTTCTTGTGAATGTGGGGAATGCCAGGCCTCCACCGTGGTTCGGATTCCACGTTAAACTGTAGGTCCTCCATTTCATCTCACAATC